>JALGBA010004020.1:375000-701799 GCA_023970755.1 Azemiops feae
TATTCGATGCCTCCACACGTGCACGAGAAGGACAGAATTAAGAAGAGCGCTTCGCGTGTAGACGAGAAGAGAAGCGAAAAGTGAGAAGCGCCGTTTCTTCAAAAAAGTCTGCGGGCGAGGCTTTCTTTCTTTTCTTTCTTTTCTTTCTTTTCTTTCTTTTCTTTCTTTCTTTTCTTTCTTTTCTTTCTTTTCTTTCTTTTCTTTCTTTTCTTTCTTTTCTTTCTTTTCTTTCTTTTCTTTTTCTTTCTTTTTCTTTTTCTTTTTCTTTCTTATTCTTTCTTATTCTTTCTTTTCTTTCTTTCTTTCTTTCTTTCTTTTTCTTTTTCTTTCTTTCTTTCTTTCTTTCTTTCTTTCTTTCTTTCTTTCTTTCTTTCTTTCTTTCTTTCTTTTTCTTTCTTTCCAACTCATTGCTATCTGCCACGCCGCGCGCGAAATAAAGAGCTGGTGTGGGGGGGGGAAACACGTATTTGGGCGTAATTTGTCGCCCGGGCGAACTTTTGGCTCGGCAGCGGCTTCTCACAGCGAAAGATATTCCCGTGGGAATTTCTTCTGGTGTTTCGGACCTGCAATTCGGGGGAAGAGAATTCGGGGGATCCGGAACTAAACGAGGAGTCGCTCCAGAGAAAAGGGAAGGGTTCCATTCGTTCAAGGCGTCGTCCCAAGCCGAACCTGTTCTGTATGGATTTGATCAGAATAAATACATCAGCGGTATATTAGGAAAGAGAAAGAGAAAGGAAGAAAGGAAGAGAAGAGAAGAGCATTGGTGTACATACAGAGTGGATTTAGAAGTTGGGTTGTCTTTTCTTGAAGAAATGGTTTCCCTTTTTTAGCAGAAGGACTGGTCATACGCCTGTCTTGGGGAGGGGGTGCTTGAGGGGGAGCCCTTAAAAATAGACTTCTCTTTCTCAATTTCATTGACCAAAGTGAAGCATTTTGTTTTGATGCCAAAGATGGGGGGGGGGGAGAGTTGTTTTTTTTTGGCCTGGTGAATTTTATACCCGCGATTGGCGAAAGTTAGAATGATTTGAAATTGGGCAGAGAGAGAGAGGATGGAAGGGAGGGAGAGAGGGAGGAAAATGGAGGGAGGGAGAACAGAAAAGAGGGAGGGAAGAAGGAAGGAGGGAAGAAAAGAGAGGAAGAAAAAGAGAAGAAGGAAGGAAGGAGGGAAGGGAAAGGAGGGGGGGAGGGAGGGGAAGGGGAGCCCTCTGTCAGAACAGACCCTGTCTCTCCAAACTGGTTTGGCCAAATACCGAAGGTCGCCCAGGCCCTGGCGGGAGTCCGCTCACACACGCTCCTCGCTCCTCGCTTCTCTTGGGTGCACGTTTGCATATCCCCCCCTCGTCCCCCCCAGTCTTTTGTTTCCAACCAATTGATTGTGCTTCTTGGGTCCAGAAAGAGTCATTATGCTTCCATCACGGACAGCCCACCTCACACTTAGGGAGGGGGGGTTGCCTTTTCCTTCCAGGGCCCCCCCTTCTTATTCCGCCTGAACCAAAGTCTCCCTTGCCTTTTACCTTTCTTTTTCCTTTCTCCCTGTCTCCTTCCTTTCTTTTTTCCTTTCCTTTTCTCCTCTTCCCTTTCCTCCCCTTTTTTCTTTGATACCTCTTCTCTTCCTCTCTTGCTCTCCTTTCCAAATTTCCCTTCCCCTCTTCCTCCATTTATCGCCTTCCCTTCCCCTTCCCCTTCCTTTCTTTCACCTCTCTCCATTTCCTTTTTTCCTTACTTTCCCTTTACCCTTCCTTCCTTCCTTCCTTCCTTCCTTCCTTCCTTCCTTCCTTCCTTCCTTCCTTCCTTCCTTCCTTCCTTCCTTCCTTCCTTCCTTCCTTCCTTCCACCTTTCTATCTTTCCTTTTCCTTTCCTTTCCCTTTCCCTTTGTTCCGACTTAATCTAAAAACCGCTCGCCAGGGCGGGAGGGGGGGGGGCAGTCATTATTTAAAAGGGACCGTTGTCGGCTCTTCCAACTTATCATTCGCTCTTATTTAAAAGAAAAGAAAAGGGTTACTAAATCCAGATTGCGAAAACGCAGTAGGCAAACAAAGACCTTTGACTTTTATTTCATTTCATTTCACTGGGGGGGGGGGTGCGCGCGCGCGCGCGGGGGGGGGGGGGTTGTTATTTTCTTTCTCTAAATTCCTAACTTTTTCCTTCTTTCTTTTCCTTTCCAAGAAGTCCACCGAGGGAGGGGAAAAGGAAAACCCGCGGGGCTTTCTCAGCAGGCCTTCTCCCCCTTCCCCGCCCCCCAACACACTTCCAATGTTGTCCTACAAATAGGAGGAGGCGGGAGGACAGAGTCCCCTTCATTGTCAATACTCAATAAGGACTAGGTACTCACTTTCGGAGAGCCAGCCCTCCCACTTCTGCGCGGGGGGGGGGGGAGAGGACGGAAAAAGGAAGAAAGGAGAGAGAGAATCTTATAAGTTAATCTCTCCTGTTCTCCCCCCCCCCCGCATCTCGCATGACAAAGGCAGGAAAGGGTGAAAAAAAATACCCAACTCCCTTCCTAAATTCCTAGGCAACCGCCCGCACGAGCCCAAATTCCCAATCCCTGAGTCTCCCCGCCACTCCCACGCCCCCCTCCCCACGGGACATGGTTTGTTGGGGGGGGGGAGAAATGCAAACCGGGCTAGCAAACTCTGGCAGCAACTGGAAAATGGGGGAGCGCCTGGCCCAGGTTGAGAGGCATTCCCGACTGCGCGCGCGTTGCACGGGGGGGGGGGACCCTTTTTTTATACTTCGGGGAAAAGCAGGCGGCGGCGGGGGGGGGGGGGGGGGCGTCTCCCAGGCGGCAAGGGGCGGAAAGCCCTGGGGTGAAGTGGGGTGTCAGAGGAGAACACGGGAGAGCCGGGCGAATAAGACCTTCTTAAGTCCTCGGCCTGCCCCGTAATTTCGTCCTGGCGTTCCGCTCTCACGACTATAATATTCCTGGAGTCGATTTTATAGAGGATTGATACAGAATTGGCAACGTTCTCGCGCGCGAACGGAGGTACAAGTGAAGACCACTCGCTAGAAAACAACATCCTCTCCCCCCCCCCCCCCACTCCATTAAATTGACGGGTACCTGGGCTTTTTTTGCTCAGAAATGTTCTGGAGGTTTTAAGGGTATCCGGTTCGTTTCGTTCTGAGGTCCAATGGCGAGCTAATTTTGCCTCAGATGTTTTCTTTTCTTTTCTTTCTTTCTTTCTCTTTCTTTTTCTTTCTTTCTTTCTTTCTGACTTTTACTTTTACTTTCCTTCCTTCCTTCCCTCTTTCCCTCCTTCCTCTTCTTTCTTTTTTCTTTCTTTCTCTCTTTTCTTCCTTCCTTCCCTCCCTGTTTGCTTCCTTCCTTCCCTCCTTCCCTCCCTCCCTTCCCTTTCTTTTTTCTCTTTCTTTTTCTTTTACTTTCCTTCCTTCCCTCTTTCCCTCCTTCCTTCCCTTTCTTTCTTTCTTTTTCTTTCCTTCCTTCCTTCCCTGTTTCCTTCCCTCCCTCCCTTCCCTTCCTCCCTCCCTTCCCTTCCCTTCCCTCTCTTTCTTTCTTTCTTTCTTTCTTTCTTTCTTTCTTTTTCTTTCTTTCTTTCTTTCTTTCTTTCTCTTTCTTTTTCTTTCTTTCTTTCTTATTTTTGGCACACCTTCATTTCCCACCCACCCCCGCCGCCTCTGCCATTCCCGAGGTCGGGAATTAGAGAAATCACAGGTGAGGTGTGGATGAAGAGAGGAAAATCGCGCCCCCTTCTCTTTGGACACCCGGACGGTTCTTTGGGGGGTGGGGTGGGCGTCAATTCAAGGGATTCCCCAAATCCCAGCCCCTTCCTTTCTCCACGCCACATTCCCGACCACACATAACGCACACCAAGCAGGCCGGGAGGCCAGGAGGAAGCCGGGCAAAGTTTCCAAGGCTGCGGTGGTCTCCGAGCGCGGGTCTCTCCCATCTTACTTGCCCCCCCAGGGAAGGCAAACCGGAGCGACCCCGGCGGGGGATGCGTGGGAGAGCCCCCCCGTCTCCATCCCCACCTGATGCTTTGGGAGCTTCCTTGGGGAAGGGGCAGTAGGGTTTCTTTGCCTCTGGAGGGGGGGGAAGAGGCGCCCCCCCCCAGAGACCATCTTCCCATCTTCCCACCCGCCAGTCCCGGCCCAACCGAGCTGCGCCCCCGCCCGGCCCCGCCAGCGCGCCCAGGGTCGTCGGGCACAACTACTCACGGACGGCCTCGGCGCGTCAGGTGCGACTCTCGCCCCTCCACAATGGAGCTGCCTCCTTTTTTCCCCCTCTGTGCCAAGCGCCGGGCTGGAGCCAATTTAGATATGCTATAAATTAAGAGGTTGCCATGGCCACCGGCTCGCCATTGGCCGCCGCCCGCCCGACGTGGCGCCCCACGTCACCAAATCTGAATAAGGGTGCGCGAATTACTAAAGCCCGAAGACAAAGCTGGGCGATGGGAGCAGCGCAAAAGTGGAAGCCAGTCCCGGCCAGCCAGCGGCGCGCCGGCGAAGGAGGAGGGCACCGGCCGAGGACCACCGCCGCGCCGGGGCCTTGCAAGCCACCTCCCAGCCCCGCCGCCCCGGGGGACGCCCGGCCCGCTATGCCGCGCTGAAGACCCCCGGGAAGCCCGCCCAGGCCCAGGCCAGCGCCCGGGAGCCGGAGGGGCCAAGCCGCGCAACCCGAGCGCGCCCAGAGGGAGAGGAGGAGGAGGAGGAAGAGGAAGAGGAGGAGGCGGCCGCGGGCGGCGCAGCGGAGCGGCTGGGCGGCGCGGCCACCCCCCCTGTCCGGCCGCGGCGATGATGGTGCATTGCGCCGGGTGCGAGCGACCCATTCTGGACCGCTTCTTGCTCAACGTCCTGGACCGGGCCTGGCACATCAAGTGTGTGCAATGTTGCGAGTGCAAATGTAACCTCACCGAGAAATGCTTCTCGCGGGAAGGCAAGCTCTACTGCAAGAACGACTTTTTCAGGTGAGCAGGGGGGCCCTTCTCTTCACCCCCCACCACCCCGCCGATCGTCTCGGGCGCTTCCCCCGGCCTCCTTTTCCCTTTGAGCATCCCAAGGAGGATTGCGTTCCCCCCCCTCACCTTCCCCCCCCCCGGCCTTCCAGTCCTGCTTCTCCTTGCTGCCTTACTCCCTTAGGCGCCAGGTGCCCCTTCCCCCCCCCGCTGACACCCTTCCCTCTTCGGGCCTCGGTTTACCTCCTGTCAAGCTGGAAATGCCTCACCTGCCTCCTCCGAGGCTGTGGCACCCGGATCCTTACCCGGAGGATGCTTTGGGCAGCCAAATCTAACGCGATGGCCTCTGGAGGGGCGGGGGAGGGGGGGATCTGAGAGGGGGAAAAAAGAAAGGGGATTTACCTGGGGGGGGGAAGCTTAGGAGGAATGTGGCCCCTTTCTCAGCTGGTTCGCTGGGGCTTGCCACGCTAACCTGGCTTAGGAAGGCGTAAATTCCGCTGGATCCGATCGCATTGGCTTCCCCGGGATCTCTGGTTTTGCCATGCCCAAACGAGAGAGGGAGAGAGAGAAAGAGAGAGAGAGAAAGAGAGGGAGGGAAAGAGAAAGAGAGAGAAAGAGAGAGAGAAAGAGAGGGAGGGAAAGAGAGAGGGAGGGATGGAGAGAGAAAGAGAGAGGGAGGGAGTTTGTCTATTTATATTATTATTACTAGGTTACTCGATGGCACAGGTTAAAACCTTAAAACCAGGAGCATCCCTGCCATCTCAGCCAGTATCTCCTTCCACTCGTGAACTGGGACAACCAGGTTTGGCCAAACGGGGCTAAGCGAAAGGGAACCGAGCTCCCGAAAGGAAGAGAACACCTTTTCCTCCTCTCTCCCTCGCCCCCCCCCTTTCCACACTTCCCGGCCCGGTTGCCGGCGAGGCTACACCTGCCCCATTCGGCACCTTCCCTTCGGAGACGCGCGCAGCCTGAATCGGTTTCCTCTCGCCAAGACTGGCTGGCTGACTCGCCGGTCCGTTCATCCCTCAAGGCTCGAGGGGGGGGGGCTTAGGAGCAGCCAAAGCTCTTAATTTAGGGAATACGAGAGAGGGGGGGAAAGAGACAGATGAAAGAGAGAGGGGGAGGAAGAGAGAGAGAGAGAGAGAGAGAGAGAGAGAGAGAGAGATGGAGAAGCTGAAATTCGGGTGCTGCCGTCGCCGCTGCCGTCGCTGCTTCCCGCTGCCGGGTCATTCTTTTCTTCCCCCACTGCCTTTGGCCTCACCTGCCTGCTTAATAACACGCGCGCGCACCCCACTCCTTTCCCACCCCGGCTCTTGCAACGGAGGGGCCAAAATGCACACAGGCCCCAAACTGTTGGGGGTTTTTTGTTGTTGTTTTTACACACACACACACCCCGAGGACTCTTCTTGATTTGAACGGGACCCCTTCCTCAGGAAGCACCGAGGCGTGCAACCGTAAAGATTGAGGGAGGGCGCCGGGTGCGTGTGTGTGTGTGTGTGTGTGTTTTTGTGGAATGGGGTAAGGAACCTTCGCGGTCCTTTCCTTCTCCCGCGCCTACTTCTGCAGGTCTTTGGGGAATGCGTGGGGATGTGGGAAAGCGGGGAAGGCTATTTGATTGTATTATTTTATTTTATTTTATTTTATTTTTTAAAGCCGCTCCTGTAAAAGAGGCCTTCTGGGGTTTTTCAGCGCGCGCGCGCGCGGGGGGGGGGGGAGGAACCCCCTGATTATAGATATGGTAATGAAGGCCCACGGTCCTAATTGAAGGGGCCGGCTCGGATGGCGAGCGGCTTTTCTTACCTAAATGCGTTTTGTTTTGCCAACAGCAGCCGAGAGAGGGGTGGAGGGGTGGGGGGCAATCGGCCGCTCCCTCCCCCCCCCCACCACGACGCTGCAGAGAGGCTCAGCCCAGCCGGAGGGGACGAATGTGGCCCACCCGCATTCTCCTTTTTGTTTTCGGAAGACAAACACCTTACACCACTCCCCCCCCCCATCACTACAATCCACAATTAAAGCCCATTTAAAAATGCAAAAGCCAAGTCCAGCCTTTAGCGTTTTGGACTGTAATTGAGGTAAACCACCCTCCCCGTTTAAGGGTGAGGGGCACGAAGATAGGGTGAGGGGGGCGAGCAAGGGGAGGGGGGGACTGCTGAGATCCGCGGGTGTTTGGGCCCCGGGCGACGGCATATGAATAGGAGGAGGTTAAGCTGGCTTTGCACATGTAAACGGGCTCTAAGGACCATTCCGAATTCTTGGAACACCCCCCCACGCCCCCCAATCTCCCTATATTTATCTCCCTCCCCTTAAAAAGCCTGTAAACGACAGGGATCAAGTGCAAATAAGATGCAGATGGCTGTATTTCTTTCTTTTTTTCTTTTTGCCCATTTTTTTTTAAAAAATGTATTTTTATTTTTATTTTTTAATTTCAGGTAAAGGAAAAGATGCTTGATTTTTTGGGGGGCTGGGCAACTAGAGAACCTGGATCTCAGCTTCTAGCTTTTGAGGATTGCTTTATATCCCCAGATTCGAGCCAGGGATTTTTTTATTTTATTTTTTTTTAAAAAACGGAATAAAATAAAATCTGCGCAGATTTTGTTGTTGTTGTTGTTTTGCGTTTTAGACGAAGAGAAGCGGGAGAGAAAAATGAATTTCTATCCAGGCTGAAGAAAACAACCTTCTTTTAAAAAAAATAATAATAACACCACCACCCCCAATGAAAATCACACGTCCAAAATGGGGTGCCTTTCTCGAGGAACCTGATCCGAATCCAGCCAGACGGATTTACCAATGGTTTTTAAGGCAGAAGCGGGCGCAAAATTTTGAGAAGCGAAGCGCCTTTTCGCCCCCGCCTTCCGCGCGGAGCGGTTTCCTCTGGGATCAGGCCCCTTTCTAAAGGGGATTAAACCCCTTTTCGCTATCGTTTATACATTATATTTGCCATTTATAAATTATATTATTAAAATAGATTTATAGAAAGTATAAATTATAAAGCCAGGACATTGAAACGCGCCCAATCCGTCCAGATTTTTTTTTTACAGGTCGGATCGCGAAACGCGTTCCTCGTTCTTATCCAATTATTTCCTTTCCAAAAGGCAGAAATCGGAACATTTTTTTTAAGGAGGGGGAAACGGGAAGGCGAAATGTTCCTTCGAGCCTCCCCCCCCCCTTTTTTTTTTTTTTCTTCTTCTTCTTATGAGACATTCGCGGAATTGTTTTCTCTCTGGTTTATTTTATTTCATTTTTTCCCCCATCAATGGCGCAGAAATCAGGACCGTCAGAAAAAACAGAAAAAGGAGCGAGATTTTGGACGGGGGGGGGGGGGGGGGGGGGGGGGCGGGGGGGGGGAGAGGAGAGGTTTTCTGGCCGGAGTGAAAAGGGAATCGATCCAGCTGATCTGTTTCGAACAGGGAGGCGCACTTTGGGTGAGGGGGGGCTTCTTTTTCGGGGTGTGTGTATATGTGTGTGTGTATGAGGGGGGGAGAGAAAACGAGAGAACTAGAGAGAATGAGAGAGAGAGAGAGAAAAAGAGAGAGAAAGAGAGAACTATCGAGAATGACAGGAGGAATGAGAGATAGAAAGAGAGAGAGAGAGAAAGAGGGAAACAAGAGAACTAGAGAGAATGAGAATAGGAGAATGAGAGAGAGAGAGAGAAAGAGAGAAAACGAGAGAACTAGACAGACTGAGGGGGAATGAGAGAGAAAGAGAGAGAGAAAGAAAGAGGGAAAACGAGAACTAGAGAGAATGAGAGAGAATCAGAGAGAATCAGAGAGAAAGAGAGAGAATGAGAGAGAGAGAGAGAGAGAGAGAGAAAACGAGAGAACTAGACAGACTGAGGGGGAATGAGAGAGAAAGAGAGAGAGAAAGAAAGAAAGAGGGAAAACGAGAACTAGAGAGAATGAGAGAGAATCAGAGAGAAAAAATGAGAGAACTAGAGAGAATGAGAGAATGAGAGAGGGGGGAACAAGAGAGAGAGAGAGAGAAAGAAAGAGAGAGCAATGCCCCCCTTCCGATCTATCCTAAAGACCCCTGAACGAATATGGATCCACCTGGCGCCCTGCAGATCCACATTCCCGACCCCCCCCCCCCCGTAGAAACTTGGCCTCCTTTCTCCCCCCCCTCCCCCCTCCCCCCCCACCAGCGGGCCTCCCCGCTGCTCCTTTCTCCGTCCCCTCCCTGCCATCCCCGGATCCCTTTATATATATCTATATTTTTAATGGCTTCCTCTCCTTTTTTCCAGGAAGTTTGGGACGAAGTGCGCCGGCTGTGCGCAGGGCATCTCCCCCTCGGACCTGGTGAGGAAAGCCCGGAGCAAAGTCTTTCACCTGAACTGTTTCACCTGCATGGTGTGCAACAAGCAGCTGTCCACGGGCGAGGAACTGTACATCATCGACGAGAACAAGTTCGTCTGCAAGGAGGATTACCTGAGCTCGCCCAGTTTCAAAGAAGGCAGCCTGAACTCAGGTGAGCGGAGGGCCGGGCGCGGGCGCTATCCCGCGCCTTTCCCCATCCTGCCTCTGAGTTCGAATCCTGTGATTTATTCGGGTTTTCAGCTTTTTTCCCCTCCCTGCTTTTGGGGACAAAACACCTCAATTTGCAGCTAGACCGCAATTGAGCCCAACACTGATGTGGCTAAGCGAAACGTTATTTGTTCCGTGTGGGGTTTTTTTTGCCCCCTTTGGCGATTTTTCCTGCCAGCGTTGTTAAGCGAATCACTGCTAAGTTAAGTTAGGAACCCGGTTGTTAAGTGAATCCGGCTCTCCCCGTTGACTTTGCTTGGCGGAAGGTCGCAAAAGGGGATCGCGTGACACACACACACACACACCCGGAAGACGGCAACCGTCATAAAGATGAGTCAGTTGCCAAGCTTCTGAATTTTGATCACGTGACCAAAAGGGGAGGCTGCAATGGTCGGTCGGTCGTAAGTGTGGGAAACAATCATAAGTCGCATTTTTCGGTGCCGTTGTAACTTTGAACAGTCACTAAATGAACGGTTGGAGTCTTGGATTCTGCGCACTCCCCACCGTGAACAATGTGGTCACTAAATGAGTGATTTAAGGAAGGGGGTGGATGGAGAGTGAGGGGACCTTGGCTCTTTATCATAGGCCCGTCTCTGGATCTCGGCTAGATCTAAGATGGCTTGGCTGATCTTATAAATCAGTGTTTCTCACTGTGGGTAGCTTGAAGATGCCTGGACGTCAACTCCCAGAACGCCCCAGCCAGCACAGTGGCTGAGGAATTCTGGGAGTTGAAGTCCACGCGTTCTTCTGTTCTAGATGGATTCAGTTGGCTGGCTAGCTCCATGTTCTGCCTTCCTTTCAGAAGCTTAAGGCAGTCAATCCAACAGGTTAAGCTGATGGGGGGGGGGCTGGCCCCAAATCCCTGAGAGAAGATGGGTTTGGAATGAGTGTTGACACAAGCCCCCCCCCTCCCCGTGGGTTGCGGTGTTGGTGTTGGTTTCCCACAAAGCCTCACTTGAGTAGGACTGGTTGAAGATGGTTAGGTAAATTTCTGAATAGGCAAGCTTGTGTCCGTAGGAAATGTTTCTGAAATGTGGTTTTCAGTTAAACAGAAGGACAGTAAATGTAATAGAAGAAGAGAGACATTCCAAGGTCTTGTCTTCAGGTTTTTTTGGGGGGGGGGGGTGTAGAATAGGGGAAATCCTCTCCCCACTACAATCCTACAAGTCAGGATTCCTTCCTTCCTTCCTTCCTTCCTTCCTTCCTTCCTTCCTTCCTTCCTTCCTTCCTTCCTTCCTTCCTTCCTTCCTTCCTCCCTCCCTCCCTCCCTCCCTCTTCCTTCCTTCCTTCCTTCCTTCTTTCCTTCCTTCCTTCCTTCCTTCCTTCCTTCCTTCCTTCCATCTTCATAGTAAGCTTTTCCTCTTTCGATCAGGATCCCGTGCTATTTTCATTCAGCCCTGAAGTAGCAGGTTTTCCAAAGCCATCAGGAGCTTCTGTTTCATAGGAAGTTTCACTAACTTTCCAAGTGGACAGGGACGACTGTGGCACCGGGGGGGGGGGGGGGGGAGGGAAGCAAAATTTCAGATGGCCAGTTCTGGGTTGGGGGGCTCCTTCCCCCTGGCTGCTGGCCAGAGTGTAGCCAAGACAATTGTGAGTTGGGCTCAGGTGCTTTTCCAGCCTGCTCCATCTCCTTCTCTTTGTGTGTGGCTCACGGCCTAATTTAGTGATGTGGGGAGAGAAATGGGGGTCTGGGAGCGCTGCAGATACCCTCACCCTCTGCATGAAAAGGGTCTTCTCTTCCTAGGACCCGCTCAGGCCGTGGCATCTGCCAAACTCGCTGCTTTTCAGACTCTTCTCCCGGCTTTCTCCAAGCCAGCTTTTCCTAACCTTCTCCCCACCAAATGGGGGCCACCCCACGTCCCGCCCCCTTCAGCAAGCCTGGCATGCGAGAGGGGAGGGGAGGGCAATGAGAGCTGTCCTCCTGCAAAAAGAGCCTTGGGGGGAGGGGGCAGCCAAGGGTGGTCCCCCCACACGGGCACCTTCCTGGCATCAATCGAGAAGCAAGTTCAAGGGGACTGCTGGCCTTGCTGAAGATGCGGCGGAGGTGAAGGATCCAACCCCAGGCAGGTTAAAAGGGGAGACTCCTTCCAGTTGTGCTTTGGCTTGTGGTGATTTCATGAATGTGTCCATGTAGTTTTCTTGGCAGAAATAATGGATGTGGTTGGCCATAGACTTGGTGGCCTCCCATACAAGACCTCCCTCCCTCCCCATCACTTTCATTTTCCTTCCTTCCTTTCTTTCCCACTGTCTCCCTTTTCATCACTTTCATCTTTCTTTCTTTTTTTCTTTTTTTCTTTCTTCTTTCCTTCCTTCCTTTTCATCCTTTTCATCTTTCTTTTTCTTTCTTTTTCTTTTCTTTCTTTCTTTCTTTTTCTTTCTTCCTCCCTCCCTCCCTTTTCATCACTTTCATCTTCCTTCCTTCCCTCCCTCCCTCCCTCCCTCCCTCTCGTTTCTTCCTTCCTTCCTTCCTTCCTTCCTTTTCATCCTTTTCATCTTTCTTTCTTTCTTTCTTTTCTTTCTTTCTCTTTCTTTCTTTCTTCCTCCCTCCCTCCCTTTTCATCACTTTCATCTTCCTTCCTTCCCTCCCTCCCTCCCTCCCTCTCCCTCCCTCCCGTTTCTTCCTTCCTTCCTTCCTCCCTTTCCTTCCTTCCTCCCTTTCCTTCCTTCCTTCCGCATATTTCAAGAGGACAAGAATGACATGTCCGCAACCAGACCGCCCAGCGCATGAGAATATCCTTCCCGTCATTAAGCTAGACAGCCTGGCTGAGACTCCTTGGATTTGTCGTCCAAAATTATCTCCAGAGCAGCAGCTGGCGATGGCTTTTCCAAATAGCTCAGTGGGTTGGCTGCTACCCTCTGCTTCCAAACCCTCCTTTTCCACAGCTTTATCTGTTTGGCTGATTCATTAATGAATCAATTAATTGATTGCCTTCCCACCGCCTTTGGGCGCCTCTATCCCCTCAAAGCAACTCCCCTCCTTTCCTTTGACACAGGCAGCAGACCCCGTTTCTCCCTGGATGCGTCTTCCCAAGGAACCTGAAAGTCAACATAGTAGGTTCATTCACTGATAGCAAGAGGGGGTGGTTCCCATCATGGGAGAGCAGCTTTTTTTGGGGGGGGGGAGTCAAAGGGAAGGCCTATTAGAAGGAAGACCTGTTGGTTGGTGCTGTTTTCTCCCTTGCTTCAAAATGTTATAAGCTGGCTCCGTTGCATGTAAAGTTCCTTCCTTCCTTTCCTGCTGAATGAGACCCAACATAGACTTTCTCCTGACTTTCCCATAAAAGTACTGGACAGAGTTTATCTCCTTTATCTCGGGCTCCCAAACTCAAGAGAGACAGGCCGTGGTTTTTTTCCCCCTAGCAGATGTCTGTATTGTTCCTTGTCTTAGACAAAATCTCACTAGACTAAAGCAGGCAACCCGTAGGAGGAGAAGGAGCGGAAGAATCTCGAGGTGGCGTTAAAAGAGAGATCAGCCTGGAATCTGTACATAGTCACAAGCAGACGAAGTCCGCACCCCTTTGAATTCCACTGACCCTTGTTAAATTCCTAGCAGGTGCTAACCATTAATTGAGAAGATTCCTGTGCATAGGCCTTTTAGCAATAAATCAGTTTAATTGGAGAATATTTATAGCTCAGGGTTGAAGTGAGGAGTCCTTGGCGCTGTCTGGGCTTGGTTGTTTTCTTGCAGACATTTCATTATCCAAACTAGGTAACGTCATCAGTGCTAGCATCACTGAAGGAGGAAGGGTGTGTTTATATAATGTACGTTGTTATTTGTGGTTTTTACTTGTGTGCAGTGTGCACTGTGGACAGCACTTAATTTACACAATGACAATAAAGATATTCTACTCTACTCTACTCTACTCTACTCTACTCTACTTCTATTCTATTCTATTCTATTCTATTCTATTCTATTCTATTCTATTCTATTCTATTCTATTCTATTCTATTCTATTCTGCTCTATTCTGCTCTATTCTGCTCTATTCTGCTCTAATTCTATTCTATTCTATTCTATTCTATTCTATTCTATTCTATTCTATTCTATTCTATTCTATTCTATTCTATTCTATTCTATTCTATTCCATCTCATAATTCTATTCTATTCTATTCTATTCTATTCTATTCTATTCTATTCTATTCTATTCTATTCTATTCTATTCTATTCTATTCTATTCTATTCTATTCTATTCTATTCTATTCAGGACCCCTCAATTGGATCTTCACATGTGGACCTGGCCTTTCAGGCCTGACACTAACTACTATCCACATATACTCTGGGAACTCTTAAGGAGGAGCCATCTTCACCCTCATTCTCAGACACAAACTATCTTAACTCAGGTGTGTCTTGCTCCTCCTGAATCCACTCCTTCCCTCCTAGGAATCCAGACCGCATTCCACCACTTCTGGCTAAGCTCCCCCCCTGATGCTACTTGCTCTTTCTTTCTCCCACCCTATTGACCATTTTCCCTTTCCCCCCTCCCCCAACAGTTTCTTCCTGTACCGATCGAAGTTTATCTCCGGACCTTCAGGACCCCATGCAGGACGATACAAAGGAGACAGACAATTCCACTTCCTCGGATAAAGAGACCGCCAACAACGAAAATGAGGAGCAGAACTCTGGGACCAAAAGAAGGGGACCTCGGACCACCATCAAGGCCAAACAGCTGGAGACCCTCAAGGCGGCTTTTGCAGCCACCCCTAAACCCACCCGGCACATCCGGGAGCAGCTAGCTCAAGAGACGGGGCTCAACATGAGAGTCATCCAGGTAAGATAAAATATTTTGCTAGAATAGAGTTGCGAAGGTGTCCAGTTGGAAAACGGCAAGGCCACGCTTGGAGTACTGCATCCAATTCCGGTCATCGTGATCCACCCCCCCCCCCAAAGAAACCAACAACCCTGTTGAGACCCTAGAAAGAGTGCAGAGAAGAGCAGCAAAGTTGATTAGGGACCCTAGATGAAGGTTGTGGGAACTGGGAATGTCTAATGAACAGAAGAACTAGGGGTGAGATGATAGCAGCCTTCCAATATTTGAGGGGCTGTCCAAGAAAAGAGGGGGTCAAGCCCCTAGAAAGTAAGGAGATCCAGGCAGTTCATATGGGTATAAACGATTATTGTAAGCTTAAGCTCTCTACAAGAATCTGAACTACTAACAGTCAAAGCAATTTGTGCAATAGATAAGGAATTCATGGTGGGCTGGACTTAAATCTCTTGTGGGCGCAAAGGGACTCATGACTGATGATGCATTTGACCCCTCCCTCGGGCTCAGCCTGGTCATCTTCTACAGAGGGGGGGGGTCATCCAAAGGACCTGAGGGCAAGACAAGAAGTAATGAGTAGAAGCTTGTTAAAGAAAAATCCAACCTAGAATTGAGGAGAAATTTCCTGACAGTGAGAATAACTAACCAGTGGAACAGCTTGCCACCAGAAGTTGTGGATGCTCCATCATTGGAGGTTTTCAAGAAGAGACTGGACAATCGTTTGCCCGGGATGGTATAGGGCAGGGGTGTCAAACTGCCAGCCCGCGGGCCGGACGCGTCACGAGGAAACCGCGCCCAACCCATTGCCGGCAATGGGGAAGAAGTTCTGATACGTCGCCTGACGTCACGTGACGTCTCAAATTTGACATGTCTGGTATAGTGTATGCTCCCTGAGCAGGGGGTTGGACTAGAAGACCTCCAAGGTCCCTTCCAACTCTGTTATTCCGTATTCTCTTCTACTCTGAATGATTGTTTACCATACGTTTACCAAGAGCCCTGGTGGTGCAGTGGTTAGAAGGCAGTATTGCAGGCTAACTCTGCCCACTGCCAAGAGTTTGATCCTGACCGGCTCAAGGTTGACTCAGCCTTCCATCCTTCTGAGGTCGGTAAAATGAGGACCCGGATTGTTGGTGGGGCAAGATGCTGACTCTGTAAACCGCTTAGAGAGGGGCTGTAAAGCAGCATATAAGCGGTATATAAGTCTAAGCGCCATTGCTATCGCTTACCAAACATCTGCAGGAAAACAGCCAAGCTCAGACAGCACCAAGGATCCCTCAATTGGATCTTCACATGAGGATCTGGTCTTTCACGCCTGACACAATCACCCCCATAAAGTATTTACTCTGTGAACTCTTAAGGAGGAGCCATCTAATAGATAATCTTTGGGGTTTTGGGGGGGATTTTTCTGGACATTTATCATACCCCCAGAGGTTTTCTATTGCCTTTTAGAATTAAGTCTCCTCCATGTCCTTTCCAATTCTGCCTTTTTATCTACCGAAATAGGGGCACATATTTCTACACCTTTTAGGTGATACTATCACTTCTCACCATGGACATCTGGAAAGAGTGTCCAGTCCTGAACCATCTCCAAGGACTTTTCTCCTACCGCCCCCCCCCCCCGGGAAAAGGAGAACCATCCTGAAATGTTGACAGTGACTTTGTCAAGCTCTGGACTTCTTTGGGCTCTTTTTCAGAACGATTTTTTTTTTTTTTTACAGCCAGCCAGCCATCCTCCTCCTTCATTATTGTCTTCTAGGAAATATTCTGAGCGCCTAAACTTTTGCTGCTTTGATTAAGAATGGGACGTTAGGAAGTCAGCTTAACAAAAACCAGAATTTGCAGGTGTCCGCAGCCACCAGATCCCTTTTGGAATGGAGATTACTTTGACCAGATTTCTTCCCAATTTGCCAGCTGGCAAAGAGGAGGCCAGTCCTTCCATTTTCTAGGAATCTGCTGAAGCGAGAACTACAGGAGAGTTTTCAGATTCAAAGCAAATATGCTGCAAAGGGTAGTTCTTGATGACTCAGAATGAGGTCTTCTCTGCCCCGAGTCTTCCAAAATAGATCAACTTTTCCTCTTAACTAGTATCCCTCACAGGTGGGAAACTACAGTTTCCATCCAACATGGGGTGTCTGGTGGGGAAGATCTCCAGATCTTCCCAGATTCTTGTGTTCCTGATCCCTTAGGGAAGTTGCTATTTGTCTGAAGATCTTCTCAACTCCATAGGCCAAGAAATCTGGTTGACCACCAACTCCAGTTATTCTCTTTTTTTAAAAAAAAAAATCTTCCATCTTTTCAAAATTCTCTTCTTTCGCTTGGCACCTCAGCACGGGCCTTCTTGAAGAAAACTTCCACCTGGATCCCCCTGTTTGCCTAGGTTTAAATTAACTATCGCAAAAGAATTGAGGCCTTTGAACTATGGTGCTGGAGAAGACTCCTGCGAGTCCCTTGGACTGCAAGGCGATCAAACCAGTCAGGAACGTTGTCCATGGGGTCGCGATGGGTCGGACACGACTTCGCAATTAACAACAAAATTAACTATGGACTAGGCAGGGGTTTCCCAGCTTGGCAAATGTTAAGACTTGTGACTTCAATTCCCAGAATTCCCCAGCCTGCAGGATTGGCTGAGGAATTCTGGGAGCTGAGGTCCACAAGTCTTAAAAATGGCCCAATTTGGAGACCTCTGGACTAGCCCAGTGTCTTAGGATTCATATACACCCCCAAATTAGTTCCACAGGCTGGGTTTAGCTCCACTGTAACTGGTTTGTTGACGACTCAATGAATTTTGTGAATGCACACCCCACTTTCTTAAATCATTAGCTAGTGTGGAACTAACCAGAGTGAAATTAATTTATGACTAGCAAAGGGGAGTGAGAGACCCGGCTGGTATATTAAGTATTTTTCGAATCTTCTCCTCCATTCGGAAAAAGAAATATCCTTTTTGAATAGTCTCCTCCACAGAGCTGCTCCCTGGGTCTTTTCTCATGAATAATCTTCTGTCGGGAGGATTACGGCCACATTCTCACCACGCACTTAACCCAGATCTTCAATTGATCCCTTTGCTGAGTTCCCCCCGACCCCAACCACCAACTAACCCAATGGGAGGCATTGTCCAATTCCTCCCAGTTATCACCTCCTTTCCTTCCACCCAGGCATTCAAGATTAACCCAGCTTAGCTGGTTGCCTGAATACAACAATCTGCACAAAACAAATGCAGTTGTACTGATAGAAGGGGATCTTTGTAGCTCAGGGTTGACATGAGGGGTCCTTGGTGCTCTCTGAGCTTGGATGTTTTCTTGCAGACGTTTCATGACCCAACTTAATAACGTCATCAGTGCTAGGAGGAAATGGGGTTTGTGGGATGGGGAGGACTGTGGGGTCCTTGGTGCTCTCTGAGCTTGGATGTTTTCTTGCAGGCTTAATAACATCATCAGTGCTAGGAGGGAGTGGGGATTGTGGGAGGAGGAGGAGGAGGAGGAGGACTGTGGGGTCCTTGGTGCTCTCTGAGCTTGGATGTTTTCTTGCAGGCTTAATAACATCATCAGTGCTAGGAGGGAGTGGGGATTGTGGGAGGAGGAGGAGGAGGAGGAGGATTGTGGGGCCCTTGGTGCTCTCTGACCTTGGATGTTTCCTTGCAGACATTTTATTACCCAACTAGGTAACATCTTCAGTGCTGGGAGCAAATGGGGTTTGCAGTGGAGGAGGAGGAAGAGGAGGAGCTTTGTCGCTTTCTTGTAGACGTTTCACTACCAAGCTAGGCAACGTCATCAGTGCATCCGGTTGCTTTCTAGGAAGGATCCTTCTCATCCCCCCCCCCCCAGTTTTCCAATTGCACCGCCTTCTCGGGATTAGCACCTGCCTTTCCCTTCATCCCATTTTGGGTGTAGCCTGGTCTTGGGGATCCGGGATGGGGGTTGCCTGTCTGCTCGGAGACCCTCCCCTTACCATCTCTCCTCCCCCCGCCCCCCCCCCAGGTTTGGTTCCAGAACCGGCGCTCTAAAGAGCGAAGAATGAAGCAGCTGAGCGCGCTGGGCGCCCGAAGACACGCGTTCTTCCGGAGTCCTCGGCGCATGCGCCCTCTGGGGGGCCGGCTGGATGAATCCGAGATGCTGGGCGCGGCTCCTTACAGTTACTACGGAGGTAACCCGGTTTCTTCTCCTCCAAAGGGAGCTTGTTGGTTTGTTTGTTTTTTTGGGGTCTGAATGTGCTGCTTCAAGGACGATTTGCTCTTGCCCTGGAGACTCCCGGGTCGGGGGGGGAAAGGTTAGTCTTTATTTTGCAAGTCCAGGTCTTCAGACGCTGAGCGTTTGAAGCTTTGGCTACTACTTCCCATCGTGGTTTGTTGGGTAAGCCACCCTGGCTGGGGTGTCGTAAAGCCCCTGGACTCGGCTTCAGAGGTGCGGGTGTGCGCGTGAGGTGCTCGGCCTCAAGCAAGGGGGTGTGTGTGAAAAAAAACAACCCACACAGGGTGTGCGCGTGCACGTGCGCGTGAACGCAGCCTCTGGGTTTGAAGCATTCGGGCTCGAGAGTTCAACGGGGAAAGAGGGAGCCGAAGGTGCTGCTCGGCAGATTGGTTTTTTTCTCATTTGCCCGAAAATAACAAGAAAACGAAAGGTTTCTTGGTCCGCCAAGAAAGGGGAGATTCCAAATCCGGGAAATTAACTTTGATTAGGAAAGTTTTGCCATGATGGAAAAGAGAGTGTTTTCCCGTGAGAGTCGTCCCCCCCCCCCCATTTTTCCTTGTTTGCGTTTTTGGCCTCTGTTCCTTTTCTTTCTTTCTTTCTTTCTTTCTTTCTTTCTTTCTTTCTTTCTTTCTTTCTTTCTTTCTTTCTTTCTTTCTTTCTTTCTTTTTTCTTTCTTTCTTTCTTTCTTTCTTTCTTTCTTTCTTTCTTCTTTCTTCCTTCCTTCCTTCCTTCCTGTTTTACTTCTTGTTCTCTCTCTCTCTCTCCTTCCTTCCTTCCTTCTTCCTTCCTGGTTTACTTGTTCTCTCTCTCTCTCTTCTCTCTCTCTCTCTCTCCTTCCTTCCTTCCTGGTTTACTTCTTCTTGTTCTCTCTCTCTCTTTCTCTCTCTCCTTCCTTCCTTCCTTCCTTCCTGGTTTACTTCTTCCTGTTCTCTCTCTCTCTCTCTCTCTCTCTTTCTCTCTCTCCTTCCTTCCTTCCTTCCTTCCTTCCTTTCTTCCTTCCTGGTTTACTTCTTCTTGTTCTCTCTCTCTCTTTCTCTCTCTCCTTCCTTCCTTCCTTCCTTCCTTCCTTCCTGGTTTACTTCTTCTGTCCTCTCTCTCTTCCTTCCTCTTCCTTCCTTCATTCCTTCCTCCTTCCTTCCTTCCCTTCCTTCCTTCCTTCTGGTTTACTTCTTCTTGTTCTCTTATCTCTCTCTCTCTTCTCTCTCTCATCCTTCCTTCCTTCCTGGTTACTTCTTTTTGTTCTCTCTCTCTCTCTCTCTCTCTCTCTCTCTCTCTCCCTCCCTCCCTCCCTCCCTCCCTCCCTCCCCCCAAGCCCTCTTTCAGATTGGGGTGTCTCCAATGACCCTTGGCTCTGACCCTACCTGTATGCCCGCTGCACCTTGTTTTTGTGGTTTTGTGGTTTTGCATTCAGTTGATCTCTGCAGGACAGCCATCAGAATAGGCCTTCTACTCAGTTGCTCCGAATCGGAATGTCAGGATGTGCAATTGGAGCACAAGGTTGCCAAATGGGGAATGGATTCCTTATGGCTTGGATAAGGAGTGAGGTTCCTGGAGTGGGAGGTGTCTTTCATCTGATGGAGTGGGTTTCCCCCCCTTTTTTTGGTAATGCATAATTGCGTTTATGTAAGAATAACTTATCTATTTATATGGGGGGGAGAGAGAGAGAGAGGGAGGGAGAGGAAAGAGAGAGAGGTATTTATTTTTAAATTGTGTATGTTACAATTAATATGTATACACAGCTATACCTCTAGTCTTGTGTTTCTGTGCTGTTGGGAGAGTAGGCAATATTTTTTGGGGCATGAGTGCGGTAATTTGGGATTATTGATAAAGTCAGTGTCAATTATTAGCTACCACAGAAGTTTTCTCCAGCACAATCGGTCCCCAAACTGGTTCTTCAGGTTTTCCCACAGTGCCCTCATCCCCACTTGCTTTCGCTCAGCTTCTCTTCACTTCCCATTTCCCAAAATTAAGTTTTCTCCAGAGAGTTTGGGTCTTCACGTAATGTGTCCTAAATAGAATAATTTAAACCTGGTCATTTGGGCCTCCAGTGAGGACTCTGGCTTGATTTGTTCCACCATCCATTTGTTTGTTTTCTTGACTGTCCACCATCTTCTCAGGAATCTTTTCCAACCCCAACATTCAAAGATGTCAATAGTCTTCCTGTCCCGCTTCTTTTAAACTCCAACTTTTCACCTTCATAAAGCGGAAGTCCAAATATCAGGATTCTGATTTTTGTAGGTAGAGATACATCAGGGAATCTGAATGTCTTCCTGGCTATTCTACCAAGTGCAGGTCTATTGCATATTTCTGGGGTGCTGGTTCCTTTCCTGTTGATGGTTAATCCTAAAATTCAGGAGTTCACCATTTTATTCTCATTTTTTTTCCCCAGTGTGCTCCTTGACTTTTACTGCTAAAGCAGATTGGGTTTCTAGATCTGGATATTGCCCTTAAAAAGGTGGCATGGGTACATGTGCAAAGCTGCAGCATAAGCGTGGTTATAGATGTCCACTAAAATGTATGGTCAGGTGATTATTTTGCAAAGCAATGCAGGGTAATAGGGCAGAAATTTGCATGTATTTTAAGTATGAACTAAAAAGCCTCACTAGCATGGCCAGCTTTGTTCAAGGGCCTAGTAGTGAATGAGTAGACCTTGGTAGGTCTGTGCTTTCTGAACCGGATTTTGATTTTTGTCCCCTTGTATGTGTTTCCACACGCGCATTTCCAAATGCAGAATCTGTCCGGTTCTCTCTCTAATAGAATTAACGAGAACCAATGCAATTTGCAACAATTGTGCCAGCACATTCGTCCTGGTAGGGAGGGGAACCCCCTCTCTTAATCTACCCCTCCTCACACCTGCATCCCACACCCCCAGTCTCCTGGGTCTGCCATCCAAGCCCCACCTTTTAAGACCCAGCACACAAGCTGGCTTTTCAATGAATCGAGGGGAGATTGATTGGCAGAAGCGCCTTTGATGTATTTCCGTTCCTGTATGTGTTGTGTGTGTGTGTGTGTTGGGGAATGGCGATTTTCTGGCTGTGTTCTTACAGGCTGATCAGGTCAGATCAAACCAGACCTGCTGAAATGGCCTAGCCAGCAAAGTTGTGGTATGGAATTCAGGAGCCAAAAAAAAAAAAAGGGGGGGGGGAGGGTCTATAAGGAGCATCGTTCCTTAGAATCAAAACAAAGGGGACAACAATTAAAATCCTTTTGCAAAGCACAATCTACCAAGCTCTACTCAGAAGTAAGTCCTGGGGAACCCCATGGGGATTTACTCCCAGGGAAGCAGGTATCCCTATGCGTGTCACAGATTTCCAGCAGGTCCAAACTATTCAGAAAATGGGCCTTACTTACTTAGTAGAGTCAGTAAGCAAAGGATTGGGTTTAAAGGCCCTAAATACATTGCCTCATAAGGCAGGTGGACGAGGATAATGGGAGTTGTAGTCTGAAGCGACTCAGAGAGCACCCCATCGGAGGGTTATTTGGGGGGGGGTATCCTTTTCGCTGGCTTGCTGTAGGGGATTTATCCACCCCGAGGGGTCGAAATGGAGAATAAACCACATCTGTTCGGTCAGGGTCAGCTTCTCCAGCTGTGCATTAATACTGAACTCATTTTGGGGTCTACATATCCGGGGATAAGCAGTAGGGGCTTCGTGAGGGACCTCCGAGCCTGGGGTTTTAAAAAGCTCTTGTTTTTTAATCCAATTTGTTCCACGCAAAAGCTCGTGGTCTTTTGCGCCCCCCCCCACTTTCCAATCCCACTAAGGTGGCTCTTCTCCCCCCCCCCAGCCCTCCTCCAAATGTGGTGTGTGGGTGCAACTCAGTTCCTTTTTCTGGGGTGCAACCCAGTTCCTTTTTGTGGGCTGCAAATCAATTCTTCATGGTGTGCAACTCAGTTCCTTTTTGTGGGGTGCAACAGATCCTTTTTCTGGGGTGCAAATCGGTGCCTTTTCGTGTGGCGCAACTCATTTCCTTTTTTGGTGGGGTGCAAATCAATTCTTTGTGGGGTGCAACTCCGTTCCTTTCGGGGGGGCTGCAATTCAGGGGAGCCTCTCCCATCACTCACCCCCTTCTCTGCTCTCTTCCCCCCCCTTTGCCCCCTCCCTCCAGATTACCAAGGCGATTACTACGGCCCCGGGAGCAACTACGACTTTTTCTCGCACGGCCCCCCCTCCCAGGCGCAGTCGCCGGCCGACTCCAGCTACATCCCGACCTCGGGGGCCGGCTCCACCCCGCTCGGGCCCCTGGACGCCCCCTTGGCCGGACATCACACCTCGGAGAACCAAAGGTACACGGATATGATCTCCCACTCCGACACGCCAAGCCCGGAGCCGGGGCTGCCCGGCTCGCTGCACCCCATCCCGGGCGAGGTCTTCAGCGGGGGTCCCAGCCCCCCTTTCCCCATGTCGGGGTACAGCGGGCCCCTCTCGCATTCCAACCAGGAGCTCAGCGAAGCGGCCGTCTGGTAGAGTGCCCAGGGGGGCGGGGGGGATGCCGCCGGGCTCCAGACCTCTCCTCCAAGCCCTAACTCGAACCCAGAGCCCCCTTCCCACCTGGGAGGGGGGGCTGAGGCCGTCCCGCTTCCCTTGGAGCTGCTCCAGGACCACGCTGGCCCGCTGCCTTGCCCCAAGTGGGCCCAGGGGAGACGCTTCGAAGCCCGGGGAAGGGCCGCCAGCTGCCAACCTCCAGCTCCACCACTCTTTGGACCAAAGTAGGATTCGCTCCTGGTTTCGCAGACTGGAGGATGGGGATTGGAGAGGGGGGGGGTTGCTTCCCCCACCTCGCTCGCCCCCCCCCCCAGGATAGTGTTGGGTTTGGTTTTTAGTGTTCCTTTTTTTTTTTTTTAAGAAAAGGGGGGAAATAAACACACAGACACACAAACGCACACACGCAAAAAAAAAAAAGCAAGTTGGAATTTGGTTCGCTTTGCTTTCGTTTCTTCGGATTCGGACCCAACAGAAAGAAGAAAAAAAAAAAAAGAGAGAGAGAAAGAGAACGGATTTCTTTTCATCAGAAGGCTGGTTTTGATTGACAGAGCGAAGAGGGGAGGGAGGGGGGAGCCGGAGTGGTTTGTTTTTTTTTTGCTGGTGACGTGGCGCCCCCTGGTGGTCGGTGCTTGGAACGACACGCCGGACTTCTTAAAAATACCTTCAGGCGGATTGGCGAGAGAGGGTGTTTTTCGTTTTCCTTTGGTTGAATTAATTAATCTTATTCTAATATTATTCTTATTTTTATTGGGGAGGGGATGCGACACCCCCCAAGCCCCCCCCACACGCACCCCGACGACCAATAACAGCAAAACATTTTCAAAAAAAAAGAGAGAAAAGCAACTAATTTGGGGATGGTGAGGACCGTTGCACCGAACTTTGCTGCGAGGCTGTTTAAGGATGTATTATAGGGTTTTTTGCTCCTAGTTTCTTTATTTTGTATAAAGAAGAAACAAATAAAGTATGTTTTTGTGTTTATTGATTATTTATTCTATCGAGGATCTCCAGGGCCAACAAGGTGGCCTGAACGAAAAGAATGGGCAATGCATGCCGAATTGGTATGAGAAATGAGAAAAATAGCCATATCTAAATAATAACCCAAAAAAAAAAAAAATTACAATCTTTGAGGCTGTGGTTTTTCTGAGAAAATATCCGGATTGAATGCAAGAAGAAATGGAATCGAATTTTTAATACTGTCGCAAACCAGCATAAAGACTTGTGGACTTCAACTCCCAGAATGCCTCAACCAGCTCCTCCAGTGATGGAGCACCCACAAGTTTTGAAGGCAAGCCGTCCCCCTGGTTAATTGTTCTCACTGTTAAGAAAGTTCTAGGTTGTTTCTCTCCTTGATCGGTTTCCATCCATTGCTTCTTGTCCTGCCTTCAGGGGCTTTGGAGAATAATTGGATTGCAAGGGGCCTTGGAGGTCTTCTAGTCCAGCCCCCTGCTCAAGCAGGAGACCCTATACCATCTCAGACAAGTGGCTGTCCAGTCTCTTCTTAAAATCCTCCAGTGATGGAGCAGCCACACCTTCTGAAAGCAAGCCATTATTAACCGGGGAATCTTTGCTGCTGTGGAAAATTTACCGTTGGGATCCTAAACCGATCACATCACATTTTCAAAATGTAATATTATGGGCTGCCTGGAGCAGCAGGAGCGGGCCAGCATCCGGATTGATCTCTCAAATCAAACATGACCCACTCAAAAAGGGATTGCCGATCCCGGATTGAACTAATCCAGCCCCAAATCAAATATTAACACTTCTCCTCTTTGCCCCCAAGCAGTTCATGGTTATTCTGAGCTCCTCCATCGGAACGGTTCTCTTAAGCCCCCCCCCCCTCAAGCCAAAAGCAGTGGTTGGCGACGGGAGAGGAACTGCCATAATTAAAAATAATTATGACAATAATGCAGGCAGACACTAGCAAATAAGTGAGTCTTAAGTTGGCACGCTTGCTAATTGCAGTGCAGAGTTGCCGTCAAAACAAGGCGACTCTGGATAAACATTGATGGGGCTAAATAATCATTGGATGCAAACAATGCAGGAGTTGCCTCTCCGGGGGGGGGGGCTGGGGGAGGAGAAAGCTGCCATTTCAAGAGATGGAAAGAAACGTAAATCAAAATTTAAATAAGTCTGCCAAAGAATGTTCCAGTAGGAGGAGACATAAAGAGGAAGGAGGAAGCGTTCCCCACATCCAATTATTGTTTCCCAGTTGTGCTGTGGTGAGATGGGCGACTGATAAATTTAATACACGCAGGCGGTTGACTGGCGGCTGCCCATTTTGCACACGTACAACTGTTGCGGCACCCCCCAGGTCTGTTTGCATTTGCGGTTTGTTTTTGGAGAAATTGCAAAACCCAAGGCCAACCAGTTGGTATTTCCTCATTTGGTTTGGGGAGGTTTTTATTATTCCATTTTGCTGCAGGTATCAACAAAAGGCCTTTCGTTTTTGCAAGAATAATTTCAATGATGAATCTAGCAAGCAAATTAATAGATTAATGTTTCATGGGTTTTATTTTCCTTTCCCTTCCCTTCCCTTCCCTTCCCTTTCTTCCTTCCTTCCTTCCTTCCTTCCTTCCTTCCTTCCTTCCTCCCTCCCTCCCTCCCTCCTCCCCTTCCTTCCTTCCTTCCTTCCTTCCTTCCCCTTCCTTTCTCTTTCTTTCTTTCTTTCTTTCTTTCTTTCTTTCTTTCTTTCTTTCTTTCTTTCTTTCTTTCTTTTTCTTTCTTTCTTTCTTTCTTTCTTTCTTTCTTTCTTTCTTTCTTTCTTTCTTCCTTCCTTCCTTCCTTCCTTCCTTCCTTCCTTCCTTCCTTCCCCTTTCTTTCTTTTTTTCTTTCTCTCCTCTTATATCATCAGTTTACTTTCATCAATGTAGTCTACGCTAATGGTTATTTTTTAACCGCGCAACCACTGAAATATTTTTTGCTTCTTTCTTTCTTATACTGTACATCATTAGCACTGTAACAATAATAAGGGGGGGGAAGGGAAATCCAGCACATTCACTCTATGAATTCAGTCATGATTCATTTTATTTATTTATTTATTTCTCTTGATTATTAAAGCTTCTGCAACACTTTGATCATGAAACTGCTTGGAGTTAATAGAGCCAAGGTTGATCTGGGGCCTCAATTGCATCACGTTAAGGAGGTCAACTATAGCTCTAGGCCAGGGGGTCTGCTGAATTGCAGTGGTTGTTGCTGGCTGGGACAGCTGGGAGGAGTAGTCCTGTAGTACAATTAGTCCCCCGACTAACCTCAGTTCATTTAGTGACCATTCAAAGTTACAGCGGCGCTTAAAAAACTGACTTAGGACCGTTTTTCACAGCTGTGACCTTTGCGGTATCCCCAGGGTCACGTGATCAAAATTCAGACGCTTGGCAACTGACTCACACTTACGATGCTCACAAGGGGTCACGCGTGATCCCCTTTTGCGACCTTCCGACGAGCAAAGTCAATAGGGGAAGCCAGATTCACCTGCAACTTAGCAGCTGCAGGGATTCACTTAACAGGCGTGGCAAATCAGGTCATAAAATGGGGCACAATTCACGTAAGCACCGTCTCGCTTAGCGGGAGAAATCTTGGGCTCCGTTGTGGCCGAAAGCCGAGGACTGCTGTGCCGAAAAGGGTTCTGATTAAGCATCTAACTCTCGGCGTGGTTGGCAATCATGGGTGCCTAAACAAGTAAGCTTCATTTCATGCCCAAGTGCTTCTTCATAGCCTGGAGACCCCGCAGACTGATGCCGCTCCCCCCACACACGATGAGGACTATGGACTTCAAGGTCTGGCTTAGCCTTCCCTCTTTCTGCAGCTGCTGTAGGTAGCCTGAATACAAGAGGGCCAGTGAGGCACCACAAGCCGGGTCCACCAATATCCGTTCATCATCTGAGAAAGAGACGAGAAGCCACCGGTCAGCCAGTCAGAAGCAAAGAATGGGATGGCAGCCAATCAGAAAAGCAGAAAGAATGGAGCCAGCCAGGAATCCAGAAGCAAGGGAGGTCTGAATTTGAGAAGAACATTCAGAGGTTCTAAGCTGGCTCTTCTGCCTGGTTTGCAGAATTGAGGGGTATGTCCTATTTTATTCATCAGAATAGAGCTGGAAGGCACCTTGGAGGTCTTCTAGCCCAACCCCTTGCTCAAGCAGGAGACCGTGTACCGTGTCAGACAAGTGGTTGTCCAATCTCTTCTTAAAAACGTCCAGTATTGGAGCAACCACAACTTCTGGTGGCAAGCTGTTCCACTGGTTAGTTGTTCTCACTGTTAGGAAGTTTCTCCTTAATTCCAGGTTGCTTCTCTCCTTGATTATAGTCTTCTACTTGAAGACTGGAAGAGTGTCAGACCGAATCTTGCCAGGCTAAAGCTACAGCCCTCTAACCCAGTGTTTCTCAACCTTTTGCGACTTTAAGACTTGTGGACTTCAAGTCCCAGAATTGCCCAGCCAGTCGTAAGTCAAGGACTACTTGTACATTCGGAAAGAAGTCCCAAAGGTGCTTTTTTTTCAAAAGGCAAGTGGGCTTTGTTTTTTCCTTGAAGACGTTTCGCTTCTCGTCCAAGAAGCTTCTGCTGAAGAACTGAAGCAGCTTCTTGGAGGAGAAGCAAAACATCTTCAAGGAAAAAACAAAGCCCACTTGCCTTTTGAAAAAAAAAAAAAGCAACTTGGGACAACCAGGATCTGGATGATTGAAAGAAGGCAGCGACCAACAAACCATCATATGTTCTCTTGCCCAGAAAATTATATGGACCTATCCGTGAAGCCCTCAGAAGTCAACCTTGAATTGAAGGAGACTACCTTGTATAAACAGATCAATGAATTAATCCGTAAAATAAATAGGTAATATCTATGAAGTTCTGGACATATTCATGGAGTCAACCATAGGAGATGCGCAATGAATTCTCTAGAGTTGTTTGTCTCTCTTTGGGACTCAAAACAACCACCCAAACCCCTGGTCCATGTCTCAAGGTTAACCTCCGAAACTCACCCAGAAATTGCTCCACAGCTTTCACAGCTTCCACGTCCTCCAAAACGTGAGAGATGATTGGACATTCGTTGGTACAATCTAGGGCCCTCTGAGCCACCGTCTTAGCCCCAAGGCACTTGGCCACACTGCAGAACGATAAATAAAAAAAATCAGGGGTAGAAAAGATCAGCTATCAAAGATCAAAGGAAGGGGTGGAGTTCCCCTACAGTTTCTTCAGGGATGTATTTCGCTGTATCCCCCTTGTGTCACAGATCAGGTTTACAATTTGGAGTAAGAATGTAAAAAAATCCTGACTGATCCATCACAGGCTTAGAAGGAAAGAGAATGGATGGAGCTTCTGTTTTGATAATACAATAGAGCGAGGGAGGGAGGGAAGGAAGGAAGGAAAAAGAAAGAGAGAAAGAAAAAGAAAAAAAGAAAGAAAGAAAGAAAGAAAAAGAAAGAAAGAAAGAAAGAAAGAAAGAGGGAACGAAGGAAGGAAGATGATGGAAAGAAGGAAGGAAGGAAAGATGAAAGTGATGAAAAGGGAGAGAGGGAACGAAGGAAGGAAGGAAGATGATGGGGAAAGAAGGAAGGAAAGAAGATGAAAGTGATGAAAAGGGAGGGAAGGAAGGAAGGAAGGAAGGAAGGAAGGAAGGAAGGAAGGAAGGAAGGACTCTTCTACAGCCTTGTAGTGAAGTTCAGCTCCAGACCAGAACATACCTGGTGATATCGGGCAAAGTGACCAGCTGCCCAGCCTGGATGGCTGCATTAAAACTTTCAGCTCCTCTGGTCTCCACAGCAATGATGGGGACCTCCGACCAGCCCACTTCCTGCAAGCCGGAGACCACTCCAGCCAGAAGACCCCCACCTCCCACCGACAGCACAATAGCTCCCGGCCGGGTCGCTAGGGAGCCCTTCAGCTCCTTGACGATGCTGCCGTGTCCTTTCCTGCAAGGAGAAAGAGGGAGAGCCCAGGTCATCCCAGCCACTCCCCAAAGTTGCATTGCTCCAGACTGAGGGCAGAGCGAGCGCCATCATTTAAGTCACGTTGATTTATTTATTAGATTTTTATCCCGCCTTTAGTTACTTTCCGAATAGTTGACAAACGTCTCCAATGCAACCTCGACTTAACAGCAGTTCGTTTAGTGCCCGTTCAAAGGCACAACAGCCTTGAAAAAAGCCACCTATGACTGTTTTCCACACTTACGACCGTTGCGGTATCCCCATGGTCCCGTGATCGAAATTCAGAGGCTTGGCAACTGGCATGTACTTATGACGGTTGCAATGCCTTGACTCACGTGATCCTTCTGACAAATAAACTCAGCCGAGAAGCCGGAATCACTCAACAACCACGTCACTAATTTAAGAACTGCAGCGATTCCCTTAGGAGGTCGTACTGTGGGGCAAAACCCCCTCCCCAAATGTCTCACTTAGTGACAGAAACAATGGGGGGGTCAATTGTGGTCGTAAGTCGAGGACTCCTTCCTTTTTCCAAAAGTTGAGTGGCCTAGAACTAAGGAGAAACTTCCTGACCGTTAGAACAATTAACCAGTGGAACAACCTGCCTCCAGAAGCGGTGGATGCTCCAACACTGGAAGTTTTTAAGAAGAGACTGGACAGCCATTTGTCCGAAATGGTATAGGGGTTTCCTGCCTGAGCAGGGGGTTGGACTAGATGACCTCCAAGGTACCTTCCAACTTTATTATTATTATTATTATTATTATTATTATTATTATCATCATCATCATCATCATCTTGGAATAGGTTCCTTACCAGACTAGCGGGTGGTCGAAAGGATGGATATTGACCCAACCATCAGTCTTAGCTAGTGCCATCGCTCGGTCATTAGCATCGTCCCAGACCTGCCAGGATGACCAACAGGGAAAACTCGACTTCAGTGGAAAGCACTGTTCAAATCAAGAAGCATGACGTCCCCTAAACCAGGGGTCCCCAACCCCCAGTCTGTGGCTGCATCATGCCAGCAACCCGGTCCATGCAAACAAGCGAAGCTCCGTCCACGGTTTGCAGGCAGCCCACGAAACCACGTCCCCCTCCGGTCCGTGGAAGAATCTTTCTCCGTGGAACCGGTCCCTGCTGCCCGAAAGGTAGGGGAGGGGGCCGCTGCCTTAAAAAATCCTGTGCGGTGGATCGGGCTGGAAAGGGTTAGGCCGAGGGAGGAGTAGAACTCAGATCCTCTACGTTGCTAACATTAAAAAACGAGAGGCATTTGAGCCTCTGCAAGTCTTCTGAGTTTCTCTTCCCCCCCGTAGAGGCCCGAAGCCCTTCCTTAATTCTGGGATATTTTTAATTTCCCCGTTTTTACCTTCCCAAAGATTTCCACGTTTGCTCCGTACTGCTCGAGCCTCTTTATCGTTGACTCCACGGTGCTTCGGGGCACGACGATTGTGGCGGGCACCCCCAGTTCCCTGGCTGCGTAGGCTGCAGCCAGACCAGCATTTCCGCCTGCAAGGATTTGGAGGAGGAGGAGGAGAAAGAGAGGAAAATTGCTTTCTATGGGACTCTCCAAGGTGCTTTATCAAGAGGCGAGGGGGCTTCCTTTGTTTTTCCCTGAAGACATTTCGCTTCTCATTCAGGAAGCTTCTCCCGTTCTGATGGAATGGTGGGGAGGCAGGGGGCGGGAGGGATGGAATGATTTACAGCTGGTCCTTGACTTATAACCATTTGTTTAGTGACCGTCCGACCATAATCAAGCCCAACATTTCTATTGCTAAGTGAAACATTTGTGAAGTGAACTTGCCCCATTTTGCGACCTTCCTTGCCACGGTTGTTAAATGAATCACTGCAGTTGTTAAGTTAGTAAGTGAATCCCGCTTCCCTTGTCAGAAGGTTGTAAAAGGGGATCAGGGGACTCCGGAACGCTTCAACCGTCATAAATATGAGTCAGTTGCCGAGCATCTGAATTTTGACCCCGTGCTACAACGGCCGTAGGTGTGAAAAACGGCCGTAAGTCATTTTTTTCAGTGCCGTTGTAACTTTGGATGGTCACTAAGCGAACCATTGTAACATGAGGACCACCTATATGCCCAAGACAGGCAATACCTTTCAGGTTTGCAAGAAACGGGCGTATTTTACAATAATATCTGGAGCAAGCCTGCCATTTGTGTACACGCCGGAAGGCTAAGATAGGAAAGCAAGCAGCAGCTCATCCATCCAGGGGTTTCTGTTCCAGATGTGCAGAAAGACCAGGGAAACAGAGCAACTGTTTACCTGAGGAGCAGACCAGGTGTCGACAACCGTCCTTAGACATCTGAAATAAAAAGCAGATTTGTGTGTCTGTGTCTCTCATTTCCACTCGTCCTTGAAAAACGGAGAAGGACTTTATTAAGAGGTGCAAAGCAAAACAGGCGCAAACGAAAACCAGAAGCAACTTCCCTTCCGTGCTGTGGTTCTTCCAGAGGTCCCACCTGCATCTCACCTGTTTCCAGCGTGCAGGTGAGCATCTCCCACTTCCTCTCGCCTCCCCCCCCCTCTGTTGAAAAAAAAAAAGGCACCTCCCAAAACCAGCTATTCAGAGACCCGTCTGAAGCGCCTCAGGGTGTCACCGCAACCCGTTTGCAAATACAGGGAGTCCTCGACGTACGACGGCAATTGAGCCCCCAAATTTATGTCGATCAGCGAGGCTTTTGTTAAGGCGAGTTTTGCCCCGTTTTACGAACGTTCTTGCTGCAGTTGTTAAGTGGATCGTTGCTAGTAACATGGTAGTTAGCTGAATCTACCTTTCCCGTGGACTTGGTTTGTCAGAAGGTCGCAAAATGGGATCACGTGACACACACACACACCCCGGGGACAGCGCAACCGTCCTAAATGTGAGTCAGTTGCCAAGCGTCCGGATTTTGATCACAGGACCACGGGGATGCGGCAACGGTCGTAAGTGTGAAAAAAACGGTCGTAAGTCACTTTTTCCCCAGTGCCGTTGTAAACGTTGGTCACTAAACGAACTGTTGTAAGTCGAGGACTTCTTGTATACAAATCTCCCTGGTCACATATGGTTGTGACAAGTGCCCGGGACACTCCCTGTTGTCCATAAAGCTTACCTGTCCTGCCTCAGCCACTCACCTGTTGGCAAAAGTAGCCAATACCTCGGATTTTGAAGGAGTTGCTTGGCTGGACGTTCTCCAACTTCATGTAGACTTTGGTTCCCGCGGCTTGTGAAAGAGCCACACTTTCCAGCAAAGGCGTCTCGGTGTGAAAGGGCCTTTCGACACCCCCATCAGGCAGTATCTCCATTGGGGGGGCCGGGGGGGGGCAGAAACTCCCTAAGACATATTAACTATATGAAAAAAAAGTCTGGTAGATCAGGCCCAGAGTTCCTGAAAAGCTCTGCATTCCTTCGGATTAATGCTTAACGAACAGTTAACTGATCTTGCTCCCCTTTTCTATCATCTCCTTCTAAGTTTTGTGTACAATAATAATATATATTGTGTACAGCGTATCGTACGGTTGTGTCTAATGTTTTGTTCCTTTGCTGTTGTTACATTTACGTTTTCATTTTTTCCCCTCCCATTTTATTGTTGTAAGCCACCCAGAGTGGCCCAAGAGCGAGATCGGCAGCAAATAAATTTTGCAAATAAATTAGAAAGAAAGAAGGAAGGAAGGAAGGAAGGAAGAAGGAAGGAAGGAAAGGAAAGAAGGAAAAAGAAAAGAAAAAGAAAGAGGAAGGAAGAAAAGAAAAGAAAGACACAGACAGACAGAAGAAAGAAAGAAGGAAGAAAGGAAGGAAAAGAAAGAAAGAGAAAGAAAGAAAGAAAAAGAAAGAAAGAAAGAAAGAAAGAAAGAAAGAAAGAAAGAAAGAAAGAAAGAAAGAAAGAAAGAAAGAAAAAGAAAAGATCAAACTCCAGCCCAGGAGAGTTGATTTTTCCCCAAACCTTCCCATCATCCACCACCAGACCCTCCGTGGGTTTCAGAACTTCTCAAGAAACCTTACCTCAAGATGAGTTGTTTGTCTCTCCTCCTCCTCCTCCTCCTCCTCCTCCTCCGAAGAAGACTCTGTTCTCTGAGCAAAGTTTAGAAATGGAGGAGGGAGGCGGAAAAAAGCCCAGGATGACGCTGGAGGCTGCTGCTGTGTGTGTGTGTGTGTGTGTGTGTGTGTGTGTGCTGTTGTGTGTGAAAGAGAGGAGGAGATTGTGAAAGGCCGTTGCCTTAGCAATCCCTCGGAGACCTGGAACTCTCTTAATCTTCTCTTGATAGGACATGTTGCCTTCTCAAGGATTTGCAGGGAAAGTTAAGCGGGGGGGGGGGGGGGAAGAGTTATTTAGCATACTTCTTTATTTTCTCTCTTCACTAATTATTTTTTCAAAAAGATTAGAGGGCGAGGGAGACTGAAGTGTAGGATGAACCAAGAACTGGGTATGTCTAGTCTTATGAAGAGAAGGACTAGGGGAGATGTGACAGCAGTCTTCCAATGCTTGAGCAGGGGGCTGGACTAGAAGACCTCCAGGGTCCCTTCCAGATTCTATTCTATTCTATTCTATTCTATTCTATTCTATTCTATTCTACTCTACTCTACTCTACTCTACTCTACTCTACTCTACTCTACTCTACTCTACTCTAATTCTATTATATTCTACTCTACTCTACTCTACTCTACTCTATTCTGCTCTAATTCTATTATATTCTACTCTACTCTACTTCTATTCTATTCTTATTTTTATTCTTATTCTTATTATTTGAGGGGCTGTCTCCAAAGCACCCAAAGGACTTTGTAACTTTTCTTATCTCTTCACCACTTGCCTGTTGCTCTGTTGTTGTAGCATCCATTGTGGATGTCACAATTGTTGGAACTTGACCCTTCACCCATTCCTACCCAGAGGGAGAAAAATTCTGGAATTCCTTTGCAATCCTGAGAATTTGACATGGAGAGGACGGTCTTCGGTGTTTCTGGGGCTGTGTCAACCATGTTTTTGGAGGTTCTTTAGGCACCTGTGAAGATCTCCCCTCCCCCCTTAGATCTCTGTTGGGGCACAGTCCCTCCTATATAATCCAACCTAATGTGATTGGCTAAAAGGTGGGTGATTGGTCCTCTACTTCCTCTATCCAGTGCAGGAAAAATCGGGAAGTTCGTTTAAACCGAATACAAAGGTTTAGTGCAAGCTCTTGCTCTCTACAAGAATCTGAGCTACTAAAGGTTAAAGCAAATTGGTGGCAGATAAGAGTCAATGGAGGGCTGGACTGCAGGGACTTGAGACTGATGACACATTTGACGCCTCCCTCGGGCTCAGCCTGGTCATCTCCAAAATCAGGTTTATTTCATGCTAACTTTAAACCAGAATCTGAACTACTAACGGTCAAAGCAAATTGGCGACAGATAAGAGTCAACAGAATTCAAGGAGGGCTGGACTCAGATCTCTTGTGAGCACACAGGGATTCAAGACTAATGACACGTTTGACCCCCCCCCCTCCCTCGGGCTCAGCTTAGTCATCCTCTCCTGATCTTTTTTTTTCCCCAATCAAGTTTAAAAGCAGCAGTCTAAACTACCCGGAATTACAGATAGTCCTCAACTTACAACTGTCCGTTTAGTGACCATTCAAAGTTAGAGCAGCGTTGGGAAAAAAAAAAGTGACTTACGATCAGTCCTTGCCCTTAAGGCTGCTGCAGCACGCCCACAGTCACACCATCAAAATTCAGACAATTGGCAACTGGCACGTATTTACCAAGCATCCCGGGGTCACGTGACACCCCCTCCCCCCATTTGCAACCTTCCCAGCTGGCTTCCCACAAGGAAAATCCACGGGGGGGGGCAGGGGAGGAAGCTGGATTCTCTTAGCGACCATGTGATTCCCTTAGCAACTGCTGCGACCTGCTGAACAACTTTGCCAAAAAGGTCGTAAAATGAGGCCTGACTCATGTCTACAACCACCTACGGTTAGCGACGGAAATTCTGGTCCCAGTTGGAAGGAGTTCCAATTCACAAAGCAGGCCTTATGACCATTGCACACACACACACACACACACACACACACACACTTGAGCAGGGGGCTGGACTAGAAGACCTCCAAGGTCCCTTCCAGCTCTATTCTGATCGATTTTATGTTGTCTGTCTCTTCTCCAATGGCATCTGATCAGAATTGGCTGGGCATTTTTCAGAAAGTTGATGAGCCTGCCTATTCAGGAGCACATGCTCTGGATCAACAAGATCCAGAAAAGCAGAGAGTCTGGTTCTCTCCCTTCTGCTGTAAAAAACTCTCCAGAAAGATGCACAAACCGTGATGTTGTGATCCTTTGGTACAACTTTCTTCTTTCTTTTTCCCGTGTGGAGTTGTTCTTTTTTCCAAAGTCCACGGCGGTGGAGAAACTTTTAAATAAAACGAAGGAGGCAGAGGGGGTAGACCTGGGAAAGGGGGGGTGGGTAGATACAGCAGGGGGGGGGGGTCCGTGAAGCTGACAGCTGTGAATAGAGTTTGTTTTGCCTGTTGATTTACTTGGATTGGATGGGTGGGGGGGAGTTTTCCCGATCTCAGCTCTCCAGTCCGGATCCAGCCACCCGACCTGGTTTGAGCCGGTTTTGGCCAGAGTGAAGGGTCCTTTTGTCTTTTGAGCCCGCTCCCCTGCCTGCCTGCCTGCCCCCCCTTCTCCCCCCTCCACAAACCAACCAGCCAACGAGGCCGTCTCCCCTTTTGGAATTGAAATGACAGAAGTGGGCTGTAACCCCCTCCCTTAACCCCCCACCCACCCTCATCCTTTCTGCTCCTTTTTTTTTTTTTTTCCTCCAGCTGGAATTTTGGGTTTGGAACGGAGAAAGGAGGGATGTCATCGGAGACCAGGGGGGTAGGCCTGGGGGGTGCCTGGTCCCCTCCCCTCGTTGGCCCCCAAGCCAAGACCAGCAGCTTATAAAGTGGGAGAGGAGGACTCATGTTGTCCAGGGACTCCGGGAAGTTCAAGATCAAAGCTGCCTGGGAGAAGAAGTCACAGCGTTGGCCTCCATCCCTTGAAAACCACCAAGACCATCTCCACACCCCTCGCTTTTGGCAACCCATTTTCCACAGCCTTCCCTGGGCCTTTCTGGGGTAAGTCTGCCTTTTGTTTCTCAGCTGGTTTTTTTCTGAGCCGCTTAAATAACTCAGAAGGAGCCCCCCACTCTCAACCTCTGGATTAGTGGCAGATGAGAAGGCGTGGGGTGTCGGATAATCAAGAGGCTGGATTTTATCGCTAAGGAATGGGCTGGAGGGATGATTTTGTTTCAGCAGGGTGATATGTAGGAACAGATGAGGTTGCCTGATCTCTGATTCAGGGGGAAAGTAAGAAAGGCTTTTAAATAAGAAGCCTAAAGCATTTTTCTTCTTCTCTCTCCTTGTTCGTGTAATTCCTTGATTAAAGGGGCAAAAGAGAATTGAATAGGTAGGTAGGTAGGTAGGTAGGGATAGATAGGTAGATAAGATAGAGAGAGAGAGAGAGGGTAGATGATAGACGATAGATAGATAGATGATAGACAGATAGATAATAGATAAGAGAGAGATGATAGATGATATAGACATACACACACACACACACACACACACACACACATATATATATATATATATATATAGAGAGAGAGATGATAGACAGAGACAGATGCAGATGGGGGATACATGACAGAGAAAGGCAGATGGGGATAGATAGATAGATAGACAGACAGACAGACAGACAGACACAGATGGACGGATAGACAGAGGCAGAGGCAGAGGCAGATGGGGGATACATGATAGAGAAAGGCAGATGGGGGATAGATAGATAGATAGATAGATAGATAGATGGATGGATGGATGGATGGATGGATGGATGGATGGATGGATGGATGGATGGATGGATGGATGGATGGATGATGGATAGATAGGTAGAAAGATGATGATAGATACATAGACAGACAGACAGACAGACTCTTTGGATTCTTACGGTGGTTAGAGAGAAAATAGCTTCAACATTGGACAAAGGCACCGGGCCATCCCTGATAAGATAGCCAGATAGAAGCGGGGAAACTGACATGCAGGGAACAGCTGAAATTGCACGGATTAACTTTTGAAGGAAAAAAAAGCTTTAAAAATCCCATTGATTCCCTCCATGGCAGAAACGACGAACAGCTGAAGGGTTGAATTTCAGCCAGAAGCGGAGAAGAGAGCCTCCATTTATATAAGCACTCCTCCAGCTAGCTGGCAGGCCTTAGGTGATGTCTGCTTTGACATAGGGAAGGCTTTTTACACATCTGGGCTGCAAAGATCCAGATAGCCAAAATCTGTTTTGTGTGTGTGTGTGTGTAGGTGTGTGTGTGAGAGAGAGAATGTAGATTAAAGAAGTACGCAATTGTTCTTGATTTCAGTCATTCTGCATATCACCATCTCTTTCATTTCTCAGTCTTCTAGGATGGCTCCTTCTGATCCTCTCCATGTGAACACACCGCTGAGAGAAAGCATCCCTCTCTCTAAATTGGCTGGCACTAAGGTCTACCTCAAACTGGAGTGTGCACAACCCACAGCTTCTTTTAAGATCCGGGGCATTGGGAATTTCTGCAAAACGGTACGGATTGGCGAGAGTTTTCGAGTGGGAGACGAAGGGGGCGGTCAAATTCACCTCTTGACAGTGCTTGAAGCCAAGGCCATGCCTAGGAAGAACCAAGCTCGGCCAATTAGTTGATATTTTAATTTTCTTTTTTAAAAAAAAAAAGAGAATTATGGAATCCTTGAGTCAGAAGGTAGAATATAGACCATCTCGTTAGTCCAACTTCTGCTCCGTCCAGGATCTGCTAGAACATCTCTGATAGATGATCATCCATCCTTTGTTTGATGACCTCTAATGTTTACGTGGGGATAATGAAATAGCCAGTGTTGTAGATGTTAGACGCCTAAGGAAAAATCCTTCTAGTTTTTTTAGGCAGGTAGTTTTTGACGTCTTCAGTCGGTTGAAATTCTCTTCTGCAGTCAAGAAGGTCGCCTTCTCATGTTTCTGCTTTTGCTTCCACAGTGGGTGGAACGAGGATGCAAGCATTTCATCACTTCCTCAGGTAAATGGATGCCTGTGGCAGCCTTCCAAGAGATATGAGTGTTGGTTCAGCGTATGTGTGAGAAACGGGGGGGGGGAGGAATCAGAGATGAAAGCTATTAGTTGATCCCAGCCTACGATACGAAGGATGTATCGTAACAATAACATGACTGAGCTATGAACGTCAAGGTTTATATTATATCTCCATTCTCAACAACTTTCCATAAGTCATGATGAAAAAGTATGGAAGGCAACCACCATCACAACATAGGAAATGAGTCATTTAGGGTTACTACCTGCTAAGGGGAGGGCAGTTAAAGATGTTGAGCTGCTAGTCAGTTGGAAAGCTGACAGACCGGGTTCAAGACCGTAGCGCCACACGATGGGGTGAGCTCCCATCATTCGCTCCAGCTCCCGGCCACCTAGCAGTTCGAAAGCATGCAAAATGCGAGTAGATAAATAGGTACCACTTTGTTGGGAAGATAACACTTTGCTGTGTAGTCAGGCTGGCCACATGACCACAGAAACATTTGCAGATGATTCCTAGGCTAAGAAACGGACAGTCGGACAAGGTCCCTTCCAACCTTGTTATTCTATGCTCTGTGTAATGTCAAACAACCTTCCCTTTCAGCTGGAAATGCAGGCCTTGCGGTTGCGTATTCTGCCCGAATGTTGGGGATCCCAGCCACCATTTATGTCCCTTCCTGTACCCCGGCTTTCACCATTGAGCGACTGAAGGAAGAAGGCAGCTCCGTGTATGTTGAAGGAGAGGTAGGTTTGGAGAGAGTGGACTGAGGAACAACGTCTGAAGGTCTGATATTACAGTTGGAACCAGACTTTTCTTTCCAAGCAAGGCAACTGTTGAGTCAGTCATGTCTCACTTCATGGCCTTGTTGGCCATGGCTGTTAACCAAGTCACTGCAGTTGTTAGGTCAATGATGCGGTCATTAAGCGAGTCCGGTTTCCCCCCCCCTTGATTTTGCTTGTCATCAGCCAGCAGGGAAGGTCACATGGGGTGATCACGTGACCCCGGGACAGTGCAACCGACAGAAGTGCATGCCTGTTGCCAAGTGCCCAAATTTTGATCACGTGACCGTGGGGATGCTGTGACGACTGTAAGTGAGAGGGTTGTAGGTCATTTGTTTCAGTGCTATTGTGTCTTTGAATGGCCACTAAATTGATAGTTGTAAGCTGAAGGCTTCAGGGTTACAGATAAGTGGCTGATAGTTCTTGGTTAAGTTTTCTCGGTGTCTTGATCTAACGAAGGGACTTCACCTCCCCAGATATTAGCAGACAGCACAAAAGCAGCTAAGGAGCTGGTGAAGAACAATCCTGAGTGGGTCTATGTGCCTCCATTTGATGACCCCCTGATTTGGTAAGTGCTCCTAAGAGAGGTCTCTAAAGAAATACACATTCTCCTCCTTCTCCTTCTCCTTCTCCTCCTCTGCCTCCTCTTCTTCATCCCTTCTCCATTAAATTTACACGATTCAGGATGGGTGAGATACATGAAGAACTGGGGGTCCTCGAGCTACTGAGTAACTACAGGTCCCAGAATTCCTTGCTTTTGACCCCTGGTTGCAAGAGATTATTCCTCCTCCTCCTCCTCCTCCTCCTCCCTCCCCTCCTCCTCCTCCTCTCCTCTCTCCTTCCTCCTCCTCCTTCTCTCCTTCTTCTTCTTCTCTTCTTCTTCTTTTTTCTTCTTCTTCTTCTTCTTCTTCTTTTCTTCTTCTCTTCTTCTTCCTTTCTTTCTTCTTCTCCTCCTCCTCCTCCTCCTCCTCCTCCTCCTCCTCCTCTTCTTCTTCTTCTCCTTCTTCTCCTTCTTCTCCTCCTCCTCCTCCTCTTTCTTCTTCTTCTTCTTCTTCTTCTTCTTTCTTCCTTCTTTCTTCTTCCTCCTTCTTCCTTCTTCTCCTCCTCCATTAAATTTATAGCTTCATTTTTCCTATAAGAGCTCAAGATTGCCTTCCATCCTTTAATTTTGTCCACACTCCCCTACTCTTGATCTTAGCTGACAAGACCCAGAAGAAATTCCTTACCCAGTTATCTCGCTTGGCTTCAGGGGAGGGCTTTATTCCTTTACCTCCCACTGCATAAAGAATGGATTAATTATTTTATAGCCAAAAGGGGAAAAAAGGTTATGGCCTTTATGAAAAGATCTGCAAGCCACAGGCATCCGTGGCAAATTAATAGGAACGACATAGAACAAGTTCTATTTTTTTTTAATATATCTAGGAATTGTTTTTCATACCTGTAGCACATGGAAAGTCCAACTAAGGCCTATTCTAAAGAGTGCCCAAAGGAACACACAGGCCATTCTTACTTTCTTTTATGCCAAGACGGAAATTACATCCTCAAAGCACTGAAAGGGTTTGGAGGCCAAGGTGATAAATCAATTTTTGTGTGAAGCCCAGATCTGTCCATAGAACGACTGTAGATGCTATTGGAGGACATTCAGTTCACATTTCTCAGAGAACCAATTTATGGTCCGTGGCTATATATCAAATGTCTTTCCCCATTTGGTTTCCAGGTTGTTCTAAGTCAAGGTCCAAAATACACCTCTGCCATTTTGTTGACTTAGCTGAGTTTGATCTGCTGAGTTTCAAGGAAAGTTGTGCTGTACAAGGCAGTCCTTGACTTACAAGCACAACTGGGACCTGGGAATCACTGCAATTGTTAAGGGGGATGTTGAGGATGCTGCAATAGCCATAAGGACGGGGACCAGTTGTGCACCACTGTTTTTCAGGAGTGTTGCAGCATCAAACCATCACTATTTATTTTAGGATTCTCCTTCTCCCTCCAAGCTTTCAGACCTCCTAGGAAACCAGACAGGACGTAGAACTGGATGAGCTACATCTATTTTATTATAATGTTACATTAGCAGGACTTTGCAAGTCTGACGGTACAAATCTCCCACCGAGATTGGACGGCTTGATCGATCAGGGTGGATCCTTCTTAAATTTCTTCCTCTGATTGTTAAGCCACTCTTATCTAATTGTTCCCTAGGCAGCCTCCCCAAGGTCATCTGCACATCCCATTCCATCAGACAAGCAGTAGAGTTTCTGGGTTAGCATCCATCAGGACCTGGATAGAGCATCCTTCAGGTCCCTGAGGAGAGTCGGGACAGAAATATTCACCCACATCGCTCTCATTTTCTCCCCAAGTGCCTCTCTCCTCTCCTGTCTTCTCAATTCGGCTCACCCCTACTTCTCTCCCTGCCAGGGAAGGCCACATGTCTCTGGTCAGGGAGATGAAAGAGCAGATGGCCTCCAGGCCTGGCGCCATAGCCCTCTCCGTCGGAGGAGGGGGCATGCTATGCGGAGTGATCCAAGGCCTGCGAGAAGTGGGCTGGGGTGATGTGCCGGTGGTTGCCTTGGAAACCAAAGGAGCTCAGAGCCTGAATGCTGCCTTGGCCGCCGGGAAGCTGGTGACACTTCCTCAAATTACCAGGTGAGCTTGAGAGGGTCCGTTGCTATCCAGAATGAGCAGCCCAGGCTGAGAAGAACTAGGGCAGTTTCTTCTCTAATTCACGATGGCTGCCTTCATACAACCAACTGTACGATGGTTGACTTGAGACCCTCTCCTTGTCCGCACGGGATGTTGTGCAGACCAGGTGAGGCCACAAGCAAATAAATCACAATTGGGTTGAGTATCAAGGGTGAACCCCCCTTGGAATCTGAAAAATATGGCCTCTTATCTTAAAGGCTTGTAGGAGCTCACTGGGGTTTATTCAATAGTACAGGTTAAACAAACAATGGTTTGGTGCAAGGAACCAGGCCACGACAACACTTATCTTCCTTTCCGGATTCAGTGTCGCTACAACTCTGGGGGTGAGCGTCGTGGCAGCGGAGACTCTGAAGCTGGCTCAGGAGCACCCCACTTTATCGGCGGTGGTCACGGATCAAGAGGCGGTGAAAGCGGTTGAAAAGTTTGTGGGTATGCTCCTGGCACACTCGACCTATCTCGTCCCTCTCTCTGTCACTATTTCTACCTCTATTTCCACCTTAATTTAAAGCTCAACTTCTTCTTCTACTTCCATCTCCAGCTCTTCATCATCTTTATTTCTATCTTCACCTCCATGTCCACCTCCTATCTTTAACTTATCTTTACCTGCCTCTCCATCTCCATCTTCCTATCTCCATCTCCCATCGTTCTCTCCACCTCCATCTTTCTCTCCACCTCCACCTCCTATTTTTATCTTCATCGTTGTTATCCATCTCTCTCTCCACCTCCACCTATCTTTATCTTTACCTTTACAGCCATTTGTCCTGAATGGTATAGGGTCGGACTAGAAGACCTCCAAGGTCCCTTCCAACTTTGTTATTCTGTATTTTGAATGGTACAGCAAAACATGGCAGGTTTTCCCTCGCAAAAGTACTTTCCTTCAAAAAGTGCCAGCCATTTGGATATTCCATTCCAGCATAGATACATTATCTTATTTCTTGGTAACCCTTTCAGCTTTAATCTTATTGTCACTCGCTCTCCAAGCTTTTAGTTAGATAACCCTACCAGAGCTGAGCTGAAAAAGACCTCTAGGGGGCAGCAAAGAGTACAATAAACATATTCTTCTTGGCCATCTAGTGGCCAGCCAATTTAACGGTCCGAGATTTACAATGATGCTCAAACCATGGACACCAATTTCATCTCCTCCTCACTGCATTCAGTGGGTTAAGACCCCATTTTCCCACCGCTCACAGATGATGAGAAGATCCTGGTGGAGCCTGCTTGTGGGGCTGCCTTGGCCATTGTCTACAGCGGGATGGTCCAAAAGCTACAAGCAGAAGGCAAGCTGACGCCCCAGCTGGACTCTCTTGTGGTGATCGTGTGTGGAGGAAACAATATCACACTGGCCCAGTTAAAGCATCTCAAGGCACAACTCGGCCTCTCCAAAGATGAGGAGCAGTGGGATGACGACGCAGAAGAGAGCCACATTGCGATGGCCATATGGTCTTCACGAAAGAAAGCTTTCCGGGCTTCGTTGCAGAACCACCGACCACCCTACGCTTATTAAAACTCCGTTGCCTCATGCTGTCTTCCTTCCTTCCTTTCTTGGCTTCTAACTTAACACAAAGGTGTGCAACAGGAACAGATGCTGGTGGGAATGGTGGTCTGGGGTCTTCTCCCTTAAAAACTTGGTTGGATCACCAATCAAGAGGAGGCCAGTGCTAGGTCACTGTCAGAAGATGCTTGGTCTTCCAACCATCTAGTAGGGTTGAAGCCCAGTTGCCCAGTGTGGCCACGGAGCATGTTCTCCTGGCTTTGGAGACCATCCCTCAAGGCTGACTACTGGTTCCTCCTGGACAAGGAAGATCAAGAGTTTCCTGTTCCAGTTGGATCCTACCTCTAGCAATTTCCTCCTAGGGAACCTCTTCAGATCCGACAGTTTGGACCATCAGAGTGATGGAAATACAGGTAGTCCTCAACTTACGACTAGTAACTTAATGACCATTTGAAGTTACAAGGGACTTCCCTGGGGTATTTAAGACCCCAGATTTGAAGCTTGGATGGCCATCCCCCCTGAAGTCAGATGACCTCATTTTGGGTGTTCAGCACCCGGTCCATATTTACGGCCATTTGTGACATCTCACTGTCACGCGACCACACTTCACAATGGTTTGGATGAAAACCGGGCAGTTCCTTCCGGTTTTCAGCCCAACGGGCCCCTAGCCAACTGCTGGTTCACTTAACGACCGCAGTGTCCGTTTAATGACCACCGCAAAAAAGATCATACAGTCGGACCAGTCGCATGTCTGGTGTCCTGATCTACGACTGTGGTGACTTAACGGTCATAATGGGCACGTTCCATTATGGTCCTAACTTGAGGACTTCCTGTATGTGTACAAGGGAACCCGCTCTCCTGTGGCCTGAGGCTTGTGCCTTCAGTCCTGAGGGCAAATAACAGAAGGGTGAAACTTGTCTTTGAAGAGTCCGTTTCTCTTTCCGGAGAAGATCCCATCGACCAAAGGTGATGATTTAAAAAGACCATCAGTATCCAGCTTTAGTCGTTCATATTTTACTTCAATAGCCAAGAGTCTCCCATCTTTCCTTCATTCCGTGTATCTGTCATTCCTTTCCCCTACACAGTACAATAGTACAAAAGCTGCTCCTGGTGCGAACAATTAAAAAACAACAACCTGGTAATGTCTTCTTTCTCTTTCTTTTCCGGTCACTCTTTTAAAAGCCATACAAATAAACACACGAATAAATGAATAAGAATACATAAGTAAACGAATGAATGAAAAAGCCTGGGCGTTGTTCGTTTAAGTCCTGTTTTATAGATATATACAGTAGATCATAAAGAGAGTCAAGCTAACTGTGTGCTGAGGCTTACACACACACACACACACACACAGAGAGAGAGAGAGAGAGAGAGAGAAAGAGAGATGAGAGAGAAAGAGGAAGAGAGAAAGAAGAGGAAGAGGAAGAGAGAAAGAAGAGGAAGAGGAAGAGAAAGGATGAGAGAGAGGAAGAGAGAGAGAAGGAAAAAGGGAGAAAGAGTAAGACAGAAAAAGAAAGAAAGAAAGAAAGGGAGGAAGAGAAACAAAAATAAAAAAAGAAAAAGAAGGAAAAGGGGAGAGAGAAAGACAAAGAGAAAGACAGATGAGAGAGAGAAAGGATGAGAGAGAGGAAGAGAGAAAGAAAAGGAGAAAGGAAGACAAAGAAAGAGAAAAAGACAGGATGAGAGAGAGAGGAAGAGAAAAAGAAGGAAAAAGAGTAAGACAGAAAAAGAAAGACAGAAAAAGACAAAGAGAAAGAAAGAGGAAGAGAAACAAAAATAAAATGAGAAAGAAAGACAGACAAAGAGAGGAAAAAGAGAGAAAGCCACGAGTACAATGGGGTCCAATGTGGGGGGGGGGGGTCTTATTTCAAAAGAACACTGGGGAAAGACAGCCATAGACACAGCCTCAAACCTAGGTAGTTTTCAAGAACACATCCCGGCAATTCCAGCCAGAAACAAGCGCATTCACAAGCAGATGGGAGCCCTATTAGAGGAACTGCCTCGGGAGAGGAGGGGAGGTGGAAAAAATCAAATAAAAGGCTGTCTATTTGCTAAGATACAATGGAGATCGTCCTTGAATCCCTCTCCTTGTTCCATCAGCGGGGAGCGAGTCTCCCTTTGTCAGGGGACTTAACTATCTTGGAGTGCTTTGGCCTTAACGCTGGCTGTGTGAAAATTGCAACTCCCAGGGAGCCGTGCCAGGCATCACAAAAGAACAAGCTGTACGGGTGGGCGCCGGTGAAAACACCAGGGCTGGGGAAGGCAAATGACTGGAGTGGGGGGGGGGAGGGAAAGTAGGGTTTCCTCCAGAAAGCGCAACAGGGATTGGACGACGGAGATGTGAAGGTTCGGGACGGGTGGGATGGGGGCCCTCCGATCAGAAAGAGCAGCTTTTGTTTCAAGGCTGCCTTTGGTTGGCTGCCTTTGCATGCTCTTTTGATCGCTTTTTAGAAGTAGGTCAGCGTTGTTGTCTTCCAGGATGAGGTGGCAAAAGTGCAGAGAAGAGCAACTAAGGTGATTCAAGGCCTGGAGGCTAAAACGCACGAAGAACGGTTGCAGGAGCTTGAGTATGGCCAAGTCTAGAGCGAAGAAGGACTAGGGGGGGAGATGATAGCAGTATTACAGTATTTGAGGGGCTGCCACAAAGAAGAGGGGGGGGGTCAACGTATTTTCCAAAGCACCAGAAGGCAAGGCAAGGGGAAAACGGAAGCTAATCAAGGAGACATCCAACCTAGAAGTAAGGAGAAACTTCCTGCAAGTACGAACAATTAACCAGTGGAACAGCCTGCCTCCAGACATTGTGGGTGCTTCATCACTGGAGGTTTTTAAGAAGAGACTGGACAGCCATTTGTCTGGGATGATATGGGGGTCTCCTGCTTGAGCAGGAGGCTGGACTAGAAGACCTCCAAGGTCCTTTCCAACTCTGTTCTAGTCTAGTCTAGTAATGGAAGAATGCAAATGACCAGCTGTCTGCAAGGAGTATAAATCCTTCCATTCCCCACCATCCAGTCAGAGCTGAAGAAGCTTCTTGGATGAGAAGCGAAACATCTTCAAAGGAAAAAGAAGAAAGTCCAGTTGTCTCCTGAAAAAGCGCCTTTGGGACTTGTTCCTCTTGTGGAAGAATCTTTCCTTCAACTCGCAAATCTGTTCTTCAGGATTTTCTGCATGCTAGCACTTCAAGCTTTCCCCCCCAAGCCAGATGGGTTAGAAACTTAAAATATGTTTAAATGCAAACAATATGCGTTTCCTGCAGGAAGTGAAGTTCCTCCAACATCCCACTGCCATACAGGATTGCAGCATTCACATACCCACTGTTCTATTTCTTCATTATGAACTGCTCAAGCTGCTGAGAACGAAAGAAAGAAGGCCTTCCCCTTCCTTTCAAGAAAGCCAGCCCCTGGGTGGAATCTGCACCCCAAAAGCTCCACGGAGGTAGCTAGAATTAGGCCTACAACCCAAGCCTGGAGACCTCAACCCCAGTGAACGTGGATGGGCGAGAATTTCCAAAGATCCGGCTGTCCCATGTGAGATACGTTGCGATACGGAGAAGAGCTCCACTGGAAAGGAGGGAGGTCATCCCAAGTAGGCCCACTGGCCACCAGGAAGCTGTAATTCTTCATCATTGCGAAAGAAGTCGCCTACAAGGAGAAAAGCGGGCTTTGGTTGAGGGAGGGAGAACCACGCTGGTTTTAGCAATGCCATGAGCCATAAGCATCTGAGGCCAGGCTAAAGAAATAAATTAATTTTAAAAAAAACCACGCTAGGGAATCCCAAGTTCTCCCTCCCATCACTTACCGCCCCTCACCTTCACATCGGTGCCCCCGTGCCGCCGCTGGTGGAGAGCCCCGAAAGGGTAGGTGCCATTCGCAGGGTTGAGATCGGAGCGGGCAGAAATGGCATTTTCTCCATTCTGGGGTGGGTTGCAGCCTTGGCACCAGGAGAGAGGATCGTGAGGGAAGTTGTTGAACCTGGGCAGAAGTTGAAGAGCACAGCACATGTAACCCGGGCTCTAATTGGTCTGTCTGTCTGTCTGTCTGTCTATATCTATCTATCCTATATCTATCTATCTATCTATCTATCTATCTATCTATCTATCTATCTATCTATCTATCTATCTATCTATCTATCTATCTATCTATCTATCTATCTATCTATCTATCTATCTATCTATCTTATCTCCATCCATCCATCCATCCATCCATCCATCCATCCATCCATCCATCCATCCATCCTATATCTATCTACTTATCTATCTTATCTATCTATCTATCTATCTATCTATCTATCTATCTATCTATCTATCCATCCATCCATCCATCCATCCATCCATCCATCCATCCATCCATCCATCCATCCATCCATCCATCCATCCATCCATCCATCCTATCATCTATCTATATCTATCTCTGTCTGTCTCTCTTATCTATCTACTTATCTATTTATCTCCATCTTTCCATCCATCCATCCATCCATCCATCCATCATCTCTCTCTCTCTCTCTCTTTCTCCCCCTCCCTCCCTCCATCAGAACACCCACTGGCTGGGGAATTCTGGGAGTTGAAGTCAATACCTCTTAAAGTTGCCAACTTTGAGGAAGGCTACTCTAGACAATCTTCAAGGTCTCTTCTAATTCTTACACCCTATGACTCTATGGACTCCTTAAGGCAACATTTATCCTCATTTTTACCACTTAACTTATAGGTTAAGTGTTTACGTGCCACATATGCTTCCCGTCCCCCAGAATTCACATACAAAGACATATTACCCAAAGGTCATTCCTTATGCAGACTTCTGGGCAGTACAAACGTCTAACCTCATCAGTCGGATCATTGAATCCATGTCCCGTATAAGAGTTTGGTTGCGCCGGAAAATTCGTGCGCGGGGATTCTTCTCATAGGTGAACCAGTCCCCATATTTCTGAACCAATGCCGGGAGACCACTGGTGTTGAAGATATCTTGGAAATAGCTAAGTGAGAAGAACAATTGTTTAAGAATGAATTGACAGCCTTGAGGCATCTGGCTGATCAGCTATTCCTTTGGAGGCCTGTGTTCTTCAGTTCGATTCTGGGTCTCTCCAGAGCCTCCAGCACGGAAAATGCAAGCTCCACCTTCTAAGTTGCAAATCCTTATCCCCCCCCCAACCCTCAAATGGAAGGAAGGAGGAGAACATCCTTACGGCACATTGTAGCTTGCCCAGTAGCCTTCTTGATACAACAGCTTGGTCTTGTCGGCAGTAATCACCATTCCCCTGGAAAGACAGAAAAAGGGAAAAGGAACCAGCGTGCATCGTACCAATTGGGGGGGGGGGCTCCTTTTCCTGAAATCGGGGAAGGGAGTGTGTCAAATTGGAATTGTTCAACCCCCCCCCCCAAAGAGGAGCCCAAATCAGAGGAATCCTATCAAGGGGCCCCTTCTGCATTCTTACTTAGGGTACCTTCCAGAATTTCTGAAAAACCCATGTCAGTTAGGAGCTAAGGAAGCATTTCCTGGTGGTCCCTCACCCCAGAACTGTGCAATGCTTTCTTGGGTCTGCAAGAAAACCACCAAGCTACAGAGAGCACCAAGGACCCCTCATTTCAAACCTGAGCTATAGATGTTCTCCTTTATTAAAATACGAGTTTGCAACACTTACGGAAGCTGTTCCAGCAGAGTCAGGAGGCCACGTTGGGGAGCAACCATGCCTGGGACAAAAGATTTGTAATCCACAATCATCCATTGGTTATTGTACCTGTGTAAAATGAAAACAGAGGGGAGGGCTGTGAGATCATCTATCTCCGGTCTACAACACAGCCCTTCCAGCAGTTCCATTTGCACCACTCAGGTGACCCTGAGGACACAGCTAAGCCTCCAAGTGGCCTCAACGACTCTCTGAAAGAAGGCAAATGACCAGCGGTCTGCAAGGAGTATAAATCCTTCCCATTCCCCACCACCCAGTCAGAGCCGAAGAAGCTTCTGGGATGAGAAGCGAAACGTCTTCAAAGGAAAAACAAGGAAGTCCAGTTGCCTCCTGAAAAAGCACCTTTGGGATGGACAGAGAAGACATTGTAGTAAGTAGAGTAGGACTAGAAGACGGGGTGAAGATAGAGGCACTGTTCAACCCCAAAACTCAAGACCTTCACCATGCCACAGTTGTCCTCCGGTACTCACGTGCCACTGTTGAACTTCTCAAAGATGGCGGCCCATTCTGCTCCAGTCCTCGCCAGCCGATTGGCCACGATGTTGCGCAACCATTCCAACACACTGTTGTCAGCTTCGATGAACTTCCAAAGGTCACTGTTGCTGTTTCCGATGGTAGTTTCCAGACTCACCTACAGGAGGAAAACATGATGAGCAACTCCCCTTGAACGGGAATTAAACAGTCGGGCCCACGTAGGGACTCTTCCCTTTAGATCAGACGGATGTTACTTATTTATTTGTCATCCTGCCTTTATTAATTTTACAACTAACTCAAGGTGGCGAACACAACAACAACACTGTGAGGTGAGTTGGGCTGAGAGAGAGTGACTGGCCCAAGGTCACCCAGCTGGCTTTCATGGCTAAGGAGGGACTAGAACTCTCAGTCTCCTGGTGATTGGCCCGAAGTCACCCAGTCAACTTTCAAGCCAAAGACAGGACTAGAACTCCCAGTCTCCTGGCGATTGGCCCCAAATCACCCAGCTGGCTTTCATGCCTAACTAAGGAGGGACTAGAAGTCACCGTCTCCTGGTTATTGGCCCAGAGACATCCAGCCAACTTTCAAGGTTAAGGATGGACTAGAACTCACGGTCTCCCTCTTTCTAGCCTAGTGCCTTAGCCACTAGACCAAAGCAGCTCTCTTCCTTATCTTGTCATTCCGTTCAATTATTTTTGAAGGATCTACGTACGCCTCACTAAAGATGAATTCCTCAAACTTAAGATAAAGGAAGGGGGGGGCTACACTTTCCAAACTATCCATAACGTCAAGGGACCCTGGGATTTGGCCTGTATCCAAAACGGAACTGGTTCAGCACCCTGGACAGTACTTAAGCACTGGGCCAGGGCTGGTTCTGCTTCAGGACTACGGACAGCAATTTACCTGTACAAAGAGTCCTTGATTTATGACCACAATCACGGGCAGAATTTCTGTTCCTAAGCAAGGCGTTTGTTAAGTTAAAACATGCGGTTCTGAAGCGAATCCAGCTTCCTCAGTTGGAAAGGTTACAAATAGCAATCGTGTGAGCCTGGAACACTGCAACCCTTGTAAATATGGTTGCCACAATACTCAGATTTTGCTCACATGAGCATGGGGAGGCTGCAATGGTCGTAAAGGCGAGGACCTGGTCCTACGTCCCTTTTTTCAGTGATGTTGTAAGTGAATGAATGGTTAAGTCAAGGACCGCATGTAAATACTTCCCACAAGCAGCCAACCGGTTGGGTTTCATTACTATATTTTGTCCAAACCAAGGCAGAGCCAAAAGAAACCGGCAACTGACACCACTTACCAATCCGCTACTCAAGATGTAGAAATCATCGCCGGAAAAAATAGTGCCAGGATACGAAGAGAAAGCTTGGGTGTGGCCAGGAATTGTGGTATCGCCTGAAGAACATAATGCAAACATCCTGTCAGAACCCACATATTCTAGCCAGCTTCCCCTTCACAAAATACAGGTAGTGCTCAACTTACAACAGTCCATTTAGTGACCGTTCAAAGTTATAATGGAAGTTACGCTGAAAAAAAGTGACTTAAGACCTTTTTTCACACTTACGACGCAGCATCCCCCTAGTCAGGCGATCAAAATTCAAGACGCTTGGCAACTGACTCACATTTATGACAGCTGCAGTGTCCCGGGGTGGTGTGATCCACTTTTGCGACCTTCAGCCAAGCAAAGTCAACGGGGAAGCCAGTTTCACTTAACAACCGGGTTACTAACTTAGCAACTGCAGGGATCCACTTCACAAGCGTGGCCAGAAAGGACGTAAAATGGGTCAAAACCCCATTTACGACTGTTTGCAGCACCCTGCAGTCTCTGCTTAAGTAACATCTCCTGTTTGAGCAGGGGGTTGGACTAGAAGACCTCCAAGGTCCTTTCCAGCCCTGTTGTTGTTATTTGTTCTAAATGCTTGGCTTTTTCAATTTTCCACACTTTTTACTCACCGTGAGGTAAAGTCCGGAATGGCAAAGTATACTTTTTGAGAATGCGCAACATGGCTTCGTAGTTATTCCACGTGACGTGTGAGACAAGGAGATCCTGATTGCCAGGTAGAAGTTTGATCAAAGCTGAACAGGAGCCATAACCAAGATTATCCTCCTCTTCCGGTTTATTGAAGGCCGATTCCAGATCTTCCAGATCGCCACCCAGCTGGAACAAGCTAGAAGAAAGAATCACAGAATCACGTGGCTGGAAGAGACCCTGGAGGTCTTCTAGTCCAGCCCCCTGCTCAAGCAGGAAACCCTATTTCAGACAAATGTTTGTCCAATCTCTTCTTAAAAGCCTCCAGTGATGGAGCACCCATAACTTCTGGAGGAATGCTGTCCCACTAGTAAATTGTTCTCACTGTCGGGAAATTTCTCCTTAGCTCTTAGTTTACTCTGTCTCCTCCAACTAAGCAAAATATTTTCTGCCTAGTTGTCCATTTGCAGCCTGCCCTGCTTGTTTATGCAATCCCAAATTCCTGGAAAGTTTTCAGGGCAAGGAGAAGATTGCTTCTGACCCAGAGTGTCTACTTAAGGCTCCATCGTTATCTTGGAAGTGATAAGCCTTTAGATCAACACAAGCAACTTTTAGGCCATCTCCAAATTCAAGGGAGGCTACAATCTGTATGCAACAACAACAACAAGTTCATCATCGCAGAACACCGAACATAGAATAACAGGGTTGGAAGGGACCTTAAGAGGTCTTCTAGTCACTATCCCCTGTCCATGGCTGGAGATCCTACACCAGGGGTCTTCAAACTTGGCCCTTTAATGACTTGTGGACTTCCAACTCCCAGAATTCCTCAGCCAGCGTGCACGCTGGCTGAGGAATTCTGGGAGTTGGAAGTCCACAAGTCATCAAAGGGCCAAGTTTGAAGACCCCTGTCCTACACCATTCCAGACAGGCTATCTAGTCTCATCCCCCGTTTTAGCCCAGTGGTGTCCATCCTTCCCAACTTCAAGATTTGTGGACTTCAACTCCCAGAATTCCCCAGCCAGGCGTACTTCCTCCCCTTCCTCTCTCTCTCTGCTTTTCGAAAGGGACTTACAGAAAGCCGAAGGAGGCGATAGAGAATCTGCCGGTCGGGAAGGAAATTTGACCACTGTACCCGTCTTCAAGACCTTTCAATTGCAGCAGGACAAGGCGAACCTGGAAATTTGGATGGGCAAACACAGAGACATCATTCACAGGTGATGGCCTTGAAGAAAACACGTGGCAAACGTTAGTGAAACAGCCTGCGCCCGTCTTCCTCAGCGAAGGGACCCAGGGCAGAAAGCATCCTGCAGCTAAGAAGGCTCCACCCCCGTTTGCACCACTCAGGTGACCCTGAGGACACTTCCAAGTGGCCTCAACGACTCTCTAAAAGAAGGCAAATGACCCAGCTGTCTGCCAGGAGTATAAATCCTTCCATTCCCCCCACCATCCAGTCGGAGCCGAAGAAGCCGCCTCCAGAAGCGGTGAATGCTCCAACACGGGAAGTTTTTAAGAAGAGACTGGACAGCCATTTGTCTGAAATGGTATAGGGTTTCCTGCCTGAGCAGGGGGTTGGACTAGATGACCTCCAAGGTCCCTTCCAACTTTATTATTATTATTATTATTATTATAATATCTTTTATTCATTAAACATGAACCTCAGTCAACTGAACATTCAAATTGGCTGGCGCTGATGGTTGACACGGGTTGCTACCAGCATCCTAGGTGTCAACCAGGTACCTCCTTAAAATATAAGATGTTCCGAGTAGCGCAGTTTTTTGTAACATTGCTGGAGTTATTGCAGGAAGCTGCAGTTTATTATTATTATTATTATTATTATTATTATTATTATTATTATTATTATTATTATTATTATTACTATTATTATTACTATTATTATTACTATTATTACTATTATTACTATTATTATTATTTATACCTGATACCAATAGGCAGAGTCCATTCCTGCCTCTTCAATCTGTTCCTCCATCCAATTCAAGTTGGCTTCGAGGTAATTTTTCAACTTTTGACAGTAGTTTGTCTGGTAGGTAAAAGGCCCACAGTAGCTAACCATGGTGTTCATCCAATGCATGTACACCAGCTGTTAACACATGAAATAAAAAAAAAAAAAGGAAATTTACAAGGCTAAATGTACATCGTGAGGTTTCAGAGTCTCCCCCCACCTCCTCCTGCTCCAGATTTGGATGTATCTGCCAGTCCCTTCCCCAGCCTAATTGTGGCTTGAATGTGGAAAAAGCTACAACATGCACTAGCATGAGGCACCATGATTTATATTTAACTCAGTCGCAGCTTCTCCTGGTTTGTGAGATTACCTGCGCAGACACCGCGGCTTCAGCCACCCCAGCTGCATAAGCCTGAATGCTGTCGTTATATTTCTCATTGGTGGTTAATTCCAACACTGCCCAGCTGGGAAAGAGAGAGGAAAAGAAGGCCACCAAGAAGTTAAAGGAAAGGATGCATTCCTCTCATTATCCTCTCCTGGTACTGCAAAGGTAGCCTGACCAATTGTATGTTTCAAGCTTCCAGTCCTCAGTGTGAAAAACTTGCATTTTCAATTCTCACTGCTGTATACAAAGTCTTCTCATGTGCATCTTGTTGGTGCGCGTCTTTTCTCAACTGCCTTTCCTGGCGCAGCAACCGCATTTTTGTCTTGCATGCTTTCTTACACGGCCTCCCCTTTACACTTTGGGTTGGTTTCAAGCTGCTAGTCCTCAGCGTGAAAACTTGCCTGTTCACTTCTCCCTACTGTATAAAAATCCATCCCTTTACTTTCATAGCACAGTAGTAACCCCCTTAAAATTTCTGACCAAGTCTTTCCACATGCATCTAGTTGTTTTCTCTCTCTCTCTCTCTCTCTCTCTCTCTCTCTCTCTCTCTCTCTCTCTGTGTTTCCCTCTTCTCTCAATTGTCTGTCTCTTGCCTTTCCTGGCACAGTTTTGCTTGCATACTTTGCTTGCATACATATTTTGCTTGCATATTTTCTCACACGGCCTCGCCAATACACTTTGCGTTGACTTCAAGCTTCTAGCCCTCAGTGAGTGATCATCCATAAGGAACCCTATTGAAAGGCTAGGGTTCCTTCCCCCTCTCTGCTGCTAATCAGTCCCTTTTGACATCTTCCCCTCTTCTCTTGAGTCATGCCTCCAACTTTTCTCCCTTGGTCTTCAAATCCACATTCAAGGTTTTATCTCTTAAAATGTCCTTGGGTTCTTTCTTTATCCAGCACACCTTATCAAGCCCTTTAACTTTCGAAACCATTGTCCTTGGATAAAAAGGCCTCCATGAACCCATCTGCAGATAAATCTCGCCCAGTTAACTTTTAAGGAACTGCAATAACACAGGAAGTGCATCAGAGAGTTGCTGAATCAAAGTTCTCTGTAGCTTAAGGAGCAGAAGAAACAAAAAAAGATAAGAAAATTTGCCCATTTCCCCCCCCCCCCAGCAAATCTGAAGTACAACAACAGGTTTTGTCATCCAAACCAGTTATCCTATGAAGGGATGAATATTTAGGATATTGAAGAGGGAGAGGATATTTTGAGGAGCAGGAATGGCCTTTATATAGAGATAGACCTTGACTACCTATTTGCTAGGCAAAAGGATGGAAGAATCAGGATATGCCCACGGTGGAAGAATAGCTAGTGAAAATAGCTAGTGAAAATGTTAAGAAATGGTGAACCGGACCTGCTTAATCAGTGAATAAATAGCAAAAAACAAAGTCTTTCCTTTTTTTTGAAAGGCCTTACAAGGATGTTTGCTGAAAGAAAAACAACATGAGGTCATAATTTATGGATTTGAAAACTAAGGGCTCAATTTTAATTGTGAGTCTCAATGCTAAATGCTAAATTTTAATTGCAAGCCGCCCAGAGACGATGGGTGACCGAAGGAAGGAAGGAAGGAAGGAAGGAAGGAAGGAAGGAAGGAAGGAAGGAAGGAAGGAAGGAAGGAAGGGACTTGAAAAGTATTTATGAGAGAGACAATAATAATGTAATTATCAGGTGGGGGGGGCCTGCCCATTATCTTGGTTTTTACTTTTTTAAATTTTTTATTCTAAGTTTATTTTTTTAAACCCTTTTAAACTTTTTATCATACTGTAAGCAGCCGGGAACCGCTGTATGAATCAGATGGGTGGCACTGAAATTTACTACATAAAAAATTAACTCAAGAAATCTGTTGGAGAAAAAAAAGAGTCAGAAGTCGTCCCCCCCCCCATACCTCTCTTAATTTTCTGGTTCTTCTGATTCCCCTCCCCCACCCCTTTGGGGCTTGTTATTGTCATATGAAAATGATCGATCCGTCCCACCGCTGGAGGCTTTCCATCGGTCTGAAATTGGGTATCGACTCCCCTGCTGGAGCAGGGTGGGTTGGACTAGATGACCTCCAAGGTGCCTTCCAACACTTGTCATTCTGTGATTTCTTTGGGGGGGAAAAGCAGGACCGACGCCTTGCCAGGTCACAACTGGGGAAGCCTTCCGCGGACCCCCATTGCGCCTCTCCCCCTACCCAGGACCCCAGGAGGAGGGGGGGGGGTCCCTGGTCCCTACCCGTTATCGCGGATCCCGTCGGTCAAGTTGGCCCAAGCGACGGCGGCCGGTGCCCAGCCTTGGACCGCTTTCAGCTGCCCCGACACCGGGTCCAGCAGCACGGAGCAGCCGCCGGTGGGTCCCCGGCCAGGGCTGGGGAAGCGCGGGGGGGAAAGAGCGCAGAGCGTCCGGAGCAGCAGAAGCGGCAGGATTCGCACGGAGAGCCGCCGGAGCCGCGCCATGGTCCGAGCGGTTCCTCCCGGCGGGACGAGTGCCAGGCCCGCCCGCGTAGGCTCTGATGCAGCCGGAGGAGGAGGAGTCCCCGCCGCGGGGGGAACCTGGAGCGGCCTCTGGCCGCGCGCTTCCCACGGCCGCCCCGCGAGGGAGCCCCGGGCTCGGGGAAGGCGGCCGTGGCTGCCGGCTGGGCGCAATGCGCAAGGCTTGAGTTCGGGTCTCTCCTGGAAAAAGCACCTCTGGGACAACCCAGACCTGGATGACGGAGGATCTCCATCTCCATTTGAGCTAAGGCGCTTTCAGAGCTGAAGAAGCTTCTGGGATGAGAAGGGAAAGGTCTTCAAAGGAAAAACAAGGAAGTCCAGTTGCCTCGTGAAAAAAGGAGCTTTGGGACGTGATCTGGATGACTGAGGATCTCCATAGACATTTAGCTATGCACTTTGAGATGAACACTCTTCTAATGCTCCTCCTCCTCTTCCTCCTCCTCCTCCTCCTCCTCACAAACCCCACTCCCTTCTAGCACTGATGATGTTACCTAGTTGGGTCATGAAATGTCTGCAAAAAACAATCAAACTCAGAGAGCACCAAGGACCCCACAGTTCTCCTCCTCCTCCTCCTCCTCCCTTCTAGCACTGATGATGTTACCTAGTTTGGTAATGAAACGTCTTCAAGACGTCTCTGTGCTGCTTGTGGTAGCATTAAATGTACAAGCCTCCCCCTGTAAAAACAAATTTTGACTTCAGCCTTCCTTGTCGGTCGATAAGTCGGTTTTATTTATTTTGGCGGTGGGTCCTTGTGTATCACTGGTCCAAAGCAGTTTGCAAAGCAAGGGAGATAATATCAGATTACACCAATGAATGACACATGACATAATGAAGCAACATTCATGTAAACAGCCTTCCTGATGTTACATGTCTGATGTTCTCCAGAGTGTTACATGTACTGTATAAACTTGCTCGTTTTAAGTCTTTTCCCCCCCTCATTTGCAACTGCGTATTCTGTCCTGTGATAAAGATGTGTTTTTTTTAATCATTTCCAAGGAATACTAGTTGGGCATTTCCAGACAGGATTTTCAACCTAGTTTTATTAGGAGGGATTCTTCTAAAAAGCCACGTAATGTTGTTTCAGAGGGGTGGATCAGATTTGACCGATGGGAAAAAGGATGGGGCAGAGACATTTGTTTTAAAAGCTTATCTAAACATTCCAAGGAAATATATTAAAAAATTTAGTATATTATAGTCCAGATTAAGACTGGAGAGATTCAGAGCAGAGTCCTCACTCAGCCATGAAATTCATGATCTATCTGGAACTGTTTCAGGGATGGAAATGCAACAGTGTTAAATGATGTTGGGTGCAGAGACACTCATGATTAGATTTTCCAAAACAGGACAAGTACTGTATGCTACGTTGGCTTATAAAATTCTCCATGGGTGTAAGTGGATGCATTAAGATTGTTTGGTGGGATATTTATTGTCATCCATTCAGACTAGAAAATGCTGGTGGCTGGTAGAGGGTGAAGTCAAAATTGGACAGAGCAGAGATTGGACTAAGTTTAATAGTTGGGATCTCTGGTTTAAAAATGCTAGGTCCTTGCATTCAAGGGGCAAACTGTCTATCTTCACTTGGTTTTGTGGAATTGGAAACATCTCATTTTATGCAAACAACGCCCTGAACCTGATCCATGTTTATTACTGGAAAAATAAAAACTAAAAATGCTTTTTGAAGAGTGGCATTGCCTCCCTTCCTGCCTATAGGAATGAGTATGGAACAAGTAAGTTCCAGACTCTTAAGTTAAGCTTATGAATTTGTGCATGTCTGCATTATTTTTGACAGCAGTAATGACGCGGCTGGGGCAGATGCCTTAACTTCTCAATTTAGCTTAGAGTCCCGGGCTGTCTCAGAATTCACCAACCAGCTGAAGAAAGACCCACCTTTATTACTGGCGAAATTAAAAAAAAAAATCCATGCTGGTTGGGGAATTCCGGGAGTTTCAAAAGTTGCCAAGGTTGGCAATCTCTGCCATAAAGCGACAAAAGAAGAAACGGAAGCTTTGGAGGCAGCTTCCGGTTTCCTCCAGCGGGGGACTGCTTTACGCGGCGCACCGCGCTAAACCGGAAGCAGAGCCTCGGAGCGTCTTTCCCGGAAGTGGAGTTTTTCGGACAGACGTTGCCGTTCCTCGCCGGGTGATTTCGGACCGGAGCGGAGAAACAGACCCGCGGCAGCCATGGGGAAAAGGCAGCACCAGAAGGACAAAATGTACGCGAAGCGGCTCTGAAGGGGTCGTGGGGCGCCTTGGAAGGTCTCCGGAAGTGGAGGGGGGATGGCATCTCGGCCCAGCCTACCTGGCAGGGAGGTTGTGACGGGGAGGAAAAGGGTTTTGATTTGATTTGATTTGTAAATTTCTACTCCTCTCTTCCATTCTTTTTGGAAAACTTTAAGCCAGGGTCTGTTTGTAATGTGACCTTAAGCCAGGGTCTGCTTGTAGCGTGACCTTAAGCCAGGGTCTGCTTGTAGCGTGACCTTAAGCCAGGGTCTGCTTGTAGCGTGACCTTAAGCCAGGGTCTGCTTGTAGCGTGACCTTAAGCCAGGGTCTGCTTGTAGCGTGACCGTAAGCCAGGGTCTGCTTGTAGCGTGACCTTAAGCCAGGGTCTGCTTGTAGCGTGACCTTAAGCCAGGGTCTGCTTGTAATGTGACCTTAAGCCAGGGCCTGTTTGTAGGAGAGGGGTGTGTGTGACTTGTGCATTTTGTCACGCAGGAAGTGAGCCGCAGAAGACGGGCCGTCCACCAGTGTGGCCAGCAAGGAGAAGAAGAAAACTGGCGGCTTTGGAGATTTCAGCTCCTGGTAGCCCACGGCGGGGGATCAGATTTGTGCCTCCACTGCCGTCACACACAAAAAATGACTCTTTACCCTAATCTTTCCCTTAATAAAGTTCCCCTGGCAGCCCCTTGTCGGTTGTCCAGGGCTTTGGCCAAAGACAAGGCTTCTCCCTGGGGGCCTGTAAGTCAACGGCAACTCGCAAAGATCTGCAGATTTTGACGGCGGGTGACCTGAGCAGAAGAAAGGAGGAGAGAACTTCCATTTCACAAGTGGAGTGGCTGATGGACGAATTGGGAAGGAGGAGGCCGTGTGGATGGTGGGCCACACTCCTTGCCAAGGTGGGCCTCCGGGGCCATCACTTTGAACAGCTGCCCAGACACTCTTGAAAGACACACAATCTCGGTGACGTCCCACCTAGAAATTCCAAGCCAACATCTTTGTATAGAGGAGGTGATGGATGGAGATCCTCAACCGTGGTTTAGTGAGAATTCTGCTTCAAAGAAAGCCCCGTATCTACTTAATGCCGCAGGTCTGCTCCAGGGTCCCTTAGCTACCGAAGAGCTCTTGGTCCATCTTCTCTTTAAGGGCTAACCCTAAAACAGGGCCTGTCAACCTTTTCACCCATTCTACCACTTTGAGGGCAGGGCAATGTCCGAGTCCCACCAGTCGCCTAGCGAGGTGTCAAAAACTCGATGGCCAAAAAGGGAAAAAATGATAAAAGTACAGGCAGTCCTCGACTTACAACAATTTGCTTAGGGACTGTTCGAAGTTACAACGGCACTGGGAAAAGTGACTTATGACCATGTTTCACACTTACGACCGTTGCAGCATCCCCAGGGCCCTGTGATTTACATTCGGATGCTTGGCAACTGATTCATATTTACAACGGTCACTGTCCCAGGGTCATGTCATCACCTTTTGCAACTTTTTGACAAGTGAAGTCAATGGGGGGGAGGCAGCTCATCACTCAGGTTGTGGGGTGCCTGTGGGGGGTGCGGGCGGGGATGTGGGGGGGATCTGTAGGTCTCTGGTGAAGGGGGTGGGACTGGGGTGGGCGCCTTCCCTTCCTCTCCCTCCCATTGTCCCTTCCTTCCCTCTTTATCCCTTCCTTCCCTCCCATTGTCCCTTCCTTCCTTCCTTCCTTCTCATCACCCACGAGTTCTGGAGGCAATTTAAATTTAAAACCTTTTTTTTAAAAAAACAACACTTGCTGGCCAATAGCTTAAGCGTCTCCAGCCAGGCATGTGGAGGGAGATGGGGGTAGAGTTTACAGAATTGTTGGCTTGCAACAGTAACTGAGATGGAAGAGACCTTGAGGTCATCTAGTCTAACCCACTGCTCTCACAAAGAGATTACTGTACTGTATGTCTGATAAATGCCTATCCAGTTTCTTCTTAAAAGCCTCCCCACAACTTCTGGAGGCAATTTAAATTTAAAAACCTTTAAAAAAAAACAAACCTTCCCCTGATCAGCACAAGCCTCTCCAGGCAAAATCCAAAATGGGGGTGGGGGGTGGGGGATTTCCTTCCAGTAAGGCAGGGATCTTCCAACTTGGCCCTTGTATGACTTGTGGACTTCAACTCCCAGAATTCCTCAGCCAGGCACGCTGGCTGAGGAATTCTGGGAGTTGAAGTCCACAAGTCATACAAGGGCCAGGTTGGAAGACCCCTGCAGTTAAGGGGTCAGCAGAATCTCTGCTGGGTCTGTGCCAGGGAGAGGAGGAGGAGGCAGCAGCCACAGGCTACCAATTTCAGGCAAATGCAAAGAAACCATCTTGCAAAGTGCTGCACTTAAACCAACACAATAAGAAGCAGAGCAGTTCCCAAAGGGATTGCAAACGACAGAAGTACAGTTCCACACAGTAACAAAAAAGAATATTTTAAAATATTTACAGAAGTAATTCTAGCTCTCTAGTCCTCAAGCCCAGCAGCAGATCTTCAGCTCCAGCAAAGCAAAAGCAAAAAAACAGATCTTGCAAAAATCACCCAGTCTGCTTCGGCCATGTGACCAGGCACCAAAAAAAAAAAAACCCACTTCCGGCTTCTCTCCAAGCCACATGGCTGCAGAGGCCTGTTTTTTGGTCGTGATTTTGCATGTCTAACAGTAAGTACCCTTTCTGAATTAATTCGTTTTTGTGACCACTCACTAAACAAACGTTCATGCATGGGAGAATTACCTGTATATAGCCATTTTTATTAAAATTAAGAATAAGTCCCACTTGAATAACTGCAGCCTGCTTTTAATTAAACAGCAAGTTGCATGTCCGCTGCATTTAAACATGGAGACCTTGTTAAAGAGCCACTGATAGACTCTGTAGCTCCCTTTTTTTTCCAGGCACCCAGTGGGAAGGTTTTTTTTAAATAAAATAAATTCCTAGGGTTTTACCTTACATTTGTTCCAATTTACCATGCACTTGAATAACTGCACCTGCTTTTAATTAAACAGCCAGCTGCATTTAAATATGGAGACCTTGTTGAAGAGCCACTGATGGACTCTGTGGCTCCCTTTTTTTTGCAGGCACCCAGTGGAAAGGTTTTTTTTTTAATAAAATAAAATAAACTCCTAGGGTTTTCTTTGCATTTGTTCCAATTTACTGTGCACTTGAATAACTGCACCTGCTTTTAATTAAACAGTCAGTTGCATTTAAATATGGAGACCTTGTTGAAGAGCCACTGAAGGACTCTGTGGCCCCCTTTTTTTCCAGGCACCCAGTGGAAAGGTTTTTTTAAAAATAAAATAAAATAAACTCCTAGGGTTTTCTCCTCAGATCGGCTGCCGAACCTGCCTATGCGCGCGCAGAGGCAGAGGAGAGTGCATTGAGATCAGCTCTTACAGCATCTTCAAAGCCTGGTGTTTTCTCTCCCTTCCTTTTATGCCAAGGGTAGCCTAGTTAAATTTCATTCTGATGTGGTCTTGTTTCTTGAGCTGACCTCCCATTTTGCTAACAATCTCTATCTTCCCCAAGGTCAACCTTATGTTGGTCTATTGCCATTTCTCTTTCAAATGGCTGGGATTTTATACTTGATTGTGTTGTCTTCCATGGGGGATGTAAGCGTTCTAAGATACCACACCTTCACACAATGGGCTTGCACAGCTACACAAAGGGTGTTGTTTGGAAGCCGTGAATTCCTTGCTCGTAGGACCATCACCCGGGTCCTTGGGTTGGCTCTGAGGATGCACTGAGGACTTTCTCAGATGTGTGTCTTTGCACTCTGGCTTTCAGTGCCACAATCATAAAGGTTGGGTAGCTGTGCCCGGGTCTGACACAACACAGTCCAACTTTAGGAGCAACTACATGGAGCATTTCAGAAGATGGAGATCCCCCAAGTAATATTGGAAAACCTGAGGAGGAGAAACGATGAAGAGCTTGGCTAAGGTCTTTGGTGCCTTCAAGGGGGATTCATCTTGATCCTCATGTCAACTTCTTTCATTCACTAATCTTTATCAAGAGCATGATAGAAGAAAATTAGCGATGGTGCCGAACATAGATTTCCAGATGCTGTTGGACCACAGCCCCCAGCATCCCTTACTCTGGCCTGAGGCTGCTGGGAGTTGTAGTTTAGCAACATCCGGACAGGTTTTCTGCCTCTGCCTCTGCTGTTTTGTTCTTTGTATTCATTATCTGTCTATCATCCTATCTATCTATCTATCTATCTATCTATCTATCTATCTATCTATCTATCTATCTATCTATCTATCTATCTATCTATCTATCTATCTATCTATCTATCCATTCATCCATCTCTATTTCATCTATATCTTTTCTTTATCCACCTTTTCTCTCTTTCATCTGTGTATATCTTTACATTTTATATCTCTTTATCTCATCTATATTTCACCTGCTTATCCATTGGTCTATCCATCTCTCTATATCTCTTCTCTGTTTCATCTCTCTCTCCCTCTTTCCCTCCCTGCAATATCTTTTTTTGCTTGTAATCCATGGAGAAAGGTGGGGGTATTATACCTATCACAAATAGAAAAAACACTTTTTGTAACATAACTGCTGCTAAAAGTGAAATGAATGCAGTAGAGCCATCGTATACCAACTCTAGTAAAAATACTCGTGTGATATCTCACTGGTTGAATAATTTAAGAGATGTAGTAGTTATCCAGTGTGTTAAGTTTTCCTTCTCCCTCCTTGCCTCTTTTTCCTTATGTCGTGTCATGCTGACTATAAATGTACAGGCCAAAAGGTATAAAAAAGACTTTTGCAGAAATATTAGCAACTTTATTAATAAAAGTTAACAACAAAATCCTTCATTGTAAAAAAAACAGGCAGCCTTTGATAGGATGATCACAATTGCCCTTGTGACTTTCCCCCCCCCCCCTTCCAAGTGCCCCCTGGAGTCTTGTGTAAAGAAAAAAAAATACAGCCTCTTTTATCCCTTTTTCTAATTAAATAAATACAAAAAAGCACCAAATTCTAAAGGGACAAGCTAAAAAAAGAAATGAAAACATGCAGGATATATATTTACTGAACGTCTATATCCATAAACGGAAGTGAAGTGATGATTCATTACAGACATTCATAGCTAATCTATATTCATTAATTGTGCAAACCACAGAATAGTTGCAGCCATATGTTTGTCTTTCCAGGGCTGAACAATACAGTAAGTCTCTTGGCTATAAATGCATTTCCATTGTGCAGATCTCAATTCCCACATGCGAGAGATAAATCTCAAAAGAATTGAAACATCTGAAAATATTAAATCTTGAAAGTCGAGTTAATGCATGTTGATTCCTTCAGCCTCAAATAGAACAATAAGTTTAAATAAAGCATTATTTTCGCTGCAGTTCTAACAGCACGAAGACCTCAACAACATTTCTAAAATATCATTTCTGGCTGAAATAGATGTAACCTTAAAAAAAAAAACCAACTTGGCTTTTTGGCTTTTTTTAAACAATATTTTTTATTAGTTAAGTAAAACATGCAAACGTAATTGTTGCATTGTTGCAATGTTTAATTTTGTTCACAAAGTCACTTCTTGAGACGGGAGCCATAGAATTTGAATTAATACATAATAAATAAATAAAAAAGTAAGCAAAGAAAAAGATACCTACACATACTTAAAAGGATTTAGATTAAAAAGGAAAAAAAATCAAAACTATTATAAGACGGGCATTCTGGTAGCTCCTTCTCTTTCTATACCCCTCCCTTTTCCCTCCATCCATTCAACTGATTATTAGTTAAATATTTTTATACTTTGAACATTTCTGTTTGCATCATTTTTTATTATTATACACAGTTACTTTTTCACCAAAAACCACATTCTAGGTATTTCAGCTTGATATGTTTCGTGTAAGGAAACCACCCCTGTATGAATTTGGTTAGACTTCTGCTGTGAATATATTCAGACAGTTTTTCCATTGCTGTATATTCTTTCATTTTAATCTTCAAATCCTATACGGATGGGACAGTTTTCCTTCCCCAATGTTGTGCCAATGTGATTCTTGCCGCTGTCAGCTAATGCCTTAATTTTCATTTATATCTCCTGGGATCAGACCTAATAAAGATATCCCTGGTTTTAATTCAAATTTCATTGTCAGAATTTCCTGCATGTTAGGGTGTATTTCCTTTTCTACTTTTTCTGATTATTTCCTTTTTATTTTCCCTTCCTGAAATGAATCTCTTTTCCTTCCTAATCTTAGGAGCCGGATCAAGTCTATGAAGGGATCACATTTGATGATTTCCTGAAGGTGAGTCAATCTTTTTGCATTTTTATTGGCTTAGAAAGACAAGGCTGACATCCTGCCCATATCTCTACTCAGCTCTGCCAAGCAAACCCCCTGCAGTTTTTTTTAAAATACTCATTTCCAAATTCACAGAAAAAATCTCCACTCAGGTTTTTCCAACACAAAGTCTCCCAAATAATCAGCGTAGGGGAGAGATGGTGGATTAGGGCTGGAAATTCACTGGACATCTCTCAATCCTTTCTTTTGCTATCTTGCAAAAACTGCTATATGGGTAGAGTAGAGTCCTTTGATTAAGTCACAATGGCACTGAAGAAGCTGATTATTACGTTGAGATCTACATGTAGTCTTAGGCTAGAACAGTGCTTCTCAACCAAGGCAACTTGAAGATGGGTGGAAGATACTAGTTGACTTGGCCTACTCTTGTGTCAGTTCTAGGAAAAAGGTCAAACTTCTGAAGTTTGACTCAGAGGAAAATAATTGGAGCTAAATAATGATTGGTCCCAAGCATATCCATGGAACTTCCTGGTTGAGCAAACATCGAAGCAGGATTATGCTTAATTTAGGGATTGAAAAGGGACCTCCTGTAACGACCAAGCTTAGTGCGTTTCAGATCTTGCCTTCCCTAATCTCAGCCCCCCAGGCCTCTCATCCGTGGCCCCTGGCCTTGTGGCTTCTCAAGCATAGGAGCCAGAACGGAAGATGGGAATCCCAACTATCTTCAGCTCTGTAGGGGTAGACAACCCTGGTGCCTGTTTGCTTAGTGGGCTATTTCAACTCAACTTGAAATTGGAGAAAGGTGTTAATGAACTTTACAAGGGTGGTAGGGTTAGGTTAGCTGGCCAAAGGAAAGCAGAAAAGAGTCCTCCTTAAGGGAGGTGGGCAAAAGGCTCACAAGAGGAAGCCACCTCATGCAGGACCAAGCAAAGGTAGGGAAGTCCATGCATCCCCTTTGGAGTGAATCTCTCTCCCACCAGCTATTTTTTGGGGAAAATCTAAGGCCAAGTCAACTGAGTCAGAGTTCTAGAATGTAACATTTGCTCCTTTCTGAAGTACGACTGAAGATTTGCAAGATCAGAAATTGTCTTCTCCTCTAACTCTGTTTTTTCTTTCCTTCTGATGCCAGATATGGGAAGGAATCGACATAGAGACCATGATGCACGTCCGCTTCCTGATGCTGGAACCCATGGCACTCTGCTACTGACGGCGGCAGAGTAGCTGCAACTGGGTGGTGGGAGGCTTTGGAGATGGCTGTGAGCTTGTTTGGGTGGGTGGGAGGGCCACATGTCTCTTGGAGCAACTGCCACGGATCCATGAAGTTCAGACTCATCTGGACCAGCCACATGGATTCCCGTCTTGAGTTGAAGACCAACCTTCCAGTGTCCAGTAAAAGGACCTCTGCTTTGATGCAATGTTGTAGTGTTTGATATATTTGTGCAGTTGTTATGTGTTTTATTTTTAGCTTCCTGGGCTGTTATAAACCCCCAAACACCAAAAGGACCCCCCGCTCCATGTTATGAGCGGGGGGTGCCATTATAAGGGGGTGCCCATGGTAAGCTAGCTTTCGGGGTGAATGGTATATATATTACAGGTAGTCCTTGACTTAATGCCCACATTTGAGTCCAGAACTTCTGTTGTTAAGCGAGGCATTTTGTTAAGTGAGTTTTGCCCAATTTAATGACTTTTCTTGCTACATTTGTTAACTGCAAATGTTGAGTTAGTAATACAGTTCTTAAGCGAATGTCGCTTCCCCATTGACTTCGCTTGTCAGGTCACAAAATGCGATCACCTGACCCCAGGACACTGCAGGCGTCATAAGTATGAGTCAGTTGTCAAGCTTCTGAACTTTAATCACATACCACAAGGATGTTACAATTGTAAGCTACTTCCTTCAGTTCTGTTACACCTTCAAATAGTCACTAAATGAACTGTTTTAACTCAAGGGCTACCTATACCAGCTCTTATGTAGTAATATATATAGGCATTCTTCTATGTACATATTAGCATCTCGTACAGATAGTTGCTATTTACTAAAATATGCTAATATGCACATATATGTGTATGTATATATATCCACACAGAGAGACATAATTTGTCTATTTCCGGAATAAACTAATTATGCCAACAAGTCTCTGCATGTGTATATATTTATATATACATGCCCCAACGTTTCGCTTCTCATCCAAGAAGCTTCTTCAGTTCTGACTGAATGGTGGGGAATGGAACGATTTATATTCTTTGTAGTCATCTGGTCCTTAGTACTCCAAAGGTAAGTCGTTAGCTCTCCGAGAGTCGTTGAGGCCTCTTGGGGGTTTATCTGTATCCTCGGGGTCACCTGTACCAGTGTGGAGATGGGCCTGGGACCTTCTTGGGACTGCTGCAAGGACCGTGTTGGAGACAGGAGGTAAGTGGTGTCGTATCCCTCCCCTCTGTCGAGAGAGGCCTGTTCGGTTTTAACACAGATGGCCTCTTTGACCCCTCTTTCAAACCAGCGGTCCTCTCTTATCTAGAACATGGACTTTGCTGTCTTTGAAAGAGTGGCCTTCGTCTTTCAAATGCAGATGGACCGCTAAATCTTTTCTCCTAGATTGTGCCATGCATTTGTGGTTTGTTTTGTTTCTCCAATGTACAGATCTGTACATGTCTCACTACATTCTGCTGCACATAATTGCATTGCTCATTTTGTGTGTAGGCGTTTTATTCTTGGGGGGTGGACAAGCTTCTGCCTTAGTGCAGTTTCTCAATCTTGGCAACTTTTTAAGATGTGTGAACTTCGGCTCCCAGAATTCCTGAGTGAGCATGCTGGCTGAGGAATTCTGGGAGCCGAAGTCCACACATCTTAAACATTGTCAAGGTTTTGAGAAACACTGCCTTAGTGTATTTTGGGGTTGAAGGTGTGCATGTATGTTGAGTTAGTTGAAAATCCTACTGAGCTTTTCAGATATTCCTGCACTGTATGGATTGATGTTGCGTTTGTTCTTTTGTCATTATTGGGGGCAGGAGGGGACAAAGGATCCTACTGGGTCTTTGTCTGGATTTGATGAAGGCCCAATTGGGATAGCCACAGGTTCTGAGGGCTTCTTCAATGTGTTTTAGTCCTTTTCCCTCTGCTGGTAGGTAAACTTTCAGCCCAGTGGTCTAGGATTCTGATGGCTTGCGTGTTTTTGCTCCAGTGAAGGTAAACACTGTGTGGGTTTTCTGTATATACTTCAGTGTTGAAGTATGAATCTTGTCCTAACGGGTTTGTTCTCCTATGTTGTGCCATGCGCTTGTGGTTTTGTTCACAAACGCATGGCATAACATAGAACAAACCCATCAGGACAAGATTCAGCAGTTCATCTGTCTGTAGAGATCCTTAAGTCAGCCAGGTCATGGTTTGCTCCAAAGGTCCTTTTCCAAAAGGCAACTAGACTTCCTTCATTTTTTCTTGAAGACTTTCACTTCTCATCCAGGAAGCTTCTTGGATGAGAAGCGAAACATCTTCAAGGAAAAACAAAGGAAGTCCAGTTGCCTCTTGGAAAAGCACATTTGGAACAGCGGTCCATCTGCATTTGAGAGACGAAGGCCACTCTTGAAGACAGCAGAGTCCACGTTCTGGATGGAGAGGACCCCTGGTTTGGAAAAGGGGTCAAAGAGGCCATCTGTGTTAAAACCGAACGGCCCTCTGTCGACGGGGAGGGATACACCACCACCTCTCTCCTGTCTCCAACACAGTCCTTGCAGCAGTCCCAAGAAGGTCCCAGGCCCATCGCCACACTGGTCCAGGTGACTCTTGAGGATACAGATAAACCCCCAGGTGGCTTCAACGGCTCTGAGCTAACGACCGACCTTCGGAGTACTAACGACCAGATGACTGCAAAGAATATAAATCCTTCCATCCCCCACCATTCAGCCAGAACTGAAGAAGCTTCTTGGATGAGAAGCGAGGCGGCAAAAACATAAAAAAAAAAAAAAAAAACCCAAAACATAAGCACCTCCCCACACACATTCACATATATAGTTAAGTCACAGAGTGTCCGGTTCATTCCAATATATTGGGACACCCCCTCCCCCATTACTGTATGTGCCTGTGTGCATTAACACAGATGCACACAGTCATCTTAAGATCTATTGGGACCTTTTTTCCTAATAGATCTTAACCTATATTGTTCTATGTGTCTGTGTTAAGATACACAGACACATAGAGCAATATAGGCTAAGATCTATTAGGAAAAAAGGTCCCAATAGATCTTAGCCTAGATGACTGTATGCAACTGTGTTAATGCACACAAGCACATACAGTAATAGGCATATTCCCTAATATATGGTATATGTTTATATATACATATTACCATATATTAAGGTGTATACCATACTAAGGTTACCAGCTCTGGGCTGCAAAAGAAGAAAAAGCCACTAGAGGGCAGCAAATTACATTTGGCACCATCTAGTGGCCTAGAATATTTTTGCAGCCCAGATCTGGTAACCTTAGAGCAGTCTTTTTCAAACTTGGCCACTTTAAGGTGGACGGCTTTCAACTCCCAGAATTACTTGGGAGTTGAAGTCCCCCACATCTGACAAGTTTGTAAAACACTGCCCTGGCTCTATACACAATATACATCCAGCTGCATGTGTGCATCTTCTGCAGCTCCACCGATTATATATATATATGGGCAATCCAGGGACCCTCCATCATGTCACAATTTGCCTCTACGGCAACAGTTTTCGAGAAGGAAGTTCCTAGAAAAGGAAGTGTCTTGATGGGGGCATCAGGATACCTCCAGAATACCAAAACCATCTTCCTGTTCTGGAAAGATTCCTTTGGGGAAACTGCTGGATTAGCCCAATCGGCGTGAGGAAAACAAGGACATTTAAAGTTGCCCAGAAAAGACCCTTTTGCCCATATATACCAGTCACTTTTCTCCCGATTGCACAAGGGCTGCAAACTCTCAGGTGCTGAGGCCTTGCCTGATTTCTCTCTGGCCACCAAGTCCCATCATCCTCAGTCCATGCTGCAATGGCCGAGGAGAGGAATAACTGTGGTGCTCTCCCTGCTGGTTTGGCAGCTGCCCTAGCCCACCCAGCAGGGAGGCCCCACAAGATGACTTGTGACCAAGCCAGCAAAAACTGGCATGGAGAACGGATCAGGCAGAGATCCCCATGCTGCACCAAGTTAGAGATGTACTACAACTCCCAGCAGCCCCAGGCAGCACGGTTAAGGAGGGGTGCTGCTTCGGCAGTCCTGGTGCGATCAGGCAAAGTGCCAGTGGAGCTGGAGAAGAAAGGATACTTACACACGTGCTTGACTTACCTGTGGCAGGATTTTCTCCAACTGGGATGGCCTCTGGATCTTCTCCTAATGTGGGATTTCGAAAACCAGCACCCCGACAATAAAACAGCCATTTTCAAGCACACCAACCCCCTCATCCCGAGACAAACGCTTAATAAAGATATTTTATTTACAAGAAAAACGCTCCCAAAGTCTCTTCTTCTTAAGATCTCCAGATGTTGCAGGTAGCGTCGGCGGCTGTTCCAGAAAGGCAGCACTGAACTATTTCAGCTAGGTGCAAGGAATGGAAGCCCTCCCTTCCACCAGAATGGTCTCTGCACACGTGGGCTACAACCTGTCTTACTACCTCCTGATTCTTGGGCTAAAGCCTTTATTATCATCTCCTGATTCTTGCCTATCTATCATGGTTCCTGTTAGCCACCATCTCTTCTTCGTTCCCACAGCGCTGTTATTAGAGCTTTGGGGAGACCCCCATGTGCCCCCCCTTATTCTGCTGCCTGCTTGGCCAACCCGTGGCTTCCGAGCCCTCCAAAGAGGTCTGCAGGAACGCCATCCTTGGGGTTCTCCTTCTCCGGGGTCCAGCTCAGCTGGACTTCCCTTCTTCCCACCCTGCCTAGATGTTGTCATAGGGGACCACAAGGCCAATGTTGTAGCTGTAGCCGGCCACTTCATTGTAAGAGGAGCGGCAGATAGGAAGGACGCTCTCTGCCACCAGCTTGTCTGTGGAGAATTCGTAGGCGTAGATAATGTCTCTGTGCCTGTTCAGAGAGAAGCAAGGGGAGAAAAGGGAAAAGAAAATAAGCAGAGTGCTTTTCAACCAGCCTGGTTCCCAGCAGTTCAAAACCCTCTGGAGCAACTTTCCAACCTTGGCAACGTTAAGATGTCTGCACTTCAAATTCAAGATGGCTGGGGAATTCTGGGAATTGGTCCACACGTCTTAAAAGTTGCCCAGATTGAAGAACGTTGCTCCAGACCAGGGGTCTTCAAACCTGGCCCTTTTATGACTGGTGGACTTCAACTCCCAGAATTCCTTAGCCAGCGTACCTGGCTGAAGAATTCTGGGAGTTGAAGTCCACAAGTCATAAAAGGGCCAAGTTTGAAGACCCCTGCTCCAGACTCTGGTTCCTCTCTAGGGCCAAGGAGATGTTAAAATGCAAGCACATCAATTCAGAGTAGGCCCATATGCTTAAAGGAGCACCCTTAACGGTTCCAGGTTGTTCTACTTTTAGAGTAGTGCTTCTCAACCTCGGCCACATTAAGACGTGTGGACTTCAATCCCCAGAATTCCCTGGCTGGGGAATCCTGGGGATTGAAGTTCAGTCCTCTTAAAGCAGGCATGTCAAACTGCTGGCCCGTGGGCCGGATGCGTCACGCCGAAACCGTGCCCACCCCATTGCCGGCCATGGGGAAAAAGTCACGATACGTCGTGCGACATCACATGACGTCGCAAGTTTGATCTGCCTATCTTAAAGTAATCAAGGTTGAGAAACACTGCTCTAGATATGTCAACTGTCTTGTATTCACCTTCTTGGAAGTCAGCTCAGAGTATGAGGAAACAGATGGGAAGGGAGAATGGGAGGAGAGAGGAGATAAGAGAGGGAAGGGAAGTGGGAGGAGGAGGGGAGGGGAGAGGAGGAGGGGAGGGAAGAGAAGGGAAAAGGAGGTAAGGGGAGAGGGGAGGGGAGGGGAGAAGAGGGAAGGGAAGGGAAAGGGGGAAGGGGAAGAGAGAAGAGAAGAGAAGAGAAGAGAAGAGAAGAGAAGAGAAGAGAAGAGAAGAGAAGAGAAGAGAAGAGAAGAGAAGAAGAGATTTAAAACAGATTTGGGTAAGCTAAACTGCTCTGTATTCCAAGAGGAGGGGAGGCCAATAGCCATCCAGAAGCAGCTGGACTATAATCCCCATCAACCTTAGCCAACCCAACCCATAATAATGGGTGCTGGAACATCTTACCACCCTTCACCCATCATGTTGGTTTGTTCTTCCAAGCCACTTGCTGCTCACCAGAGCTTGCTTTCGATTTATAGCTGGCTACCCTCCCATCCTAAACCCCTGCCTGGCTTGGCCACAACATCCTGGCTTTCTGCCACCATAAGCTCTCAAACGCTCCTCCATTGCGGCTTCTCCTCTTTTCCTCAGTTTAAACCAGGGGTCTTCAAACTTGGCCCTTTTATGATTTGTGGACTTCAATTCCCAGAATTCCTCAGCCAGGTACGCTGAGTCCACAAGTCATAAAAGGGCCATGTTTGAAGACCCCTGCTCTAAAGCAGCATTTCTCAAACTTGACAACTCTTAAGACCTGTGGACTTCAATTTCCAGAATTCCCTAGCCAGGGCTGTGGAATTCTGGGAGTTGAAGTCCACAAGTCATCAAAGGGCCAAGTTTGAAGACCCTTGGTTTAAACTGAGGAAGGCCAACTTGGGGGAATGCCTCCCAGCGTCCCGCAATATTGTCTAGCTAAGGCTGCTGGGAATTGTAGTCTAGCAACCCTGAGAGTGGTGTCACAGGGCGCCTCCTGCTGGTCGAGATAAAAAGTACCACCTGAGGGTCAGCTCTCACCTTTGGTGAGCGGTCAAGTCATCATCTGATGCTGGCCCCTCGGGGAGTCTTTTCATTGGGGATGTGGGCCGTGATGAGGCTGTGGGAGTTGAAGCGGAGGTGGCGAACTGGGTGCCTGGGAAAAAAAGGGAGCCCCAGAGTCTATCAGTGGCTCTTCAACGTCTCCATGTTTAAATGCAGCGACCTGCAGCTGGCTGTTTAATTAAAAGCAGGGTGTACAGTAAATTGGAACAAATGCAAAGAAAACCTTAGGAGTTTATTTTTTTATTTTTTTAAAAAACCTTCCCACTGAGTGCCTGCAAAAAAGGGAGCTACAGAGTCTATCAGTGGCTTTTCAACAAGGCCTCCATGTTTAAATGCAGCGGACATGCAATTGGCTGTTTAATTAAAAGCAGGGTGCAGTTATTCAAATGCACAGTAAATTGGAACAAATGCAAAGAAAACCCTAGGAGTTTATTTTATTTTATTTAAAAAAAAACTTTTCCACTGGGTGCCTGGAAAACAAAGGGAGCCACAGAGTCTATCGGTGACTCTTCAACAAGGTCTACATGTTTAAACGCAGCAGACATGCAACTGGCTGTTTAATTAAAAGCAGGGGGCAGTTATTAAAGAGCACAGTAAATTGGAACAAATGCAAAGAAACCCTAGGAGTTTATTTTATTTTATTTAAAAAACCTTTCCACTGGGTGCCTGGGAAAAAAGGGAGCCACAGAGTCCATCAGTGGCTCTTCAACAAGGTCTCCATATTTAAATGCAACTGGCTGTTTAATTAAAAGCAGGGGGCAGTTATTAAAGAGCACAGTAAATTGGAACAAATGCAAAGAAACCCTAGGAGTTTATTTTATTTTATTTAAAAAACCTTTCCACTGGGTGCCTGCAAAAAAGGGAGCTACAGAGTCTATCAGTGGCTTTTCAACAAGGCCTCCATGTTTAAATGCAGCGGACATGCAATTGGCTGTTTAATTAAAAGCAGGGTGCAGTTATTCAAATGCACAGTAAATTGGAACAAATGCAAAGAAAACCCTAGGAGTTTATTTTATTTTATTTAAAAAAAAACTTTTCCACTGGGTGCCTGGGAAAAAAGGGAGCCACAGAGTCTATCGGTGACTCTTCAACAAGGTCTACATGTTTAAACGCAGCAGACATGCAACTGGCTGTTTAATTAAAAGCAGGGGGCAGTTATTAAAGAGCACAGTAAATTGGAACAAATGCAAAGAAACCCTAGGAGTTTATTTTATTTTATTTAAAAAACCTTTCCACTGGGTGCCTGGGAAAAAAGGGGGCCACAGAGTCCTTCAGTGGCTCTTCAACAAGGTCTCCATATTTAAATGCAACTGGCTGTTTAATTAAAAGCAGGGGGCAGTTATTAAAGAGCACAGTAAATTGGAACAAATGCAAAGAAACCCTAGGAGTTTATTTTATTTTATTTAAAAAACCTTTCCACTGGGTGCCTGGGAAAAAAGGGAGCCACAGAGTCCATCAGTGGCTCTTCAACAAGGTCTCCATATTTAAATGCAACTGGCTGTTTAATTAAAAGCAGGGGGCAGTTATTAAAGAGCACAGTAAATTGGAACAAATGCAAAGAAACCCTAGGAGTTTATTTTATTTTATTTAAAAAACCTTTCCACTGGGTGCCTGGGAAAAAAGGGAGCCACAGAGTCCATCAGTGGCTCTTCAACAAGGTCTCCATATTTAAATGCAACTGGCTGTTTAATTAAAAGCAGGGGGCAGTTATTAAAGAGCACAGTAAATTGGAACAAATGCAAAGAAACCCTAGGAGTTTATTTTATTTTATTTAAAAAACCTTTCCACTGGGTGCCTGGGAAAAAAGGGAGCCACAGAGTCCATCAGTGGCTCTTCAACAAGGTCTCCATGTTTAAATACAACGGGCTGTTTAATTAAAAGCAGGTGCAGTTATTCAAGAGCACAGTAAATTGGAACAAATGCGAAGTAAAACCCTAGTTTAGTTTATTTAAAAAAAAAACCTTTCCACTCCCCATTTCCAAAATGAAAGGGACTTATTCTTAATTTTAACACGAATGGCTATATACACGGAACCCCCCCCCCCCAGGTACGACCGTTTGTTTAGCAAGTGTTCACAAAAACGAATTAATTCAGAAAGGGAACTTACTGTTAAGACATGCAAAATCGCGACCAAAAAACAGGCCTCTGCAGCCATGTGGCTTGGAGAGGAGAAGCCGGAAGTGGGGTTTTTTTTTTTTTTGGTGCCTGGTCACATGGCCGAACCAGACTGGGTGATTTTTGCAAGATCTGTTTTTTTGCTTTTGCTTTGCTGGAGCTGAAGATCTGCTGCTGGGCTTGAGGACTAGAGAGCTAGAATTACTTCTGTAAATATTTTAAAATATTCTTTTTTGTTACTGTGTGGAACTGTACTTCTGTCGTTTGCAATCCCTTTGGGAACTGCTCTGCTTCTTATTGTGTTGGTTTAAGTGCAGCACTTTGCAAGATGGTTTCTTTGCATTTGCCTGAAATTGGTAGCCTGTGGCTGCTGCCTCCTCCTCCTCTCCCTGGCACAGACCCAGCAGAGATTCTGCTGACCCCTTAACTGCAGGGGTCTTCCAACCTGGCCCTTGTATGACTTGTGGACTTCAACTCCCAGAATTCCTCAGCCAGCGTGCCTGGCTGAGGAATTCTGGGAGTTGAAGTCCACAAGTCATACAAGGGCCAAGTTGGAAGATCCCTGCCTTACTGGAAGGAAATCCCCCACCCACCACCCACCACCCACCCCATTTTGGATTTTGCCTGGAGAGGCTTGTGCTGATCAGGGGAAGTTTTTTTTTTTTTTTTAAGGTTTTAAATTTAAATTGCCTCCAGAAGTTGTGGGTGTTCCCTCCCTGGAGGCTTTTAAGAAGAAACTGGATAGGCATTTATCAGAAATACAGTACAGTACTCTCTTTGTGAGAGCAGTGGGCTAGACCAGGGCTAGGCAACCTTGGCTCTTTTATGACTGGTGGACTTCAACTCCCAGAATTCCTGAGCCAGCATGGCTCAGCTTGGAAACCTCTCCCTTTCCCCTCAGCATGGCTGGCTCAGGAATTCTGGGAGTTGAAGTCCACCAGTCATGAAGGGGCCATAGTTCCCCCATGCTGGCTCAGGAATTCTGGGAGTTGAAGTCCACGAGTCATAAAAGAGCCAAGGTTGCCTACCACTGGGCTAGACTAAAGTATTCTGGCCCATTGGGAAGGCCTTTTGGAAAACTCCCGGGGCTTTAGGCCTCTGGCTTATTGGCCTAACCCAGCTAGCCCCTTGATCTTACCTCTTTGGGGGATTTAAAACCCCTTCTTTTGAAGACAGGGATTTCTGGATCCTAGAAAGAAACTAATCCAAAGCCAGATTGTGTAGTAGGTGATAAATTCCCTGCTAATAGTGATAAAAGTTGAGCAGAGAACAGTAACTGGGAAGTAAGTGTCTGTTTGAAGAAAGGCAAAATAACAAGTAAGGGTTGAAAGATCTTCCCCAAAGGGGCCACATTTTAGCCCCTTTTCTTCATCGCTACCCTTCAAGTAAACTTTCAGGGCAACTTTTCATCCCCACCAAAATGGAACTACTGTCTATTGAGGACACGTGTGTTTAGTTGCTCCCCCTCGAAACGGCACGTAGGGGTCCAGACTGGTTCTGTCCACTCCTGAAATTGCCAGCACAGGCCATCCAGCTTGGGCCTTCTGGGAAACCCACACATCTGGAGGTCACCAAGATCTCTCAAAGTTGCCGTTCAACCTGGCAACGTCGGAAAGCTTTGAGTTTTGATCCAGCGTGAACTTCCTGATGACTCTCCCATCCGTTTCTAGGTAATGCAGTAGCTGCTGCCGAGCTAAAACACGCAAGGAGCTTTTTTTAAAATAAATAAATAAATAAATAAACGTTCTTCCTCGCCCACCACTTTTCCTTCGGCGATGATCTCATTGACAATGTTCTGCAGCAGCAGGAAGATGACAATTAACTCCATTCATGCTAAAAAGGAGAACTGCCACTTGCCCTACCAGCCAAAATAGGTGTTAGCTTTGTATACAATCAGTCTGCTTGAGCATGTGCTACCTGGATAGAAATTACAGCCGCTGTCACTGAATTTTTCTTGGACTATTCAGGGATTTGCTGAGATGCTTGAAAACGGTGCATATCTGATGCGTGCAAGGTTTAAACGGCGATCTTTGAAAATTTAATGTTGCGACATTTTTATTTTTTTCGTACAGGTTCCCGGGTTACAAAATTGGTAAGCAGGATGGATTATGTGAAATATTAAAAGCTTTTAAAAGTTTTCATTTGTTTCCTGATTATCAATTTGGGGCTCCCCCTTCCCCCCCCACCCCAGAAGCCTGCTGATTTAGGATTTCCCCCCCACCCCAGTCATTTTATTGCCAGAAAAACCAAGGCCCCTGCATTTTCCACGATTTGCAAAAAGGGTCTGAAATTGGGTATCGATTTCCCTAGTGGAGCAGGGTGGGTTGGACTAGATGACCTCCAAGGTGCCTTCCAACTCTTGTCATTCTGTGATTTCTTTGGGGGGGGGGAAAGCAGGACCGACGCCTTGCCAGGTCACAACGGGAGAAGTCTTCCGCAGAGCCCCCCTTGCGCCTCTCCCCCTACCCAGGATGCGGGAGGAGGGGGGGTCCCTGGTCCCTACCCGTTATCGCGGATCCCGTCGGTCAAGTTGGCCCAAGCGACGGCGGCCGGTGCCCAGCCTTGGACCACTTTCAGCTGCCCCGACACCGGGTCCAGCAGCACGGAGCAGCCGCCGGTGGGTCCCCGGCCAGGGCTGGGGAAGCGCGGGGGGGAAAGAGCGCAGAGCGTCCGGAGCAGCAGAAGCGGCAGGATTCGCACGGAGAGCCGCCGGAGCCGCGCCATGGTCCGAGCGGTTCCTCCCGGCGGGACGAGTGCCAGGCCCGCCCGCGTAGGCTCTGATGCAGCCGGAGGAGGAGGAGTCCCCGCCGCGGGGGGAACCTGGAGCGGCCTCTGGCCGTGCGCTTCCCACGGCCGCCCCGCGAGGGAGCCCCGGGCTCGGGGAAGGCGGACGTGGCTGCCGGCTGGGCGCAATGCGCAAGGCTTGAGTTCGGGTCTCTCCTGGAAAAAGCACCTCTGGGACAAGCCTGACCTGGATGACGGAGGATCTCCATCTCCATTTGAGCTAAGGCGCTTTCAGAGCTGTCTTCAACAGGGAAGGGACCCAGGGCAGAAAAACATCCTGCAGCCAAGAAGGCTCCCCACCCATTTGCCCCACTCAGGTGACCCTGAGGACACAGGTAAACCTCCAAGTGGCCTCCACGACTCTCCAAAAGAATGCAAATGACCAGCGGTCTGCAAGGAGCATAAATCCTTCCCTTCCCCACCATCCTGTCAGAGCTGAAGAAGCTTCTTGGATGAGAAGCGAAAACAAGGAAAGTCCAGTTGCCTCGTGAAAAAAGGAGCTTTGGGACGTGACCTGGATGACTGAGGATCTCCATAGACATTTAGCTATGCACTTTGGGATGAACACTCTTTGAATGCTCCTCCTCCTCCTCCTCCTCCTCCTCCTCACAAACCCCACTCCCTTCTAGCACTGATGATGTTACCTAGTTGGGTCATGAAACGTCTGCAAAAAACAATCAAACTCAGAGAGCACCAAGGACCCCACAGTTCTCCTCCTCCTCCTCCTCCAGTTCAACCCTGAGCTACAAAGATTCTCTTCTATTTGTCTTTAAGACTTGAATGGGAGACCAACTGGAGATCCCAAAGCTGTCACCTAGAGTGGGTTGTTGAAAAAAAACTTCCCCAAAGAAGGCAATCACATCCTCCTTGATACTGTTTGCCAAACAAAAAACCACCCCCTTTTGCAGCATCCCATGGTCACATGACCACAAATGTTTTTGACAATGTTTTCTTCTAGTGTCTGGCAAAAAAAAAAAAAAAAAAGCTCGCGGTGGACAATGAGTTCAGTTAATGATTGCCATTTTCACTTAACAATCTGCAAAAAAATAAAAAAATAAAAATAAAATCAGGTCGGCCACATGACAACCTGTTTAATGACTGTAATTCTGGGCTTGAAAGTTGAGGAGCACCTATAACTGTGAATTAAGGCAGTCACTAACCAAGCATTACTTGTTTGGGGTTGAGGCTTTCAGACTTGGTTCTGTTTCGGCAAAAAAGGGGAAAAAACCAGCGTATTTTCCCTGACTGTACAGTAATGGACAGTTGTGCATGAACTCAGAGCCCGGGTGGCTGGGTTCAGTGGCTCGCTTGACCTGGAGCATGTGATCCTGGAAGAGCAATTGAACCAGATTCAACACTGACCTTTTAAGCTCTTAAGACTTTTATATCCCCAGCCAGGTAACACGGTGGCGTCTGCCTGGAGGGCTTTTATCCTAAAGAGAGAAGGGCAGAGAGCAAAAACAAAATACAGAATTACAGAGTCAGGCGTGAAAAACCAGCTGGGTGACTTTGGGCCAATCCCCAGGAGACTTGGGAGTTCTAGTCCTGCCTTAGCCATGAAAGTCGGCTAGGTGACTTTGGGCCAATCCCCAAGAGACTGGGAGTTCTAGTCCCGCCTTAGGCATGAAAGCCAGCTGGGTGACTTTGGGCCAATCACCAGCAGACTGGGAGTTCTAGTGCCGCCTTAGGTTCTATTCTATTCTATTCTATTCTATTCTATTCTATCCCATCCCAGTTCTGTTTCTATTCTATTCTATTCTATTCTATTCTATTCTATTCTATTCTATTCTATTCTATTCTATTCTATTCTATCCCATCCCAGTTCTGTTTCTATTCTATTCTATTCTATTCTATTCTATTCTATTCTATTCTATTCTATTCTATTCTATTCTATTCTATTCTATTCTATCCCATCCCAGTTCTGTTTCTATTCTATTCTATTCTATTCTATTCTATTCTATTCTATTCTATTCTATTCTATTCTATTCTATTCTATTCTATTCTATTCTATTCTATCCCATCCCAGTTCTGTTTCTATTCTATAATTCTATTCTATTCCGTATTTCTATTCTATTCTATTCTATTCTATTCTATTCTATTCTATTCTATTCTATTCTATTCTATTCTATTCTATTCTATTCTATTCTATTCTATTCTATTCCCTAGAGCCTCGGTTGTTCTCACCGGTAAAACACGAGCTGGTAAACAGCGAGAAGGTTGCTGAAAGCTGAAGGAGAAGCAGGCGGGAACCTAAGGAAGGCCCGTGAATTTTTCTTCAGAAGAGATGCGGGGGGGGGGGAGGAAGGGGGGCATTCTTGGCTTCAAAACGACTTGAGGGTCGTTGCAGCCAAGAGAGAAAACTTGTTTTCTTCAAGCCTTTGGAGGGGACCGTCCAAGAGTCAAACCAGTTCGTCGCCACCTTCCCGGCCTGGCTGAACTCCTTCGCCTTATCTAGCCGCCCCTCCACCGCCCCCCCCCTTTTCCTTGGGAATTACGGGAGGTCAAAGGAGCTGCCGGCCTGGCATTGCAACCGGCCAGGAAGGGCGTGAGCGCATCCCAGCTGCTGCAATCAACCGACCTCTTTTGCGAAGCTGCGCGGAGCCAGCGTGGGAAAGGGCGGGCGGGGGAGGGTCCCGCGTGTGCGTGGGGCCAGGTGGAGCTGCGGGCCTTTGCGTGTCAGCAGCCCAGGCGTTGTCTCTTTAAGCCACAGTCGGGGCGGGGACCGAAGGCGGAGTTGAGGCTCCGCTGGCCCCGGCTATAGAAAGCGGAGCGGGGCGCTCGGCTGAGGTCCCGGGTGGCGCGCGTGGCTCCCGTTTGCTGCTCCTCCTGCTGAAGGCCAGGTGAGTCCGGCAGGTGCGGCAGGTAGAGAGAGAGAGAGAAGAAGAAGAAGAAGTGGAGGCGATTGAGCTCCGGACTAGGAAAGAAGGAGGGAGGAAGGGAGGCGCCAGCCAGCGCGGTGCCACTGGAGGAAAAAGAGTGTTTACAGGCTCGCGTTCCCGGGTGGCGTGGTGGGCCGGGGTGGGGTGGGGGTGAGGACGGGGTCGCGTAGGGGTTGGGCTTCTTCCTCGGTCGACTTGGCCTGTTAAAGGGCTTCTGAGGCTGTCACTGTCTCCTGAATAATAATTAATAATAATAATAATAATAATAATAATAATAATAATAATAATAATAATAATAATAATAATAATAAATAATAATAATAATAATAATAATAATAATAATAATAATAATAATAACAACAACAATAATAATAAAGTTGGAAGGGACCTTGGAGGTCATCTAGTCCAACCCCCTGCTCAGGCAGGAAACCCTGTACCATTTCAGACAAGTGGTTGTCCAATCTCTTCCAGTGTTGGAGCTCCCACAACTTCTGGAGGCAGGTTGTTCCACTGGTTAAATGTTCTCACTGTCGGGAAGTTTCTCCTTAGTTCTAGGTTGCTTCTCTCCTTGATTAGGGGCTTTGGAGAATAGCTTGACTCCCTCTTCTTTGGGGCAGCCCCTGAGATACTGGAAGGCTGCTATCATGTCCCCCCTCGTCCTTCTCTTCATTAAACTAGACATACCAGCAATTCCAGCAGCCGTTCCTTATATGTTTTAGCTTTGTAGACTGGTTTCTAGACTGGTGTTTTTTTACCAGTAGACCAAACCGGTCTAGGTGGTGTGAACTTACTGGTGAGAGGCAGTCTGGTCTAGTGGTTAAGGCACCAGGCTAGAAAGCAAGAGGTGGTGAGTTCAAGTGCCGCTTGAGCCAGGCAAGCCAGCTGGTTGACCTTAGGCCTGTCCTCTCTCAGCCCAATCCATCTCACAGGGTTGATGTTGTGGGGAAAATAGGAGAAGGGGGAGGCGTGTTGGATCTATTCGCCACCTTGAGTTACTTGTAAAAATAAAATAAAGGCAGCTTAATCAATAAACTCCATCGGCAACCAAGCTTGGCATGTATTTTGGACTCTTGGAATGAAGTAAGCTTGCATATATAGCCTGCCCACTCACCCAGAAAATAACCTAAGCCAGCCTTACTTCTCTCTTTAGTTGCCTTTAGACTTTGCTTCTTAATAGAATTATAGTCCCTGAATCAAATTATAACCACCACCCCCGGGTCGACTAAGCTAATGACCTTTGCATTTCACTTCTGCACTCTGTAAGCGTATTATGAAGTTTGTCACTGTCACACTCTCCCTCCCTCATGCCCACGGAAGGACATTATTTAGGAATTAGCCTTAGAAGATTTTCACAGCCCCCCCCCCCCCAGCGATGGGACTGAACAGGGCTGGGGTGTAGATCAAAGCCCGACTGGATTCAATAGTTAGATCTCTGGATTCATGAGTAATCTGGCAAGAGATTCTGGATTCTCTTTAATTAAGACTTTTTGAAAACTAGTGCCTTCAAGAATTGAGTAAAAGGAAGGGAGGAGGAGATAATTTATGAATGAACAGGGTAACTGATAGGACGCCTTCGCTTGGCTGTTCCTGTTTTAAAAACAGGAATTGACCTGGAAATACCCAGGTTGATTAACCATATCCCAAAAGCCAAGAAACATTCTCATTTCTTCTGAGGCTGTTATACAGAACGTGTCTGGCTGGTTTAGCAAGCAGCTCGCAATAATTATTCACCTAAAGAAAAAAATATATATTGGGACCTTCCAGAGTAGGTGAGAGTGAAGGAATTCCTTAGGGCAATATACTATTTTTATACCAGCAAAAACAAGGACTGTGTTAAATAATCACTGCAAGCTTGTTTTCGCTATACCCATTTCAGGTTGGTGCAGTTTTCTTTTCCTTCACTAACAACAGACAGAAACCTGTTAAAATACCTTCAACATTTGTGGAATGTGGAAAAAGATTTGCAGGTTTCAATGAGAGATTCATAATGCAGCAGACTAAAAAGGATAAAGATTTCCCTGTCCAGTCATTTCCTTATATCATCCTGGACAACTGGTATAGGTTGAGACGGTATAGGTTCTCCTGCTTGAGAGGGGGCTGGACTAGAAGACCTCCAAGGTCCCTTCCAGTTCTACTCTACTCTACTCTACTCTACTCTACTCTACTCTACTCTACTCTACTCCTATTCTATTCTATTCTATTCTATTCTATTCTATTCTATTCTATTCTATTCTATTCTATTCTATTCTATTCTAATTCTATTCTAATTCTAATTCTAATTCTAATTCTAATTCTAATTCTAATTCTATTCTATTCTATTCTATTCTATTCTATTCTATTCTATTTTATTCTATTCTAATTCTATTCTATTCTATTTGTTAACTTCTGCAGTCTAGACCCAATATTACACCATCACATGTTCCTCTCTTCTTCCGGTAGTATCTGTTTTCCCACGCTAGGCAAATACAATTCTTATTGTTATTAATAAATATACAACTAAATATAAACATCTTTGTTACATTTTTCTCATAATATCAATAATGTCAGTTTTAGATAACTTTTCTAACCAAAACGTATCTTAACTGCATTTGCTCTTAATAGCCATATATATTCAATCAGTATCCTGTTTTCGCTTTTTTTTTTTTATTTTAATTTCCCATCAGTATTCAAAACGTCTCTATTGTTTATAATTTACAAGTAAGTTATATTTGGGTAACCAAAAGCTCTATGTATTTTTTTTTTTAAATGACATTTTAATGTCTTGCATTTTTATATAATTTTAATGTCTTGCATTTGAATGTATTTGCCAGCCTGAACTTCCTTTGCCTTGCCCCTTTTTCTCCGTACAGAGGGATGTCATCGTAACATCTCCAACTTTCTGCTGACCTCACTTCTCCATTTCCACCAACGGCTGGACTTTGTGAAACTCCCTGGTTGTTGGCGTTGCCGCTCCCCATGCTGTGGTGTGCAATCCTTGCCTCTAGAGCAGACGGCTGTCTTGGGGATGATGAGGGAACTTTTCCGGCTGGGCCTTATGCAAACTCTCTGGCTTCTTGGCGGGGCCTTCCTGCTGGTTGGGGAGACAGACGCGGTAGGAGCTGTTGGCCCATGGAACATCAAGTTCTCAGCATCCTTCTCAACAGACGGTCTTGGGCAACCTTCTGGAATCCAGAGCTCCACCTCAAATGTGGACGTAAGTGGACAGAACGTTAGAGACCTACTTCTCTTTTGATTCCACTTGGGGCTAAAGTCAATCTTGGGAAATCCAGATCATCCTTGGCTTACAACAGTTCATTTAGTGACTGTTTGAAGTTACAACGGCACGGAAAAAAGCAACTTGTGACCGTTTTTCACATTTGCGACCGTTGCCGCATCCTCACAGTCATGTCATCCAAATTGGCAACTGGCATGTATTATATTATTATTATTATTATTATTATTATTATTATTATTATTATTAATAATAATAATAATAGTAATAGTAATAGTAATAATAATAATAATAATAATAATAATAATAATAATAATAATAATAATAATAATAATAATAATAATAATAATAATAATAATAATAATAATAATGTTGGAAGGGACCTTGGAGGTCATCTAGTCCAACCCCCTGCTCAGGCAGGAAACCCTATACCATTTCGGACAAATGGCTGTCCAGTCTCTTCTTAAAAACTTCCAGTGTTGGAGCATTCACCGCTTCTGGAGGCAGCTTCTTCGGCTCCGACTGGATGGTGGGGGGAATGGAAGGATTTATACTCCTGGCAGACAGCTGGGTCATTTGTCTTCTTTTAGAGAGTCATGGAGGCCATTTGATTTTCTTGACTGTATTAACCTGCTTCTTCAGAGATCATCAGGAAGGACCTTTCTTTGACCTACAACTTGAATGGGGCTTAGAAGCTTCAGACGGTGTAGAATGTAGCCATCGACTTCATAATAGGTGACATAATAGGTGACATAACTAGTGTTCCAGTCTCTCTCCTGACTTCCTCTAGGAACTTCTGGGAATCACATTTGCCCACCCCCTTGTAACTAATCAGGTTTAGGCAAGATGTTTTCCTAACGGTCAGTCCAAGTGTAATTTGGTATGCAGCTCCCTCTTTCTTCCAGCTGGGTGACCTTGAGGCAGCATCTCGAGGAGGTACAGCACTTACTTTCGGTTCCCCCTTTCATTATCCTTCCCCACAGTTCATGGCAGTCTGTCACCGCCTAACAGTGAAGTACAAACAAGCATAAGGTGGCAGCTGACAGGTGGCGACCAGGCTGTTCCCATGGAATCTCTTTTGTTAATCATGCTTGCTTTCTTTCCTGTCTCCACTCTAGTGCAGAGAAGTGGGGAAACAGAACCAGTCGGACCGTTGCTCCTTCATCCGGCATAACCCAAACTGCAAGATGGACAGTGGCTTCCTCAACTACCTCAATGGAGTTTTCTGCGTCTTCCCAGCTGCTCTGCAACCTTTGGCCATAACCCTCTATGTAAGGATCCCAGTGGGAAAGGAGACTTCTCCTATCTATTTTTCCTTGGATGGCTTTTTCCCCCCTCCTTCCTGATTTTTAAAAAGTTCTGTTGGTCCAGAAAGTTTGGGTCTTTTTACCAGGCGTGCCAGCCCAATGGACCACCACCAGATAGGTGGAAAGGAAAAGAGAACTTTTATTTGCCAATAAGAGGGTTATCCAGAAGTTCTTGCTGGAGGCCTTCAAGAAATGGACATCCATTTTTTCTGGGATGCAATAAGATCTCCTCGCTTCGGAGGGGGCTGGATTAGAAGACCTGCAAGGTCACTTCCAGCCCTGTCATTCATATGGCTATGGACTTTGGTCCTGCTGTGTTGGAATCTTGGGAGTTGTAGTCCCAACCCATCTGGGGTGGTGTGTGCCTGGTTGGGAAGGTTGGATGGTGTTTTTCCTCTTCCTGTTTCACAGCCAATGCCCTTGTCTTTGGTTTCTTGTAGGTACTGTGGCTTCTCTACCTCTTCGTTATCCTTGGGGTCACAGCTGAGAAATTGTGAGTAGTAAACCTGGAATCCAAATCACATTTTCAGAGTCACAGGTCAGCTATCTGGAGGAGACAAGACAGAGAGGAACAGCGATAAGAAGGGAAGCAACATTTCTCGAAATGTTTCAATCGTTCTCTTTCTTTCTCCTTCTAGCTTCTGCCCTAACTTATCGGCCATCTCCACCAAGCTGCGGCTGGCTCATAACGTGGCAGTATCCTTCTATCGGCCCATTTGTCTTTTGGGGATGCGGGACAAAGTGACTGTGAAAGAAAAGGTCCCCAGAAGGAGAATCCATGAAATGGAGAAGGTGGATCAGAGAGGATAAGAGTTGGGTGGAGAATTTGGGTACAGTTAGAAAAGTCCGTGAAAACGTTGCAGCCTTCGGTTGACCACGTTGACAACAGCAATGAAAAAAAATAACTCTGAATTAAACGGTCAAATGAGGCTTGTGACGAGAGGAGGACCATCATCATCAGCTGATTGAGAAGACCCCAAAAGACAAATATCTTACGAAAGAGTCTAGTTTTTCCTCCGAAGCAAACCATAGGCCAATTCTGTCAGTGAGAACAAACGGTGGGATAGCTTGCCTTCGGAAGTTGTGGGTGCTCCATCACTGGATGTTTTCAAGAAGAGGCTAGGCAGCCATTTGTCTGTGGAGATTCTCAGCCATCCAGGTCATAGTGCTTCTTCACGAGGCAACTGAAGAAGCTTCTTGGATGAGAAGCAAAAGAAAAAAACGAAGTCCAGTTGCCTCGTGAAAAAGCACTTTTGGGATAGACAGCCATTCGTCCAGAATGCTATAGTATAGGATCTCCTGCTCTAGGGAGGGATTGGACTAGAAGACCTCTAGAGTCCCTTCCAACCTTATTATTCTTGCTTTCTGGCAAGGAAATCAGCTGGGTGACTATGCTGGTGCTGGGTACGTACAGGCCGGCAGAATAATGGAATCAAGTCCACTCCTAAACAGATCAGGCACGGTGATGGATCTTTTGTCCTTAGCCCTTCCTCCATGGTGTCACCTTTCTGGCTTTTGGAAACGGAGCACCCGACATCTTCAGCGCGGTCGTTGCGTTCTCTGATCCCCGGACAGCTGGGCTAGCCATTGGAGCTATCTTTGGTAAGAAGGACAAAGGGAATGGCTGGGTTTGTGTACTGCCTATGGAATAAACGCAGGAGAAGAAATTCTGTGGAGGTGTCAGCCCTTTTGAGGTAGTCCAGATAGGAAATCCAAACCATGAGGACTAGCGCTGCCTTTATTGTAAGGTTATGGCAACAGAATCGTGCTGTCAGGCTTCGAAGAGTGCTGCTTCAACCATTTTTGCTTCTTAGCTTGCCAACGAGCCCGGGAGGAGGGGAAGGGAGAAAGGAATGCAGGATCCAGATAACAAAATGCCAATCCGTGAGAACCAAGGACTCTCAAGAGTTGTTTACTGAGAACTAAAGACATTCTGTCATAATAAATTATCTGTCTCATAATTGGATAATGTGACTGGCACTAACACAGAGAGGGAGGTTACTATACTTTTAATATAGCGATTTAGGCGGGAATTGACCAGAGCTGGTTTTACTTTCATCTGTGCCAAAATGATGTACTCAATAAAGTTTTGCAGTAGAGATTGGATCGTCTCAGCTGTGCTTACTTCATTGGGTACGTCAGTCATGTGCAAGCCTAAATGCATTTCCTCCTCCCCTGCCTTTACTTTCCAGAGAGCTAAGGAGGATGGTCCCTTTTGAGATGCTTCCTCCACTTCCATTCCTCCTTTAGACCCAGATTTCTCTTATCAGACCCTTGTCTTGGCTGGGGCTCTTCCTCCTGTCTCCCAAGGTCATTCTCCCATTCCGTGAAGCGTCTATACGGCTGAGTGAAAGAAAGAGGGAAGATCATCCAGCTGTCTTCTCTTTTTATTTTTTACTAGGTGCTGGCATCTTTGTCACCACTATAGTCGCTGGTGGCATAGCCCTTATAAGGCCCTTTACCGCCGCCTCTCGTCCCTTCCTACGGGATGCCATCTTCTACATGGTTGCCGTGTTCCTGACTTTTGTAGCTCTCTATTTTGAACAAGTCACCTTGGCAGAAGCTCTGAGTAGGTATAAGGAGGCAAAGGGGCTTTAAAAAAAAATACCTTGTTGGGAGGTAGACAACTTGTTGTGATGTCTCTCATTCCTAGGTTTCCTTGGACTTTACATCTTCTACGTCTTGAGTGTTGTGGTCTCCACCTGGCTTCACAAGAGACAGCGCAGGGAAAGATTGGCTCCACCCAGCCATCCAGAACCAGGTGAGGGCTGGTGTATCTATAGGTCAGAGATGGAGTACGGGTGGACTTCAAGATGTTCAATACTCCAGTCCCCATGAGCTCCAAATCAACATGGTCGAAGGTCAGAAAAGATGTGAGTTGAGTTATGAGGATCCTATCTCTTCTTCAAGAAGCCTTTATGTTTTGGATGGAGAAGGACAGGAATTTAATTGGTGGCAACTGCTGGCACAAAGTGGCCTGATAGGAAATAATCTAGAGCAGAGGTCCCCAACCCCCAGTCCGTGGACCTGTACCGGGCCGCAGCATGCCAGCAACCGGTCCGCACAAACAAGCAAAGCCCCATCCCTGGGATGCAGGCTGCATACACACCCACGCACACGCACACTCTGGTCCACGGAAAAACTTTTCTCTGTGGAACCGGTCCCTGGTGCCCAAAAGGTTGGGGACCTCTGGTTTAGAGGACAATCTTGCCTATCTGAGATACAAGCTTCCTTAGATACTCCACCGGCTTGCTTCATATTGTCAAGATTTGCAGTATACCAATATAATAAACACATTTCCCATTTCTCCCTCTCCAGAAATGTCAACGGATTCCGAAGAAGGTGACAATGCAAGCGTGAATGGGGGTAAGGCATTCTTGATTTCTAAGCTTGCAGATGGTTTAGGTTGATTTTAGTTATTTGTGTAGCCCATACCACACTTCTATTATAAGCTTCTCAAGCAGGAATTCTGAGGTTTCCTTGTCCTTGAGGATCTTCAGAAAGGAGGAAATGAAGTCCCTGTTCTGGTTGCAGAAGTCAACCGTGGTCCTTGCAGATTTTTATCGGTGGCCTGAGTAGGACTTTATCTGTTACCCGTAAATTAACTCAACCACCCTTAATGAAGCTTCCATCATCTTCATCCAACACAACCGTCTTGGTATTTGTTGGAGGTGATGGGATTCAGTGGTTAAACATCCTTTTTGGATGGCTGATCCATAGTTGTTCTTGAGGTGATACCACACTGGAAGAAAGCTTGATCACGTCCTTCCTTAACTCCAAAAATCTGGACACCCCCTTTTTAGGGGAGAAGGGGCGGATATGAGAATGAGGTGAGTTGGCTTGTGTGTTGATTAAGGCACCAAGCTAGAACCCCAGGAGTCTGTGAGTTCTTGCCCCATCTTAGACCCAAAGCCAGCTGGATGACCTCAGATCCATCATACATTGTCAGCCCTAAAAAGGGAACATTGTCAGCCACTTCTGTCCTTGCCAGGAAAACTGCCGGGACCAGTCCGGGCAATTGCCAAGTATTATGATTGACTTGAAGGCACCAACAAATGCAAGAGAGAGAATCCCAATCATCTTTATAGCTTCTTGTTTCTTTCACTTGTGCAGAGGAAGAATATCAACTGTTGTTGCCCTCGGAGGAAACCACATTCCAGATTCTGACTCAGTCCATCAACCCTCTGGATTATAGGAAGTGGAGGAGAAAACCCTGCTATTGGAAACTGTTCAAAGTTTGCAAGGTTAGAGCTACATCTTTCTTATAAAAAAAAAAAGAAACCGTCAACTAAATTGTGCAATCTCTTCTCAAGGGACATCTAAAAACCTCTAAATCGCATCTCTCTGCTGCCTCTCTAACCCAACGGTCTTCATTTAGGTTGGACCAAGCCCCAAAATCCTATGGGCCCTACAGTCCTTCTTCACCATCACCACCTCCTCCTCCTCTCCCTTCTAGCACTGATGATGTTACCTAGTTTGGTAATGAAACGTCTGCAAGAAAACAAGCCAGTTCAGAGAGCACCAAGGACCCCACAGTCCTCCTCCTCCCCCCAACAAACCCCACTCCTGTCTGATGATGTTACCTAGTTTGGGTAATGAAACGTCTTCCAGGTTTTTTCCCCTTCTCACCAATAAGGCCTTCTCTAACTAATGGTTAAGGCATTAGGCTCAAAAACCAGGACCCCGGGAGTTCTAGTCCCGCCTTCTGCAGAAGTGCAGAACAATCTCTAGTTTGGGTGACTTGCTGATAAGATTCTTCTTCTCCCTACAGCTTCCCGTGGAATTGGTCCTTTTACTGACCGTACCTACCGTTGATCTTGACCAGGAGGATCAAAACTGGAAAAGGCCTCTGAATTGTCTACACTTGATCACCGGCCCGCTCGTTTGCATTCTCACCTTGAAATCTGGAACCTGTAAGTTTACGCCTTTCCTCTACAAACTGGGCTATGTATTGGGGAAGATGTCTAATAGCCAATGGGAGAAAGACCTCTCTTAATCTTGAGCACCCCTTGGTACATAAACCGTCTCCAGTTCACTTTCCAATATTCCCAGTCAGAAGGGGGGGGGGTACGTTACGGGTGTGAGAACAGGAAATAGAAATCTGAATAGGGAGGGATTTTGAGATAAGTTGGGGAAGTAGGAAAGAATCATGAAGATTGCACAGTCCAGAGGCTAAAGGATGAATAGGATGATGATGATGAGGAGGAGGAGGAGGAGAATGAGTGGAGAGTCCTTGGTGCTCTCTGAGCTGGGTTGTTCTCTTGCAAAGGTTTCATTACCCAACTAGATAATATCATCAATGCTAGAAGGGAGTGGGGTTTGTGAGGAAGAGGAGGGGGAGGGGGAAGAGGAGGAGGAGGGGGAGGAGGAAGAGGAGGAGGACTGTGGGGTCTTTGGTGCTCTCTGAGCTTGGTGGTTTTCTTGCAGAGGTTTCATTACCCAACTAGATAATATCATCAACGCTAGAAGGAAGTGAGGTTTGCAGAGAGGAGGAGGAGAAGGAGGTTATTCATCCAGTTGGGTCCAACTCTTGACGATTCTATGGGCCAGGTTCTTGAGTGGCATATGTGACGTGGAAACGCTTTATAAAAATGGATTATTTCCGAACCACCTTACTTTTGACTTATGGATGGCAACGAATGGGCCACCAGGGGCTGGTTTTTAAGAAGGATGAAACAAAGGCTGTCTCTTTATTGCAGATGGTCTCTACAAGTTCCAGGGGGTCTTCCCAGTCTGGGGTCTCATCGCCCTGGTAGGAGCTACTTTGGCTGCCCTCCTTTTTTGCACCACCAGAAATGAAGAACCACCCCGGTGCCATTTTGTGAGTCTTGGGGGAAATTGTGTGAGCTCTTTTAGATGTGGTTTGGATGGCTTCTTGTGAAACCGAGTCTAGACGTTTCCCACCTGTGCCGTCAACTTCCGAAATGGCCAAATATATTTCACCGCTGATGTAGCAACCCTCACACCAAGATTCCCACTAACATGAAAGGCCAATGTTGAGCTGACCCCCAATAGAGGCTCACTGATGTGGAAACCAGGTCTTAGTAATGTCTGGCTCACCCTTTCCCAACGAAAGCATTCTCCAGATGTGCCGCAGGTATCCAACATATAAAGAATGGAAGCAGAAATGGAGAACCTATGAAGAGATGCACTGAATTATTTTTCCTAGACAATCTGGACGTCTTTTTATTTTAAAAGGATGACTCCTTGAAATCACACTTGGAATACTGCATCCAGTTCTGGTCACCACACCACAACACAAAAAAGATGTTGAGACTCTGGAAAATGTGCAGAGAAGATCAACAAAGATGACTAGGGGGCTGGAAGATAAAGTGTATGATGAACAGTTGAGGGAGCCTAGCCTGTCAAAGAGAAGATTACAGGGGACATGATGGCCTGTAGTACTTGAGGGGTTGTCACAGAGGAGAGAGGGTCAATTTCTTCTCCAGAGCACCAGAGGGCAGGAAAAGAAGTAATGGATAGATTATTAAAGAGAGACCCAATCTAGAACTAAGGAGAAATTTCCTGACAATGAGAACAATTAAGATAGGATTATAAGATAAGATGATAAGAAGAGGAGATAAGATTATAAGATGAAATAATAAGATAAAATAATAAGCTAAGATGATAAGGTAAGATACGATAAGATAAGGTAGGGTAGGGCAAGATAAGACAAGACAAGACAAAACAAGACAATAGGATAAGACGAGACGAGATAAGATGATAAGATTTAGATAAGCTAAGATGACCTTTATTGTCATTTTTTGCTATGAGCACACTGGCCCACATTAAAAATGGAATCCTGTTGCCTGCTCTCAAAATAAAGTATATATCTACCCATAAACATACATTAACATTATTCAGTGGAATGGCTTACTGGCAGAAGTTGTGGGTGCTCCATCACTGGAAGTTTTCACAAATAGGACAACCATTTGACCAGGATGGTGTAAGGTTTCCTGCTTTGAGCCGGGGGTTGGACTACAAGACCTCAAGGTCCCTTCCAGCCCAACGATTCTATGTTCTGTGATGATGATTATTTTTTTTAGTTAGCAGATAATCACGTCAACTCTTTTATTCCCTCCCAGCTTAGTGCAAGAATAAACGAACTTTCCTAACGGTGGTTTGCTACAGTGACGGCTCCCTGTGGCAAAATATTTGGAGAACCTTTGCTCTTGAAATGGACTCTCTGGGTCATGGAAATATTTGCTTGGACGGGCAAGAGAAATGAAAAGTGAACAATTTGCTTTTTGCCCGTCCATGCAAATGCTACTTTTCAAATTCCAATTTTGACTGGAGGTATATCCAACGCAAAGATCCCGCTTTAAATGCAAAATGGGCACTTCTGAGCTTTTGTCTTTAAAACAGCTCTCTTTTTGAGTTTGGGAAACTTCCACTCTGCTCAAAATACACTATTATTATTATTTTTGGCTCCAAATGGGATATTTGGAATTCAAAACAGTTCAGATTGACGCTTTCTGTCTCCAGCTGTTTTGCTGATGTTGTAGTTATGCGGCAGCCAAGGTGCCCAGCCTCTTCAAGAATGCGAATGCAACAAGAGGCGAGATTGTGCAACCACTTGGATCTAGTCCAGGGTTCCCTAAGCCTAAGGGGATCTTTCTCAATCTAGATATGTGGACTTCAGCTCCCAGAATCCTTCGCTGTAAGCCATGCTATGTCCACACATCTGGAGGGTGCTTGGGTGAAGAAAAACTGTAGTAAACCATAATATGTATTTTTTAAAAAGTGTATTTATTGCCAGTTGGCATGATAAACCACTGCTTCCTGTTGGTGTGGCTTTTTGCAGCTGTGGCTTAAAATGATGCATTTGTAGGGGGGGGGGGGATAAGAACATGATTTATGGTGAGGTTTCTGATGGTTTTGTTTTTATGTCCCTCCCAATCTCCAGAGGTTCAAGAAAAAAACATCTTTCAGAGAGATTGGGCAGGAAGGGAAAGGAAGGGAGGGAGGGAGGGAGAGAGAGAGAAAGAAAGAAAAAGAAAAAAAAGAAAGAGAAAGAAAGAAAGAAAGAAAGAAAGAAAGAAAGAAAGAAAGAAAGAAAGAAAGAAAGAAAGAAAGAGAAAAGAAAGAAAGAGAGAAGTTAACTTAGTTAGCAAGTTAGCAAGGAAAGGAAAGGAAAAGTTTGAAATTACTTTGCCGGACTGCAAGACTGACCCCAGCTTATTCAACAGGCAAGGCTAAAACACAACCAGGGTTTCACGGGAAGTGTGAATTCACCGCTCTCTCTTCCTCCTCTTCCTTTTCTTCTCTCTGGCCACAGCTGTTTGCCTTCCTGGGATTCTTTGTCAGCGCCATGTGGATCAACGCCGCGGCCACCGAGGTGGTGAACATCCTGCAGACTTTAGGCGTCATCTTCCGTCTCAGCAACACAGTCCTGGGCTTGACCCTGCTCGCCTGGGGAAACAGCATCGGGGGTAAGTCGAACAAGCCATCACGTAGCCATCATCTCCAGCTACGATGGGTTGCATGGCCTCCCTCTGTCGCCTTTGCTTTTTCAAAGGAGGGCTCAGATTGGCGGGTTTTGCACAAAGCTATTTGGAGACAAAAATCCTGTTGAGAATAGTTCTTTGACAAATAGTCCTTGAATTACGACCACAAGGGTCTGAATTTTGATCACGTGACCACGGGGGTGCTGCAAAGGTCACAAGTGTGAAAAAGGGTCACAAGTCATTTTGTAACTTCGAACGGTCACTAAACAGACTGCTATAAGTCAAGGATTACCTGTATCCAGCAGGTGAATGCCCTATGCCAGGGATAGGCAACCTTGGCTCTTTTATGACTCGTGGACTTCAACTCCCAGAATTCCTGAGCCAGCATGAGGGAAACTTTGGCCCCTTCATGACTTGTGGACTTCAACTCCCAGAATTCCTGAGCCGGCATGGCTCAGCTTGGAAACCTCTCTCTTTCCCCTCAGCATGGCTGGCTCAGGAATTCTGGGAGTTGAAGTCCACGAGTCATAAAAGAGCCAAGGTTGCCTACCCCTGCCCTATGCTAAGCCGGTCTTCTCTTTCTCCCCACAGACATGTTCTCCGACCTCACCATGGCGCGACAAGGTTACCCCCGAATGGCTTTTTCAGCCTGTTTTGGGGGTATCATCTTCAGTATCCTTTGACCAGAATTGCAGGGGTCAGTTACGGTCGTAAATTGAGGACCGCTTGAATATCAAGCCTTTCTGCCCCGAATGCTTAATTTTTGGGGGGCGGGGAACATTCCTTGTTTCCCAAAACCCACATTTTGCATCTGTTTCTAACCCAGCTAGAACTCTGCATCCATTTCACAGCTGGAGGATTGCAACTGTTTGAAAACAACAACAACAACAACAATAATAACCATCAATTCAACCATCCACATCTGCCTATCCCCAGGTCCTTGGTAAGGACTCGATAGGTAGACAAAAATGCCAAATCCAATCTGAACATCTGCTGTCTGTGCGAATAATAACAACAGCAACAATAATAATAATAATAATAATAATAATAATAATAAGCGCCTTGGGTGCAATCCCAAAACAACTGGAGCACCACTTGAATACCATTGGCATTGACAAATTCGCCATCAGTCAATTGCAAAAGGCAGCCTTACTAGGAACAGCTTCCATCCTGCGACGATATCTGTAACGCCATCAAACATCCACATCTGCCTATCCCAGGTCCTTGGTAAGGACTCGATAGGTAGACAAAAATGCCAACACACTGAACATCTGGCTGATTGTGCAAATAATAATAATAATAATAATAATAATAATAATAATAATAATAATGAATTCAAAATCCACCGAAGCCTTTTCATAATCACCCTCTTCAAAAACTGCCCAGTCAAACTTGCAGAATCTTTTCTCCTGAACTCTCCCTCACCAGATATGCTTGTTGGCGTCGGGCTGGGCTGCCTTTTGCAAATGTCGAGCAACAAATGGATGATCAAGGTATGAACAATCTATGTCGTAGAACGGGCGAACTGCTGCAGCTGGAAGGCAGCTGGTTCTAATGCCAGGAGATGCAAGCTACTAATAGAAGAGAATGTTGGTAGCTGGGTGTTGAAATGGGGGGGGGGGGGTTCCTTGGTGCTCTCTGAGCCTTGCTTATAGACCACTGATAATATAAACAGAGACTTTCCCGCACACTGCAAAAGGGTCAACTAGATGAAGCTCAAAAAGTTTTGCTCTATCCAAAATGTTTCCTTTTTTCCCTCTTTTTTTTAACAGCTTGAACCGGACGGCCTCTTGGTATGGATTCTAGCAGGCGCCCTGGGTCTCAGCCTGGTTATTTCTTTCCTTTCGGTGCCTGCCCAGTGCTTCCAGCTGGGACAAACTTATGGCTACTGCCTCATAGCCTTCTACCTGGCTTTCCTGACCATCGCGCTGCTGACCGAGTTTAGGGTGATCCGAATTTCCACCTTCTAAAAATGAAGCATCTCCTTTGAAGAGCTCACCGACGTCTCCCAAGGTTGAACCTGTTATTTACTTGAAGTGGGTGAACTTTTGGGACGAAGGCTTGCCGGCAAGGTCAAAAATAGGACTCGTTACCCAGATTTTGATGCCGGCCACTGCGGAAAGGATGATCAATGAAAACTGGAACCATTGCTGTGACATTATGGGATTGACTTGCATCCGTCACAAGCCTCTTTATTTGATTTGGGGATTTTGGAACCAAATCAGGATTACATCGTTTGTCCCCACCCCCATCAGCATTAGCTTTTCTAAAGGAAAAATCCTTTAGATAGCCTTTTTTTTTTTAAGGGATCCTTTTTAAGAAAGGAGTTTTTATTAGAAGTATTTTTTCAGTTCCTGAATTGAAGCTTGAATGCATCCAAGGTATGTACTGAATTCTTCGTCCGTTCGTCACCTCCATTTGGAAGCAGGGGTGTCTTCATGACTCTTATTAAAAAAAGAAGAAAAAAAGGGATAAGGCTTCAATCATGAGTTATGCCTGCCACCTTGAGATTCCCCCCCCCCTTTTCCTGATTTTGACTGTTAAGATAGTTTTATCCAGGAAAAAAAAGCACAGAAGAAAACTGTCTTTCTCATGATTGGAATCTGAATGTTGACATTTAGCTACAAATGCCATTCTCCATCCATAAGAGAGGCGTACTTGTAGATTTGCTGCTGAATTAACATATAGCAAAACGGCGACATGAAAGGACCATGGAATAATTGCTGACTTCCAGCGAAAAACATAAACATAAGCTGGGTGTGTTCACTAGCATGCTTCTCCACCTTATTACATTAGCCCACTTTCAAGGCTTGTGCGACTCTACTGACTTGCAGATAAACTAAACAGACTGGGTTTATCCAACACACCAAACTAAAATCAGGATTAAAAGCAATCGAGACTGGAGTGGTGGACAAATGAAACTGCTATTTTGGTAACTGACCAAGGAAAGCATGCCTTGTGAACACAGTCACCGTTGTTGAAAAGGGACATGGTTTGCAAGCTTGTGACAAAAAACGGGCAGCTTTTATTGTCTCTGAAGGCAGGGCTGGAAGTCCTTCCGGACCTGTAGAGTCCTTGGTGCTCTCTTGAGTTTGGTGGTTTTCTTGCAGACATTTCATTACCCAACTAGGAAACATCAGCAGTGCTAGAAGGGAGTGCTCTTATTTTGCTCTGTCAGCCATTAGCACTGAGGTTATTTAGTTGGGCAATTGTCTACGGAGATTCTTAAGTCATCCTGGTTGTCCCAAAGGTGCTTTTTCAATAGGCAACTGGACTTTCTTTGTTTTTTTTCCTTGAAGACGTTTCGCTTCTGATCCAAGCAGCTTCTTCAGTTCTGATTTGAGAGTCACAACTGAAGTCAGAACTGAAGAAGTTTCTTCAATGAGGAATGAAATGATTTCAAGGGGGAAAAAAAACAAGGAAGTTTAGTTACCTTTTGAAAAAGCACCTTGGGGACTAGTTGGGTAATGTCTGCAAGAAAACCACCCAGCTCAGAGAGCACCAAGGACCCCTCATTTCAACCCTGAGCTACAGATATTCTCATCTATCGGTACCTTCCAGACTTGTTCATCAGAATAAGAAAAAAAGAAGTGTGTTTGGGTGCAAAACGCATTGCAAGCAAGCTATTTTGATGACCAATTTTTTGCTCTTGGTTCCTCTTCCCTTCCTATTTTTCTGATGTCCTTGAAAGAAGTTTTTCGTTTGCTCTTCCCACTTTCCTCTTTCTCTTTCCGTTCTTGGGCTGGGTGAGCAAATAGGATATCTGTATTTAATATGATCAAAGACATTGCTCCATAAGCACTCCAAACCAGTGGCTTGTTTGCCGGAAAGCCCAGGCTGAACAACCTTTTTAAAATGCTTTTTGTCTGTTTCTCTGCTAAGTCAGTCACGATGACTAAAACATACACTCTGACATATAATTAAGAACGGATCATTTTTTTCCAGATGTATCCACCCAGCTGTGCACCAGGGTTTAACATGTTCTTCTCGACTTTCTTTCTTTCCTTTCTTCTTTTCCCTTCCTTCCTTCCATTGTTCCTCTGGACTTTTGTCACCCACAGCTGGTGGATTTCAATCTGCCTAAGGCAGCAATTGCACAGGCTGGGTGTTGACCGTGTGCAAACGTGGTTTATTCAGCTGTTGGGAGGTGGCTGCTTAAGGCTGACATCACAATCCACATGTCAGCTAGGAGAAGAAGAAATATTGAAGCAGGCTTCTTCCAAAAGAGACAATCAAACAGCTAAAACACCTCCTGGCTAGCAGTCAACACCTAGATAAGCAGTGATTAACACCAGGATTAATACTAGACAAACAGCTGTGGCCATTTATAACAGTTGGAAGGGACCTTGGAGATCTTCTAGTCCAACCCCCTGCTTGAGCAGGAGACCCTATGCCATTTCAGACAAATGGCTGTCCAGTCTTTTCTTAAAAACCTCCAGTGATGGAGCACCCACAACTTCTGGAGCCAAGTTGTTCCACTGTTTAATTGTTCTGTCAGGAAATTCCTTCTTAGTTCCAGGTTGCTTCTCTCCTTGATTAGTTTCCATCCGTTGCTTCTTGTCCTGCCTTCAGGCGCTTTGGAGAATACGGGAAAAGGGCTGGTGGCCCAGATCTGCATCTTTGCTCATTTCTGTAAATACATTTAACTTCCATTGAGCTTTTCTCTGTTTAATAATCTACCTCAAAGAACCGAAATGCTGTAATTTACCTTCCCGTTTTGATGTAAGAAGATGTCAATTTAGGTAATAAAAGAGCATTGATCAATTACAGGCTTTGGACGTGTGTTTGTGTGAAACAACTGCTAATAGTTTCTTGATGTTTTCTTTATTTCATCCAGCACTATAGATAGTCCTCGATTTACGGACACAATCGGAGCCCACAATTTCCATTGCTAAGCGAGACAGTTGTTAAATGGGAGTTTTCCCTCGTTTTACGACTTCTCTTGCCTGAGTTGTTAAACGAATCACTGCAGTCCTGAAGTTAGTAACGTTAAGCGAGTCTGGCTTTCCCCCATTGACTTTGCTTGTCAGAAGTTCACAAAAGAGGATCACGTGATCCCTCCCCCCCAGGGACACTGCGACCGTCATAAATATGAGTCAGTAGCCGAGAATCCGAATATTGATCACGTGACCACGGGAGATGCTGTAACGGTCGTTAAGTGTGGAAAACGGTCACAAATTACTCTTTTCAGTGCTGTTGTGGTTTTAAGCCAGAGACTGCCCTAAATATAAAAAGGGAGATGCCGAAAGAAGGTTAAAAAGGTTTATTAAATGTTATGTAAACATCTGTATAATACTGATTCAGACATTGTTATAGTGGTCATACAAATTTCCCAGTATCCAAAACCCACCATGTCTTTCGTATCCCCCTACGAGTGATTGTCTTTGGAATTGAGAGCAGAGAAAAAGTATTTAGGAAGGAACATCCCTGCCTTCTTTTGAAGTTTGTTTTCCTTCCAAGAGACTCAGAAAAACAACAACAACAACTTTCTGGAGTTATTTCTAGCTTATATCATAAACAAGAATGAAAAATAACAAACACATGCAAAAAAAAAAAAAAAAAAAGACTCCATTTTACTTGGTATGGAGTTTCCAGCATCTCTTATTGCTGCATAGAGGAAGGAAATTTGAAATTATAGTTTTTTGCATTTACTATCGAGGCTGACAGTAGGGGGGGAAAAAAATTAAATTTTATGCTTATGTGTGACATAACTGTAGTGCATCAAAACTGGGAGTCACTTTCCTTCCAGTGATTAGTGTTTGAACACTAAAATTAAGCTTGGCAGCATTAAATCTCGCTTGAGCGAACCGGACAGGCCACTGCTGTAGGATCAGTGTGTCTCAAGCTTATCAATTTGAAAATGTGTGGACTTCAACTCCCAGAATTCCCCAGCCAGCTAGGGGGAAATCCATACATTGTCAAGATCGAGAAACTCTGCTTTAAATTTGGACCTCTGCTTAGCCATGGATCGTAGTCAAAGTACTATGGGCTAGATGGTGCCAAGCAAATGCTCATTAACATGTGCACGAACGAAGTTTGGGTCATTGACTGACGAGCAAAACAATTCTAAATTACAAAGGTGGTCAGCATTCATTTCCATTTAGTGGCACCACCAAAACGGTCAGTAAGTGAGAGAAAGGTCACCCAGGCTCCTGTTTGGAAAAAAAACAGCAAACCGAGAACGTACAAAGCTAGGCGTCGCTTGAAATCCAAAGCTCAAAAATGTGCTTCGGAGTTGTCGTGCGTCCTACACATGGCCAGCAGCTCCTTCAAGAAGCTGGGCTGGGTTGTGCATTGTCACCAGACAATCCCAGGAAAATGTGTGTTCCAGTTAGAAAGGGCTGAGGATCTGCAGGCACAGGCAGTCAGCACCTCCCTATTTTGAAATGTGACTTCCCAGGGAGCACGCAATTATTTTGCAAACCTTGGGAAAGACACCTTCTTTCACACAAATGGGGGTGATTTAGAGACCCCTCTACCCATTCTGAAATTCCATTTTTTCCTTGGAAGCTAAAACGTTGCCTATCCCTAAGGAATGATGACTAGAATCTGTTCAGCTTCAAACTATCCCCCTTTTTTTTTTTAAAGAATTAGCAAAGAATTAGATATATCAGGATGAAATACTTTCCCCTGAATTGATCACATAATGCCCTTTTGAACCAATAGTAGTTTTTTTTTTTAAATGATCTTTTCCTCTCCTTAAAGATCCTTAAAGCAACCTTCTGGTGGACTTCAACTCCCAGCGTCGCCCGACAACCCAGGAATTCTGAATTTGTGGCTGTCTACCTTATAAAATATTTGCATTCTTTTTAGGAAGAAAACAGACGATCACGGATCATGGGTGCAGGAACTCTTATTTCCACAACTGGGTGTCCTCTGATAGTGTTAAGACTACAATTGCAATCTTCCACAGCCATTTAACGTAGCTCTTAGGGACGTGAACTGGGAGATACCAGCGTAGAACGAGCTGCTTAAGAAAGACAGGAAAATTTCATTTATGTGACTTGTTTATCTCAAACCCACCCCTTATTTGAAATAAAATAAACTAACCCTCTCTCCCACAACTGGAAAACAAATTCAGCTCGTTCAAAGCCAACCCTTCTCCAATTATTGATTCAGCATGGAAACAACCTTGTTTTTTTTTAAACGAAGAACTATTCCAGAGAGTTAGCAGACATAAGAAAACAAATCCCTAATTATTCTAGGTTTGCCATCCTAAAATTACAGAAGGGACAAAGGAGAGAGAAAAAAAAAAGGGGGGGGTGTTGAACCCTGTCTTTTCTGCTTATAAATTGGCAGGGGAAAAAAAAGCAAATTCCATTTACCGTTTGCTAATTAGCAATCAAGATTAACAGATGGGAGACAAACCTGGATGAGCTGAACGCTTCTTTGCATATTGAGACAAGCATTGTGTGTTGTCAAAGCAAAGAACGCCCAACAAAATACACAATCTGCTTGTTGGGTTTCTCTTGTGGAGACTGGGTGACCGATTAAGGAATTAAGGAATATTTCTACAGAAGTGACTCCACAATAAAACCTTATTAGACCCTGATCCCGAGATTACTTTTGTCTTTTCTGTTAAAGAATTATTGCTTGTGTATAACGCCTTTCGGCATGGGGGCTTCAGGCTTTAATGCAACGCCCATTGGCAGCGTTTTAAGAGTTAATACGATTATCAGGCAGGGCTGCTTCAGGATTTAACACCACACCTACTTGCTAAGTTAACTTCTGGGCCGCTGCCGTTCATACCTCCAGGTAGATGGCACTGCAAATGTTCAGATCCCAGGAAGAATTGTTATGCCAACACAGGACCAGGTTTGTGAGCAGGACAAGAGTCTTGAACACATTCAGGATCTCACGGAACCAAGAATCCATTTCTGCTAGGAAGATGCTTTGAACCTCAGTTGGTCCTGGGTTCTGTTGCCTGCCCGAGCGCCTTGCCACGTTTTGGTAAAAAACTGCTAAGCAATTACTGGAATACGAGCAGTTTTTATAGATGCTGATGAACTACAAAGGGTAGGGGGAAACGAAGGGGTGGTGTAAAATACATCTGCATTACTTCACTCAACTGCATTTAGTGCACCACGGATACAGAGCGAGCAATGTTGTTAGTTGATGCTTGGCGACTCAACCCGCCTTCCGGCCTTTTCTTAGCCCATCTCAATTGCTGATGGAAGATGGCACGATGGTCATGCCAAGATGGGCACCCCCCTACTTCCTCCTGCTTGGCTGTCTTTGCTGGCAAACAGGGCCAGTTTTCAGCCCTCTACCCCCTGCTCCGCCACAGCAACCAGCGTTTCGCCAAAGAACCCAGCGGTCCTTCAGCCAGGAAGGACTTTGCATGACTCTCCCATCGTAATAACTGCAAGGTCAAGCGTCTTTCCAGACACACACCCCCCCCATGCTCGAAGGAAAAAGAAAGGAGGAAAGAAAAATTAAAAATAATAATAATAATAATAAAAATGGTCGACTTCTCTCTCACGAGATTAGCCTCCTGTCTTGAAATCTCAAGAGATCAGGACCGTCAAAAGAAAAATCTGATTGAGGGGGAGGCTGTAGAGGCCACGGTGTCGCCAAACCCAGGCTGAATGCATAGGAGAACGAGCTTTCGGTCAACCAGGTTTAGATGATAGTTTGCGAACGCTGCCGGAGGGCAGGAGGGAGGACGGTCTGGTTGAGCAAGTCCTCATCTTCGTGCCAAGGAAGCGGTTGTTCCTCTCTTCTGGAATGTTCCTCGTACCACTCCTGAGGATGGAAGACTGGTGTCATTGCACTAAACCACAACAGAATACCCACCCAGGGAAAACGAACAGGAGCCATATCAGACAGACCCCAAAGATGTTTGTGGAGGCTATTCTATTTAATTCTAATTCTAATTCTAATTCTAATTCTAATTCTAATTCTATTCTAATTCTAATTCTAATTCTATTCTAATTCTATTCTATTCCATCTATATTCTACTCTACTCTCTATTCTATTCCATTCCATCTATATTCTACTCTACTCTACTCTACTCTACTCTCTATTCTATTCTATTCCATCTATATTCTACTCTACTCTACTCTACTCTATATTCTATTCTATTCTATTCTTTATTCTATTCTATTCTATTCCATTCTTCTATATTCTATTCTATTCTATTCTATTCTATTCTATTCTATTCTATTCTATTCTGTTCTAATTCTATTCTATTCTATTCTAATTCTATTCTATTCTAATTACATTCCATCTATATTCTACTCTACTCTACTCTATATTCTATTCTATTCTTTATTCTATTCTATTCTATTCTATTCTACTCTACTCTACTCTACTCTACTCTACTCTACTCTACTCTACTCTACTCTACTCTGTTCCTTATTCCATTCCATATTTTCTATTCTATTCCCCTCCCCTCTCCTCCTCTCGGCAGTCCATGTAGCCATATTGGCACCCATGTATAGACTGCTCTTCGGTTATCCACCGTAAAATTACTGCCCAAGATACCTCCATGGCATTGATGTCCACCAACCTACCTGAATCTCTTCTTCATACATTTTCATACTTAAGTCAGTTTTGGTCCTCGAACGCCGGCCCAGGAACAGCATGGTGATTTGCTAAAAGCAGTAGAAGGTAAATGGTGAGAAGGACGCCTCATCTCAGCTAGACAGGAGGGCTACTTTACGGCCTACTCTGAACAGCCCTCCCCAGTCCCGTTGACTCACCCGGTGCCTGTCCATTTGGGAAATGACCTTGAGAAGTTGGCTAGCTGCCAAGCTGTCGCCTTGCCTCCCGTAGGTCTCAGCTAAGGCCCCAATTTCTTCCTTGGAGACCTCCTTCTCAAGCACGATCCCACTGTCTTCTGCTGAGGAAAAGAAATCGCGGATGAAGCCAGCTGCTAAATAACAGGAGGAGAAAGAGCTAGGAAAAAAAATGTCCAGATTCCCTGGAATTCTTTCACAAGCAGCTTCTCGGCTTTTTCTAGAGGGAAATCATTTCAGATGTGCCTTTGGTTCTTGTTGCTGGATTCTAATCAAGCCTACCGGGGAGAAGATGGATAGGAAAGTGACCTGCGACACAGGTAGAGGGCAAATATCTCCCACGCACCTTCTGAATCCCGATTCTTGCGGGCATAATTCATGCGGAATACAAATGCTTCCAGTATAAAAGCTACTATGATTGTCATCACCACCTGGGGAGGGAAAAAAAAAATACAAAGTCAGTGGTAATGGGACTGCTAACCTCTTGGATCTCTTGACTTTTGGTGGCCAAGCTGTAGCAACATGACAAAAACGTTAAGGGTGAGGTTTCTGGTGCTCTCTGAGCTGGGTGGTTTTCTTGCAGACGTTTCATGACCCAACTAGGTAACATCATCAGTGATGGAAGGGAGGGGGTTTGTAGAGAGGAGGAGGAGGAAGAGAACTGGGGGGTCCTGGGTGCTCTCTGAGCTTGCGGGGTTTGCTTGCAGACGTTTCCTGACCCATCTAGGTAACACCATCACGTTACCTAGTTGGGTCATGAAACGTCTACAACGGGGGTCTTCAAACCCGGCCCTTTTATGACTTGTGGACTTCAACTCCCAGAATTCCTCAGCCAGCGTGTCCACAAGCCATAAAAGGGCCAGGTCTGAAGACCCCTGGTCTACAAGTAAGCCATCAATTTCCGACAATACCAAAAACTCCACAGTTCAACCTTGAATTACCTATATTCTCTCCCACTGAACAGAGCCCTCAAGGTGACTGTGGTACATTGGAACAAATAAAAATACATGAATAGTTCAAAAATGTCCCCCTCGGGAAATTTATCTTTTACTCCCGTAAACATTTCCAATAAAAACATATTAAAACGACGACATAAAAAAAAAAAATCAAATGAAAACGGTCATCTAAACGGGCATCTGATGGCCGAAGCATCTTGCGCAATCTGCTCACCATGGTCACGATGTAGAAAATCATGAAATAAAGACGACTCCAGTGAGAAGTTTCTGAGGTCACCCCTTCCTGAAAAAACAGAAAAACGGGAACTTGAAGTGGCTGGTGGTGGGCGGGAACCACAAAGGCACTCTCCCAATACGTAAATCAGGGGTCTTCAAACTTGGCCCTTTTGTGACTTGTGGACTTCAACTCCCAACTCTCTACGTATTTCTTTCTGTCTGTCTATCTATCTATCTATCTATCTATCTATCTATCTATCTATCTATCTATCTATCTATCTATCTATCTATCTATCTATCTATCTATCTATCTATCTATCTATCTGTATCTATCTATCTATCTATCTGTATCTATCTATCTATCTATCTATCTATCTATCTATCTATCTATCTATCTATCTATCTATCTATCTATCTATCTATCTATCTATCTATCTGTATCTATCTATCTGTATCTATCTATCTAATCTATCCAATCTATCCAATCTATCCATCTATCCATCTATCCATCTATCTATCTATCTATCTAACCTTTACTCGTATTGGAGGGGTCCTTGAGGCAATATTCTGGAACTAAAAGGGCCGGAAAAGATGATGGTATTTAAGTGACACGTGATTGCTCCAACACAGAAGGGGGTTCTCTGTAGACTCACCATGACGATGTACCAATCGTTGACTACCGTCAACTCAAAGAGGGTCACTGCACAAAAAAAGGAAGGGTAAAAGACAATTAAACAGGAAACCATTCAAGGATTCGCGACATCAACCTCTGAAGGTCATTCGTGACCTTCAGCTGGTGCAGAATGCAGCTACTCAGGTAGTAAAAGAGCCACGGTGGCACAGTGGTTAGAAGGCAGCATTGTAGGCTAGCTCACTGCCCACAGCCAGGAGTTTGATCCCGACTGCCTCAAGGTTGACTCAACCTTCCATCCTTCCAAGGTCGGTAAAATGAGGACCCAGATTGTTGGTGGGCAAGAGGCTGACTCTGTAAACCGCTTAGAGAGGGGCTCAAAAGCACTGTGAGCTCTTACCGAAACTGTTCAAAATGTTGTCGAAGTTGTTGAGATAGTAGTAGCCTTGCTCCACCACAGTCTTGTTCCCAACGGTGCGGTTGACCCAGCGAAAGGCCTCGGCCACCGTGCTGGTGCTGGGTGAGGAAATAAGAAAAGAGCGAACTGAGGGAGGAGGCTCTGGGTTCAAAAATCGGTCAGGTCAAAGACTGCATAGTGGGGCAAAGGCTCAGAAGAGCCCCTCCCCTAGTTTCTTGGGCTGTAAAGAAGGCGGAGGTGAGGACAGGTGGTCCTCAACTTACAGCAGTTCGTTTAGTGACAGTCAAAAAAGTGACTGATGACGTTACCTAGTTTGGTAATGAAACGTCTGCAAGAAAACCACCAAGGACCCCACAGTCCTCCTCCTGCTCCTCCTCCCCACAAGCCCCACTCCCTTCCCGCACTGATGGTGTTACTTAGTTGGGTAATGAAACGTCTGCAAGAAAGCCACCCAGCTCAGAGAGCACCAAGGACACCAGACCACAGAGCTTGTTGAAAACCAGTTCCCATCATCCCTGGCTGAGATGAAAAAGTTAGGAGCTAAACAATGGAGGGATCAGAATTTGTCACTTCAGTTCTACTACAGCAAACCACACTGTTCTATGTGCAAATCGAATCTACGTATATATTGTCGGACTATATAGAAGGAACATGTAGATACTTACTTACAACAGTTTGGGTAGAGTTTTCCAGAGAAGAATTCCATGCCAACGATGGCAAAGCAGTAATAGAAGATGAGTAGGGTTAGGCCTAGGCTAGAAGAGAGAGGAGAAGGTTGGGAAAAATGTAATTCAACAAGGTGGCTTTTTAACAGAATAATAAGAGTCCGAAGGGACCCTGGAGGTCTTCCAGTCCAACCCCCTGCTCAAGCAGGAGAACCTGTATCATTCTGGACAAATGACTGTCCAGTCTCTTCTTGAAAACCTCCAGTGATGGAGCACCCATCAGCTTATGAAGGCAAGCCGTTCCTCTGGCTGATTGTTCTCACTGCAGGAAATTTCTCCTTAGTTCTAGGTTATGTCCTTGATAAGCTTCCATCTGTTACTTCTCCTGCCTTAAGGTGCTTTGGAGAATAGGGTGATCCCCTCTTCTTTGGGGCAGCCCCTCAACTATTGGAAGACTGCTGTCATGTCACCCGTACTCCTTTTCATTAAACTAGACACCCCCAATTCCTGCAACTACGCAACTGCCTGCCCAAGCAGGAGACCCTCTTATCAGTCTGGAAAAATGGCTGTCCAATCTCTTCTTAAAAAACGTCCAGTGATGGAGCACTGCCGGGCAGAATGACGGTAACGATGGATTTCTATTTCTGCAACTTTTAGGCTTCAATTCCCCAGCAGCAAATTCAGGCAGGAATCTTTCATTCTCTGTACCTGCCCATCCTAGGAAGAAGTTCAAACATCGTATCCAAGACGTTGCGGTAACGTTTCTTCAATTTAAACAGCCTGCAATAAGGGAACGAACAAAAAAATGCATGACTGTGTAGAGCAGTGTTTCCCAACTTCAGCAACTTAAAAGATATGTGGACTTCCAAAACTCCTCAGCCAGCATACTTTAAGATGGGAGGCCTTGTATTCCCAGAATTCCCCAGGTAGCATACTTTTAAGACAGGAGGAGGAGGAGGAGGAGGAGGAGGAGGAGGAGGAGAAAGAGAAGGAGGAGGAGAAGGAGAAGAAGGAGGAGGAAGAGGAGGAAGAGAAGAGGAGGAGGGGAGAGGGAGAAGGAGAAAGAAGAAGGAAGAAGAAAGAGGAGGAGGAGAAGAAGAATGAAGAAGAAAAAGAAGAAGAAGAGGAGGAGGAGAAGAAGAAGAAGGAAGAAGAAGGAAGAAGAAGAAAGAAGCAGAAGAAGAAAGAGGAGGAGGAGGAGAAGAAGGAGGAGGAGAAGGAGGAGAAGAAGAAGAAGAAGAAGAAGAAGAAGAAGAAGAAAGAAGCAGAAGAAGAAAGAGAAGGAGGAGAAGAAGAAGAAGAAGAGAGGAGAGGAGGAGAAGAAGAAGGAGAAGGAGAGAAGGAGAAGAAGAAGAAGAAGAAGGAAGAAAGAAGAAGAAGGAAGAGAAGAAGGGAAGAAGAAGAAAGAAGAAGAAGAAGAAGAAGAAGAAGAAGAAGAAGAAGAAGAGGAAGAAGAAGAAGAAGAAGAAGAAGAAGAAGAAGAAGAAGAAGAAGAAGAAGAAGAAGAAGAAGAAGAAGAAGAAGAAGAAGAAGAAGAAGAAGAAGAAGAAGAAGAAGAAGAAGAAGAAGAAGAAGAAGAAGAAGAAGCGGCCCTTGCAACCAGGGGTCAAAAGCAAGGGGATTCTGGGACCTGTAGTTTCTCAGTAGCTACAGGACCCCCAGTTCTGCACGTATCTGACCCATCCTGTATCTTCACCTCAGTAACTGCAGAGGCCGCAGCACAACAATGAAGTAGAAGGGTTCCATATCGAACGCCAGTGCCAGGAGACCCAGGAACGCGAACAAAGTGACAGCAAAATCGAAACTGGGAAAAAACACGAGACAGAAGTGGATTTTCTGGGTGGGATCTGCACGCTACATCCCATGCCAAATCCCTTAAGTGGGGGATACTTACAGATTCCAGCCAGAAGAGAGATACTCTTTAGGTCCCAGGCCAGTGACCTTCAACAGCACTTCCACCCCGTAGACTGTCAACACAGAAGAGGAAGTGCTGGGATTGTTGTTTTTTTAATCCCCGTACAATGTTGTCCAATGACAACAACGGTGTCCAATATTTGTCTTTTATCAGCACCCCAATTTATTCTTTTCTTTACCGAGCTCCCGACATTTTTATTCTCCAAGGAGGCCTCCACGCGCCTTCTCGGGAAAACCAAGTTGCTGAAGACTTACTTGTAAGAAACATGATGTAACTCCAGGGGACGTCTCGAGAAAAGATTCCATCTGGAAAAGAAACAGCACACAGTTTCAGAAAAGAGCCGAAATCCCGTCAGAAGGAAAGGAATCCGGTGGATTAAAAAAAACCAAAAACAAAAAAAACCAGACATTCAATTGTGTTGTGTGCTACCTCGCAACATGAAGGTTTCCACGAGAATCCAGAGACCGTTCACGGCCACCAGAACATCTGCAAGACACAACGGAAAACAACAGTTTTTTCAAACGAAGCCCAAATGGTCAAAAGTCACTCTTTTTCAGTGCCGTTGTAACTTCAGTCACTAAATGAACGGTTGTGAGTTTTGCAAGCGGAGGACTACCTATAACTTTGGTTTTCCTTGGTTCTTGGGGCCCGATGTCAACTTTGAAGTTGATCAGCGTATTGGCAAAAAAGAAAACACCACTTAATATTACTACGCTGAGTAACTCTTATCCATTCGTGCCCTCCCCCACATGAACAGAGAGGGAAGACTTACACATGCCATACTGGAAAGCCCGAGAATTCACTAATATGTTAATACCTGTTGAAAGGAAGAAGAGATCAGGAAAAAAACAATGAAATGCTTTTTTATATATATATATATATATATATATATAACATTGTTCTTGCTGGTTTCTTTGAAATACCCCAAGTATTTTCTCACAGAGATGAAGGGCTTGCCTTATTCTCCAAAGCACCTGAGGGCAGGAGGAGAAGCAATGGATGGAATCTCGTCAGAGGGAGAGCCAGCCTGGAACTAGGGGAGGAAGTTCCTGACAGTGAGAGCAGTTAACCAGTGGAACTGCTTGCCTCCAGGAGTTCTGGGTGCTCCATCACTGGAGGCTTTCAAGAAGAGACTGGATAGTCACTTGTCTGGAGTGGTATAGGGTCTCCTGCTGGAGCAGGGGGTTGGACTAGACTAGAGGACCTCCAAGATCCCTTCCAGGCCTAGGATTCTATGTTCTATAGAAACACAGAGTATTTACCCTTAAAAATAAGGAAAGCTGTCCCTGGCAGGTCGTCAAACCAATGTTCCCGGTTCCGTTTTGCCTGGAAAAGAAAGCAACCAGAATTAGCTTTGGTTCACTTTCATGGCTGGACTAGAGGACCTTTAAGAACCCTTCTCCCTCCAGGATTCCTTCCTTCCTTCCTTCTTCCCTCCCTCCCACCCTCTTCCTTCCTTCCTTCCCTCTCCTCCCTCCCTCCCTCTTCCTTCCTTCCTTCCCTCCCTCTTCCTTCCTTCCTTCCATCCTTCCTTCCTTCCATCCATCCATCTATCTTCCCAGTGTTTGTTCTCCCCAGTGTGTCCCTTTTGTTCTTCCCCATTCTAGGAGCTCACCTCCCATCCAGCCCCCCCTCCCCCCTAAAGACACCCAAACAGCTCAAAGTGACAGCTTACCTTCCATTTCAAACCGGCCACTTCGTAGAAGCTGTACATGTCCTTCAAACTGAAAGAGACAACGGTTTTCTTTCAGAGGGAGGCCTCTTCTTCCTGCATTCAATGCTCCAGTTCACACACGTGTCTTTAAGATTTTGTCAACCAGATTGCCAAACCCCCATCCCCCCAGTTCAAGAGTTTAAGGGCTCGGTCCCCATTTAAAATAAAGTCTGGGCCAGAGTTTGTCACCCAACTCAGCTAAGAGAGAGAGAGAGAGAGAGAGCTAAAAATAAGTATGGTTGCATCACTAGATTTGCTGAGGGCTTGCAAAAAAAAACCCAACAACCTTCAAGCAAAGATTTTGCTCCTTTTATAAGAACATTTCACTGCCGTCCCCTAGGATCCTTACTATAAAATTGGTTAACCGCTCAGCACACAAGACTGCCAGATGCTCACACTCTGTTATTATAACGCCCTGACACACATGTACACCCGCACCCAAGCGTGCCCCTCAGCTCTTTTATTCGATCTTTGCAAAACACGTCAAGGCTACCACACGTATAAAACCCACACGCGGCTAACTTCTTAAGGTACGGGGACTCTTCGACTTAACGACCGTTTAATGAGGGTTTAAAGTGACGAGGGTCTCAGAACGTCCCAAATGAGCTTTATTCCTCCCTCCCCCCCCAAAAGGCACAGTGGTTAGAATGCAGCACTGCAGGCTAATTCTGCTGCAGTTTGTTTGGGGGGGAAGGAAAGCTTCGTATTCCTTCTAGCTTCTTCCATGGGGCAGGGGAAAAAAAAAAAAAGTCTTTGTCCTTACCTGACTAAAGAGCTGCTGCTTGGACTCAGTGCTTTGAAAGTCAGGTAACGGTCCCGAACGTTCATCCGGGGCGCGTAGAAGCGCAACAGGCCATCAAACTGCTTGAAAGCAATCCCAGAGGGTCTCTAGAGACAAAAGCAGGACGTTACGCAGAGCATGTACAGAGGGCAGGCTACCGCAAGTAGTCCTTGACTGACAACAACAGCTTGTTTCCTAGACCAAAGTTACAACGGCACTGGAAAAAAAAAAGTCTCTTCTTGAAAACATCCAGTGATGGAGCATCCACAACTTCTGGAGGCAAGTCGTTCCACTGGTTAATTGTTCTCACTGCCAGGAAATTTCTCCTTAGTTCTAGGTTGCTTCTCTCCTTGGTTAGTCCCTGTCCATTTTTTCTTCTACTGCCTTCTGGTGCTTTGGAGAATAGCTTGACTCCCTCTTCTTTGGGGCAGCCCCTGAGATACTGGATGACAGCCATCAATGGCTGCAGCTCTTCCCTGCAGTTCCTCACGGTTGGTCTCACAGCTCATCACCACGCCTTTCTTCCTGGAGACACCCTCCCCTCCCCCCATGTGTACCCAGGACCACCTACCCACCTGTTTGCTAACCAGCAGGCGGTAGGCGTGCTGGATGGCCATGCGCTTGTGAAGCAAGAGTGACCGGAACTTCATTTTTTCAACGGCACTGAAGGTATCAAAGACGACAGCCAGGAGCTACAGGAGAAAGCAAGCGGGAAGCACGAATCGAGAACATGGCGGCCTAAACTGACAGGAGGGACGTTTCAAAAGTCAAGCTAGGACTAGGTAGGACTTCACAGAAAGATTAGGGGAAGCTTGCAACCAACTTCCGGCGGAGGCAGGCGGAGTTTAAACACGCTTGGGATTAAACACGCGTCTGTCGTCAGACAAAAATTAAATGAAATAAAATAATAACATAATACCTAGTCAAAGCTCCCATCACTGGCTCCGATGCTTCCAGGGATCTGGAGCAGTCTTAATATGGGAGGGGCCAATTCTTCAAATCAAAGCGGTCCATATATGATCACACTTGCATCCGTCTCTAGGTCCACTTGGGAAACTGCTGCTCTGGCATCCCTCCCCTCTCTTTACCCCATAACAACAACCCTGTGAGGTGGGTTGGGCTGAGAAGGAGGGACTGGCCCGAAGTCACCCAGCTAGCTTTCATGGCTAAGGTGGGACTAGCAGTCAGAGTCTCCTGGTGATTGGCCCAAAGTCACCCAGTTGGCTTTCACGCTAAGGCGGGACTAGAACCCCCAGTCTCTTAGTGATTGGCCCAAAGTCATCCAGTCAGCTTTCATGATTACGGCGGGACTAGAACTCAGGGCCTCCTGCTTCTTAGTCTAGTGCCTTAACCACTAGACCCAACTGGCTCTTTTACAGATGTATGAAAGAGACATGTCTGGTGCTGAAAGACCCAAGATTTTAATCAGGAGAAAGAATCACCAAGCATTACCCCGAAGGTTGGACGCCGTGCTTACCAAATTCATAATGAAATACAACTCGATGGAAAGATACACGATGAAAAAGACACAGGACCACGGGTTTCGGGAATAAGAAGGCATCATCACGTCAGGAAAGCTATGTCCGAAAGAAAGAGAGAAGAAAAGAGAAACGGTCAGCCTTAACAAGTAAACCAGCTAGGAAACAGGATGAGAGCTAATTCTACTTCATTGTAAAGCTACATTAACAGAATCTCGCCAGATTGAGAGTACAAATCTCCACCCATCTCCTTTATAACCTGAGAATTGTGTCTCTTCCTACCGGTATTATACAGCTGAAGGTTCCTCTTCCTTTTTTATCTCTCCTGCCCCCTTTACATCTCAAGAGACTAGAGGGGGTGTCTTTTGAACCACTTTCTCCACCCATTATGCAGCTGTGGGCTATGCCATCTGACCCTCCCTTGGCCGTGTCTCCAGGACCCGTTTCTCAAGGTCTTTCCCACGTATCCTTACATAATAAGCCAGCAAATAATTGCCTCCGTTTAGACCGACAATTAGAGGAGATTTTATGGCGGAAGGCTGCGTACAACGCTTCAGATTTGTTCTCCAGAAGACAGTCACACCATCCCCCAAAAGTCATGGCTGCTCCAGGATGTGGCAGGCAGCTATTATCTGCCTACTCTAAAATGCTTTCGGGAGACTGATCCTGAAGCAGTGCCCGACTCCAAGGAAGACTGCATCCAGTCCCCCAAAAAACTACTTCTGACCAGGAACAGCTTCAATGTTTAATTTGTTAAAAAAAAAATTAACAGTTTTGTTAAATTGTGTTAGCTGCCTTGAGGAGTTCCTTCGAGGCAAGGTATCAACCAACCAAATCAATAAATTAAGAAAAAAAGTTGAGGGTTGTATTATATAAGGAGGCAAAATTAATTCATTAATTGATTAATTTTGCCCCCTTATATCATTCATTCCTTCATTCCTCCTTCAAAGTTAATTACTCCTTGTAAAAGTGACTGCAATTTATATAGGATGCTTTTGTGTTTTAATTCCCGTTGGTTTATTTATTTGCGTCAATAATTTGATCTTTACCTTATTTTACTCCATTGGTTTTTAATGAACATTTTTATGTAAAGTAATTCGTTCTGAGTTCCATGCTGGTCTATGGCCAAAGTTAAGATTAACTGATTGGTAGAAAGACGATTTAATTTTGCACTTCCCAAACAAATACCGAAAAACGGATTTGCTTTGGGGTTTTCTGACTTCTCCCTGTTTTACAGAACCCAAGTCTTACTTGGCAGTGGTGAGAAGAACGAAAAGATTCACCAGGCTGTTCTCCAAAGTGTTGAAATACTGCAAAAGAATGAAAAAAGCACCACGGAGAAAGAAAGTCTGAATTATCGGCTTCAGAAGAATCTCGTGGCCTGAAATGGATCTCAGATGCCTCTCAGGTTAAACGAACAGACAGGTAACGTTTACCTGACATGCCCCCCCCCCATTTCAGTTTTCGTTACAGGAAGTTCTCAACTTACAACCTTTCATTTAGGGACTGTTGCAACGTTACAACTGGAAAAAAGGTGACTTATGACCGTTTTTCACACTTACGACCTTCGCAGCATCACGTGCTCAAAATTCGGAAGGTCCTTGCTTAGCAACAGAAATTCTGGTCCCATGGCAGCCATAAGTAGAGGACTACCGGTATTACCTTCCATTTCTCCCTGGCACCTAATGACTAGGGCTTCCTATAGATAGCAATCATCTCTACGCTATGCCAAAGAATTGGACTCCATAGGAACCAGACGTTCTTTCTACACACAAATACATCCCTCTCTTAATTTGGTTCTGGGGCTGAGCCTAGTGACAAGATCTGTCAGAAGAAATGCCCAATTATAAAACCTGTAGCCTCGCCCTCTTGAGGCCTAGAAACTCATGCTTAAAAAATGATTCTATTGCTAGGTGTGGTATGAGAAAGCCTTGGAAAATTAAATAGGCAAGTTTCTTCAGTTCCGGGGCATTTAAAATTGCGAAGAATTGCATCGTCCCAAGTGAAAAGAATATTTTGAAGTATCTTGCAATAAGGCTCCTATCCAGTTATCGTTTCTTAGCTCCATTAGAAGTTTTTCATCCCTTTTCCCACAGTGTCCTAGACCGAAATATTGCACATCTAAAACAAATTTCTTTTTCAAGATCTCATACATAAATGAATGCGTGCTTAGGCATGTTCCTAAGGTTGTTTTTTTTTCTTCTCTTGCTTTTTTTTTCTTCCTTTCCTATTTTTAATTCTTGCGTTAAGTTTTCCTTGCTTCAGGAAAAAGCCATGAACTGAAAACTCCTGGCTGTAACTTCGCTGGCTAAGCGTGTCACAAGCATGTCATCAATTCCTTTTGCACAAAACAATTAAGCACAGCGATGGCAAGAGAGTTGGTGTTTCAAGCCCTGCAAGGGTGACACATTTCTTTATTTAAAAAGGGGGAAGGAAATTAAGCTAGCTGAGAATCACAACGGCTTGCACACAGAACTATCTGCATCGCACTGGAAGCCACAAGTGGTTTAAAAGTTTCCCTATTAAGATTTGTGATGATCCCAAGAACAGTCAAGAGTGCTCGAATATACGGTTTACTTACGGGGTCCGATTTGTTTGGAGAGAACAGATAAAATCCTAGAAGAAATAGAGAAGAATGGAGAAAGATAAAACAAGTTACATCTAAAAAGGGTAGATATAAAGTGTTACCAAAAAACAAGAATATTTGTAGCTCAAGGTTTGAATTGAGGTGTCCTTGGTGCTCTCCGAGATCGGTTGTTTTCTTGCAGACATTTCATGACCCAACTAGGTAAAATAATGGTATGTTACTAGGTGGTGGCACTGATGACATTACCTAGTTGGGTACTGAAACGTCTGCAAGAAAACAACCAAGCTCAGAGTGCACAAAGGACAAAACTCATTTAATAAATTGTGGTCATAAATAGAGGACTATCTGAACTGAATAATCTCTCCAGGGAAGTTAAACTGGCTTAACCTGGGACAGATCAAGAGGCAACATGATGCGTCCGGTTTTGTGACGTTGCAATACACACTTTTGAGGCAACCGCAACCATCGTGCATAAGAGGGATGCCGCAATGCATTGTGCTGCTTGCACTGTGACATCTCAACCCAGGTTCTGTCCTTTTATCCAGATCCGTTTACTGCCAATGTTTCTGCAGTATTTCGCCCTAAACCCCCATTTCATTAATAAAACAGTGGCAAGTTCTTACCCAGAATAGCAAAAATGACCATGAAGAAAAGCAAAAGGAGCAGAATATCAATGAAGGGAGGCAGAGACTGGAAAATCTGACGAAGGTTTCTGGGTGGGGAAAAAAAGCAGAACAAAAAACAGCAGGTCTTTGAAAGAAAAATCTCCCTCCGTGTTGATTATTCCATGCCTTAACAACCTCCAGCGAGATGCCGAAACAGTAAAATTCAAATCCACTCTTGGCACAAAGCCGGTGAAAGAGCACACCGGTCTTCTTGCCAAGAGCATCACACCAGCCTGTTACCTTCTCACAGCTCCACAATAGCGACAATCCACCAGGAAGATGCAACGCAAGGCGCGGGTGATCCGAAGGTGGGAGGTCTGGCGCACCAACACCACGACCGCTTCCATGAACTGCAGGAAGAGGACGCAGGTCTGCCGGGGGGAGAAGAAGAAGATGGAGAAGGTCTCAGGTGTGGTGGAGTGTAGTCTGGATTCCCAGGGAGGGAGGGGCTGCCTTCCAAAGGTTCCTCCAGAGGAGGCGGAGCTTAAAGTTTGGTTGAGAGGAAGAGTGAAGAAGGATCCTCCTTAGCAATTCTCAGTGTACACAGGTGGTCCCCAACTTACAAAGACGCGTTTAGTGACCGTTTGAAGTTACGGCACTGAAAAAAAGGGGACTTACGACCGTTTTTCACACTTACGACCGTTGCAACATCCCCATGGTCACGCGATCAAAATCCAGACGTGTTTGGCAACTGACTCATATTTATGACGGTCGCAGTGTCCCCGGGGGCCATGTGCTCTCCTTTTGCGACCTTCTGACAGGCCAAGTCAAGGGGGAAGCCGGATTCACTTAACGACCTTGTGATTTGCTTACTGGCTGCGGTGATTTGTTTGACAACTGCAGATGTTAAGTTAGTAAGGACGGTCGTTAAGCGAACCTGGCTTCCCCGTTGCTTGTCAGAAGGTCGCAAAAGGGGAACATGTGACTCCCGGGACGCTGAGACTGTCATCAATGTGAATTAGTTCTCGAGCGTTTGAATTTTGATCACGTGACCGTGGGGATGCTGTAACGTGAAGTGTGAAAAACATTTTTTTTTAGTGCCACTAAATGAACAGTTGCAATTCAAGGACTGTGTCAACGCTGCTAACATCGGATGTTCTTACTTTGACAACAGATGGAGATGCAGCCATTTTCCTTATGTTTTACTCTTAGAATTAGAGTTAGATTTAGATGATACGGGGGGGGGGGAAAGAGGAGGAATGTGCATGGGAGTTTAGTTAGACATAACAATACTGTAACTAGTGTGAGAACCAAGGTTTTTTGAAATAAGAGATGATAAGAAATGGCGGGTTGAAGAACTGGAGGGAAAGCCTGCGTTTCAAACTAATTGGAGAATGTGATTTATGACTGTTAATTGGAGGAGGGAATTGTGCTTTGATACTATGTGCTCAGGGGAGGGGAATTCAGATTTTGGCTTTGGCTATGTAAGTGCCGATGCTATGCTACTCGAATAAAGATTCTTTAAGGTAAACAATGCCTCGAAGTTCTTTGAAGAGTTTCATCTGTCGGAACCAGGACAGACTGCCTGTATCGATAATACTACTTTAGTATTTTTTATGCCGTCTTGTTTCCTGACCCGGCTTTCAGGTATATCCACAAGAAACAAGAATAAACCGGGTGGGATGTATTTCCAGGTAAAAATGCCAGCCGACTTTTTGCTAGATAAGGTACGGCTTTACCTTGACCATGGTCCTTTTGTGCCGGATGTAGGTATGGCAGCCCAGCCATCTTAACTTCATGGAGAGCTCAAACAGCACAACCGTCAAGGCAAAGAGCTCCAGGGTGGCGTGGACCTGAAACCAGACGAGGGAAGAGAGAGAGATGAGGATCCATGTTGCTCAGCTCGTTCGTAAAACCATTTCAGACAAATGGCTGTCCAGTCTCTTCTTAAAATCTTCCAGTGCTGGAGCATTCACAACTTCTAGGGGCAAGCCGTTCCACTGATTAATTGTTTTCACTGTCAAGGAAATTCCTCCTTAGCTCTAGGTTGCTTCTCTCCTTGATTAGTTTCCATCCGTTGCTTCTTGTCCTGCCTTTGGGTGCTTTGCCTCTTCTTTGTGGCAGCCCCTGAGATATTAGAACGTACATATCCTTGTCCCCGTATCCTCTCGGCCCCCTCCTCACCCCCCTTCCCGGGAACTACGTACGTAAATGCCGAGGCGGAATATGGTTACTGCGGGGGCTTCACAGAGAGACAGCAATAAGAGCAACAGAGCCGTGGTTAGCTCCATCAGATAGAAGAGATGGTTATGGACAAAGAGGTAGGAAGCCAGGGCTTTGGGGTCCTTGGGGTGAGTGACGAATTTATCGTTGTTCTCGCCTTCCTGGAATATTTGGGGAGGGGGGGGGAGAAGAGGAAGAAAGAATATACAGTTAGGGCACAAACGCCAGATAAAAAAAAATACAAGCGAAATGTTTTCAAAGAAAAAAAAAAAACTCCAGTTGCCTTTCGGAAAAAGCACTTTTGGGACAACCGTGACCTGGATGAATTGAGAATCTATCTCCATAGACGTCCAACCTGGGTGGTCTCGGATGGGCGGACTTCAACTCCCAGAATTCTTAGCACCAGTTCTTCAGGCTGGGGGGATTCTGAGATTCCCACCCGTCCTCCCATTTCTCTTCCCCTCGTTTCCCCCCCTCCCCTCCCCAAGGTATCACACAAAAGATGGTGGCCAAACCTGTAGGTAGATTGCAGCCTCCTGATAATTCATTTCCCAATTTCGTTTTCCACGGTCCCACTGAGAGCACCGGTTTCCGGTCGCTGGGCTGGACGTGTCCTGGATCTCGTCATAGTTGACTCCATCTTGACGGAAAGCAGGAAGGAAAGATTGTAAGCTCCAGGCAACTACATTTTCGGCCTGTTTGTTCCTAAGACATTCCCTTCCCAAGGGAGGCAAGACCCTCTTATGTTAAAATTGTGGTGGGTGTGTTTGAGAGAGAGAGAGAGAGGTTTGTGTCCCCAGAGACTTGTCCAGTTCCTAGACCTCATGAAGGAAAGTGAGGTCATCTAGGCGAAGGGGAGCTCCGTTTTTGTTGTTATGCAGCCAAGTAGACAATCCACAGGCAAAAATAAAAATAATTTTTTTAAAAAAAAAAAATGCTAAAAGTTGCAGTTAAGGTTTGTTTCTGTTCTTAAAACTTCTGTTTTTTGCATTTTGTGTTTGCCACACTGGTTGCAACTTTTGATTCCTCTCTGGTTCGTCAAGTGTTTTGAACTCGAGAGATTCGGCTAGTCAGAAGGTCGCAAAAGGGGATCACGTGACCACAGGGCCCTGCAACCGTCGTAAGTATGAGTCAGTTGGCAAGCGTCTGACAAGCCAATTTCTAGAATATAGAACACAGAACATAATAGAACAGAATAGAATAACAGAGTTGGAAGGAACCTTGGAGGTCTTCTAGTCCAACCCCCTGCTCAGGCAGGAGACCCTCTACCATTTCAGACAAGTGGTTGTCCAGTCTCTTCTTAAAAACTTCCAGTCTTGGAGCACCCACAACTTCTGGAGGCAAGCTGTTCCACTGGTTAATTGTTCTGTCCAAAAATTTCTCCTTATTTCTTTAACCTTCAGACCCTTTATCATCTTTGTTGCTCTTCTCTGCACACTTTCTAGGGTCTCAGCATCTTTTTTTAATTGTTAATTAATTGTTCTAGTTCCCTAAGTGCTCGTCATACCGTTTGCCACGGTAACAGCTAGCACCAAACGGGCTTTCAGGAATTCACTACCAAGAGACAAAAACAGACATATACTTCCCGATTGCGTGGTGTGCTTTGTATAAGATGTACCGTGACATTTTCTTATTTCCTTTGGGCCAGATTTATTTTATTTTTTTCTGCCTCCGCATTCTGATTCATCCTGCTCTCAGGATCTCTTTGCAGAGACTCAAGCCAAACAAAGGAGTCAATTAGCTTTAAAAAAAAAAAAAATCTACTCTTTGTTCCTAACTCGATAGTATAGCCACTGTCCCTTGGCTGGCCCGGGTGACAAAAATCATGTGTTTTTCACCACACAGGTTCGCTTCCCTTATTTTTATCCAGAGGTTTCCAGCTCTGCTTTTCTGCCAATAGATGGCATGGAAGGGCGATGAGAAAATAACAAGTAGGCCTTTGGGCACCACGCCGTTTTAAAAACAACATAAAGAATTGGAAAATAAAGTCTCGGGGATGTATCTATGCGCTGTGCTTTCCTTCCACAGCTAGGACCTAGAATCACAGGACTGGAAGGGACCTTGGAGGTCTTCTAGTCCAACCCCTTGCTCCAGGCAGGAGACCTTATATCATCCAGGTCCAATGCTTGTCCGGCTTATTTTTTGAAAACCATCAGTGATGGAGGACCCACAACTGCTGCAGGCAGAAAATGTGTTTTTAGTTCTAGGATGGATCCCTCCTGAACAAGCTTCCATCCACTATTTCTTGTCCTGCCCTCTGGTACCCTGGAGAATAAGTCAGTCCTTGTGACAGCCCCTCCAGTACGGGAAGACCGCTATGGTGTCACCCCCTTCAGTTCGCTAAACTAGACATAACCACTTCCCCCCCCCCATTCATCGCCCAATTTATCCTCCAACTAAATTGCCCATCATGGGAGTTTCTGCTGCAGCTGCCCAAGTCTAATTTTGCAAGTGAGGACCCCCACCCCCGCCCCCACTGGCCAACTTGGGGCTCCCACCCACCCCCTTACACCAAGCCAGATGAGGCTGCTGGGAATTGGAGTCCCAACAGCCCCAGGCCCCCCAGCACTGATGATGTTACCTAGTTAGGGTAATGAAACGTTTGCAAGAAAACAAGCAAGCTCAGAGAGCACCAAGGACCCCTCATTTCAACCCTGACTTACAAATATTCTCCTTTTTTAGTATCTAGTCTAGTGTCTGTCTGTCTGTCTATCATCTCTCTATCTAAGTCTCTATCTCTCTATCCATCCCTCATTTCAACCCTGAGCTACAAGACTCTCCTTTATTGGTACCAGGTCTCTCTCTTTCTCCCCCTCCCCACTTCAGCCTACTAAAGCAAGACAGCCCCCTCCACAGTCGCACCATCCAGGAATGCTGTTCTCCAGACGCACATTTTGCCCCTGAAAGACCCCCACCCCCTTTTCCTCTCTCTCTCTGAAGCCATGCAGAGCCCCCACCCCAGAAGCAATTGCCGTAGCTTGCAAAGCGACCTGGGAAGAAGGGGGGGGGGGCGAGGCGGTGGAGAGAGAGACCGCAAAGTTGGCTTACTTTCGTTGGGGACCCCCTCCGGCTCGCCCCTCCGGCTCCGGCTCTCCTCTAAGGTCAGGATAAGGGGGACATCGTCCTCTTCCAGAAACCCAGCCATGGGAGAAGCCCACCGGGTCTGCCGCTCGGGTCCCGGCGGGGCTGCTGCTGCTGCTGCGCGGGGGAAGCGCAGCTTCTTCCTTTGCAAAGCGGTTGGATCAAAGCCCGAGCCAGTCTCGGCAATTTGCCGGCGTCCCCATGATTTTGGCCAACGCGTGTCGGTTAAAAAAAGAAAGAAAAAAAAAAGAGTCCCGGGTCGTTTGCAAAGCAAGCAAAAGCAAAGCAAGCTTGGAGCTCCGGAGCTCTCCCGTCCGGGCCTCGGCAGCCCTTCCGAGGACTTAGGAAGGGGAGAGTCCAGCAAGGAGGAGGAGGAGGAGGAAGCAGCCAGACACGAGTCCAAAGGAGGCGGGGAAGGAGGCGAGCAAGGGCAGCCCGTCCATAAAGCGTGAGAACCTGGAGCTCCGCCGGGGAGTCGCCTTCTTTTCCTTCGTCCCTCTCCGCGGGCTTTCCCCCCCCTTTTTTTTTTCTCTCTTCAGCCCAGCTGTTCTAAATCATGGTTTGCATCATCGTGGCCGGCTCAGAAAACTCCTCCAGGGGGCTGCAGTGGTCGTTCAAAAAAGAAAAAAAGTTTTTTTTTCTCCTTTTGCAATATGGGCTCCAGCTTCAGTTTCTCCCCCCGCCACACACACACACACAAAATCCCTCCGACTTTGCAAATGTGCCTTGCTAAAAAAAAGAAAAAGTGGGCCAAGGGGCTGGCTGGGACGTTGGGGCTCCATTTGAATCGGGCTTGGACCGGGCGTCTCGGGGTCCCGCGGATGCAAAGCCTGCCGACGACTTTTGCAGAGTCAGGGACTTTATTTTGCGGCTTGGTCGGAAGGAAGCGAGGCATTTGCAACCCTGGGGGGGGGGGGGAAAGACCATCCCTTTTTTTAAAAAATTAAAAAAAAATGTATTTGAAGGTTGCAATGCAAAAAACAGATTTAAGTTCTCATCCCTAGGATTGCACAACTCATCTCCCCAACCTGCAGTCTTGGAAGGATGTGGGACGACAACTTCCATCATCCCCAACCAGCATGAAGGCGGGGGAAGAGAGAAGGGTAGCTATTTAATTAATGTCTCCACTCTACATGCAGTATAAGCAGCGTCCGTTTGGTATCCGGAAGTTGTGGTGGGATCTCTGCTTGCCGCCTTCCCTAGAGGCTTTAGAAACGCGCATGCGCTGTTAGCCTGCCCTTTTCCGACGTCCTGTCCTGGAATGCGCTACGCCTCTAGCAGAGTGGAGAGATAGTGGAAACATGTGGTTGCCTGCAAGCTCCGGTCCTCCATCAAGGTTCCCCCATTTGAACGGCCAGAATTAGCCCTATATAAAAATGGAACAAAAGTCATTTGCGTATCCGGCCAACAAGCTTGTTTATAAGTTCGTCGACTTTCAGGCGATAACGCCTCCCTCAAGCGGCAGTTGAAGAGGTGGTGGGAGGAGCAAGGCTCCGACCCGTTGACTTCAGACGCCTCTGATTGGCCACGTCTTGGCTTACCGGAACGACCACAGTGGGAGCAACGAGGGCTTCGATTGGCTAGCTGAAGCTCCGCCTCTCGCGCGGCCAGGGTTGCCAGGCAACCCGGGGACTCGGCTTTAACTTACCGAAAGGGAAGCCGTTGTCATGGTAACCGAGGGGTCCTTTCGCTGTTGGGTCAGGTGAGCTGCAAAAAATATTAAAAATGATGTTTTCCCTGCGCGGCTTGCTTTTCAAAGGGAGGGGGGGGGAATATTTACATTTATATTTACATTAATTAATAATTTATCATTTTATAAGGCTGCAGATCCTTGTATTATGTTGTTTTATTATTATACAGCATCGCATTCCGTTTCTATTCTATTACTAGTTTTATTATGATGGGTCAGCCAGGTGTTTAGGCTGGATTTGACATTTTTATTTTATTATTATTATCAATAATAACAATAACAACAATATCATTATTCATTTGTTCATCACACAGCCAGGTGTTCAAATTGGATTTGGTATTTTTGTTCATCTGTCAAGTTCTTCCCAAGAACCTGAGATAAGCAGATTTAATAATATTAAAGGTCTGGTCCTAAGATATTAGCTGTTGTAAATTCAGCTGCCTTTTGCAATTGACCGATGGGGATTGTGTCAGTGCCGACGGTGTTCAAATGATGCTCGATTTTTATTAGGGCTGGTTGCCCCATCAGCCAGACTCATTTTGGCATTTTTTTAATCCATCCATTGAGTCCTTCCCAAAAATCCGGAATAGGCAGATGTTGTTGTTTGATGGTATTAAAGATATCACCGCAGGATGTCAGCTGTTCCAAGTCAAGCTGCCTTTTGCAATTGACCGATGGGTATTTTGTCAATGCCGAAGGTGTTCAAGGGGTGCTCCAGAGGTTTTGGGATTGCACCCAAGAGGCCGATCACTATTGGTACTAACTTTGCTTTATTATTCATTATAATTATTATATGATTATGCTTACATATTCATTATTTTCTCTTTATCTTCAGGAGGAACTAGGGAGGGTCATATCCAAGGTTACATTTCTGCCCTGGACTCAGATTCCTCTTATCTGACCGTTGCCTTGGTTGCCTCTCTTCTCCCTGTCCCTCAAGGTTAAGCCTCCTACCCATTGCACTGTCTTACTCTCAGAATCCTCTCCATCAGAGGCAGTAAAACAACGGCATTAAAACACCTGAACCCTTGTCGGGAAATTCAAAACCTCTCTCCCATTTCGAAGGTTCCCCAGCGGAAAACATGACGACAGAATTGCTTTCCCCATCCTACGAGCTGGTCGATTCCAGCCGCCTCAAAAAGAGTATCCGAGCCCCCTTAAGGATCTTGGATCCCGGTCGGACGAAACTGAGCACTGTTGAGACCAAGAGGATCATATCTGTCCTGGATGAGACCATCTTCAGGATAGAACTGGTCAGCGTCTTCTCCCATGTCATTGAGAACCTCGATGAGTTCAGCGCCGTGCTAGGCCCTGACCTTACAGGAGCCTTCCGAGAACATCTACGCCTCTCCACCATCCTGGAATTTATGCTTTCTCACCAGGAGGAAGAAAACGTCCTCTATATAGGCTCCGGTAAAGGAACTTTTTTTGGCATTGTGGATCCTGAGGGTCATCTCACTTTGCAAGTTCAAGGTCTTAAAAGTTCCGTCCGAAATATTCTACGCCTGCTTTACACCAATACGGTCGCTTGTCAAGCGCTGAGGGACGTGGCCTACTCGAGGGACCTGTCCGTCCATAAATTTATTAATTGCCTGTCCAAGCAGAGGGGGTTTCTCTTTGAGCAGCTCCTTACCACCCCCTTAGAAGAAAAAGAGAAAAGTCGGTTTCTGTATGAAGTCTTCCAGAGAGACAAGAAAAACAGAGAGATTGCGGCAGGTCTGGAAGAGGAACTGACGGCAGCCGTCCAGAACAGGGATGAGGAGGTATGGATGGCCGGATCTAGGCAGCAAGATCTGACTGTGGTACCCTTGGCCAGTCAAAAATGAATTAATTGCCAAAAGGGGCTGGTTCCCTTGGAAAGCAAGATGGTAGGCAGGGGGAAATTGCTATCATGTCCCCCTTAGTCCTTCTTTTCTCTAGACTGCAAGCGTTCTTCATACGTTTTAGTCTCCAAGCCTTTAATCATCTTAGTTGCTCTTCTCTGAACTTTTTCCAAAGTCTCAACTTTGATTTTGAGTTTGGTTGCCAAGATATTTTTTTTTCTTCCCCCTTCCCCTTTTCCAGATTTCCAAGAAGAACACCGTCATCAAAGACCTGAAAAGTCACTTGCACAGCCTGTCCAAGTTCTCCGAAAGCCAAATCCAGCACACCCGGGCCGAAGCGGAGAAGCAGCACAAGACGGAGGTGCGCACCTCTCAGACGAAATGCGGCAAGTTGCAGCAGGAGCTGCAGCAGCTGCGAGGTCAGTTCAACGCCCTGGTGGTTGAGGATCGGGAGTCAGAACTGAACCTTCGTAAGGTAAATCCTGGTGAGGCTGAGCAGAGAAACATGTTCACGCAACGTGGCTGGGGAAGACCCTACATCAGCCATCCTAGAGAATATCCTAGAAAATAGCATCTGTATGATTCAATTGCCCCGCAAGTAGATTCCGGTCAAATATATACATAATATTGTCACATAACAAGACATCTTAAAACTCAAAGACTGTCACTGTTTAACCACACGACCTGACAATTTCTGAGCTGAACTTAAGAACAACTGTGAGATGGGTTGTTGTTGTTTTTACAAACAATAATAACAGCTGACCATTTTTACTCTGATCTTATTCCCTATAGAAGAAATACAAGGTGGAAATGGAGATAGAAAATTGGGTCCAAAAATATGACCTCGAAATGATCGAAAAGCAGGTACGATATGAGCTTCTTTGCTTTCCCCTCGTGTAGCTATTTTCCTCTTGAGAAGAGTGGCACAGTGGCCTAATGGTAGACTCTTGCCTCACACTTAGGCGGCTTTGGGTTTGATCCTAGACAGTGGCAGATATTTCTCTATCTGGGCGCAATGAGTAATTGTCTGCTGTGAACCCCACGTAGGCGTCAGGGAGGGCGTCCGGCTAGTAAACGCTTAAGCGCCATTTAATTGCCCCAACATCACTCCGATGCAAGGGATTACAGGGGCATTTAAAAAAAAAAGCTATTTTCCTCTCAAGAGATCATTGGCAAAAATAACCAGCCAGGTCTTCTAACTAAGCCTCAGGTGCAGGATGATTCTTCCTTACGGTATTCCTACCATTGAGATTATGACATTAGTTAGATGTTACGTCCTCAGACATTCTTTGGAAAAGCTCGGCTGGCTGGACAGAACCATACAATTTGTTGTTAACTCAGTGTTTCTCAACCTTAAGTATCCACCTTGTGGACTCTCAAGCTTCCTCTTTCCGCTACGTATTCAAGAATATTTATGTGTAAGGGTATAGGTATGTACCTATGTTGTATATGGCAGGTTTACATGCGTATTATGTATGTGTACACTTTTGAGAGCAGGCAACGGAATTTCATTTTTAATGTGTGCCAGTAAAAAAATGACCATCAAGGTCATCTTATCTTTATCTTGTCATCTTTGAAAATGGGTGGACTTTAACTCCCCCAATTCCCCCACCCAGCTATTCAGTTATTACAACGCCACTGAAAAAAATGGCAACCAATCCTTGCACCTCTGATGTAGCTTCCTTGTGGGGCTCAGATAACCCAGGGCTTTCAATTTTAGCAGATCGAAGATGGGTGGACTTCAATCCCCAGAATTCCCCAGCCAGCGTAGTCCAAGCTGTTAAAGTTCAGAAACACTGAGTTATCTGAACTTCACAAGGAAGCTACATCACCCTCCCCGATATTCTGCTAGGCTTCCGGCAAGCAAAGTCAACGGAGGAAGCCGGATTTGCTTAAGGACCCCGTGATTCACTTAAAAAAAAACACGCCGTGATTCGCTTAACAACCCTGGCAAAAGCATAAACGAAGGGTCATAAAATTGGGCACGGCTGCTTCTCTTTTCCCAGGAGGAGATCGACGAGATCGACGAGGTCTACGTGAACGAGAAGCAGGACCTGTCCCAACTGCGGGAGAAATACGCCCGACTGGACGAGGAGTACTGCCAGATCGTGGAGGAGAGGAAGGTGAGGCAGGAGCAGAAGGACAAAGCCGAGAAGGAGCTGGCCATCCTGGCCCGAGCGGCTACTCTGATCCAAGCCGTGTGGAAGGGCTACTTAGTGAGGTCGCTGTTACGGAGCAAAAGGAAGAAGAAGGGGAAGGGGAGGAAGAGTACGAGCCGGAGATGAAGGTTGAGCGTTAATCAATGCCTGTCCGTATCTGTTTTGGTGGCTGGGCTGCCCTGGGCAGCTTCGGAGAGGGATGGAGCCCTTCTGAGGATTCATTATTCTTCTTTAATAAAGTTGATCATTTAAAAAGATGGGAGACCTGTCAAAAAGCCGCGTCATTTCCTCAACCCGAAATCTCCCTCGCCTGGAGTAGAAAAGGGAGAAACCTCCCAGACCTCACATTTGTTTCAAAATCTATATTTATAGATCTAGGTCTATATACAGGTATTCTTTGACTTAACCACCATTCATTTAGCAACTGTTGGAAGTTACGGTGACGCTGGAAAAAAGTGACGCTGGGATATTATTTTACTGAGAGTATAACTTTACTGATAATTCCACATAGGCACAGAAGTAGCAAAGCCAGTTGTAAAGCCTTCGCGCCCAAACCAGCATAGGTTGCCTTCGTTTTGTTTTGGAAACCATCTGAGCGCCTCAACATTTTCGCAGCGTTTGACCTTGGGGTGTTGGGACCATCCCAGGCCACGTCAGGCTCACTTGCATTCCTTGATTCCCTCCCGCCTCCGTTTCGGTTGTCTGGTTGGGTGCATGGGTGCGTGGCGAGTAAGCCATGACCCCTTGCATTTAGGAGTTGAATTAAGTTAGTTGTTCCTAACTTAACAACCGCGGCAAGAAAAGTTGTAAAATAGGGAAAATTCACTTAACAAATGTCTCCCTTAGCAACAGAAATTTTGCCCTCAGTTGTGATGGTAAGTCAAGGACTTAGCTGTAAGGGCCTTCTCTGCTGTCCCTGATTCCCTACTGAGATTTGATTCCTACCGACATATGATTTTGCACCCGCCAGGATAAATTAAGAATTTTATCATTTGATCATTTCACACTTCGCCAGTGTCACTTTGCTCTGCTTTGTTTTATTCCCCCCCCCCCTTTTTGGTAGGCAGGGGAGATGCCATCTGTTGAAAGGGAAGAGGAGAAAAATCTCCCACTGCTGAGAAAAGTATTCTTTTCCTACCCATTATTCCGGAAAAGCAGAAGGGGGAGGGGGAATAAAAAAAATTATCGTGTCTGGATTCACACAGCTCGCTAAGCCAAACAGGCACAGAAAAAGTGGCTTTGTTTGTTTATAATGTAATGTGTTATGTCAACTTGGCCAACGGCCACTTATTCACTAACGACAACGAAGCCAATCAAAGCCGGAGCCGAAACACCCCTCTCGCTACCAGCCAAAGCTACTTTGCTCCACCTGACTTGGTTTCAAACACTACTTTAATTTTAAAAAGTACGCTGGAAACCAAGATAGCGTAAAACAAACCGTCAGGGTCAAACACAATCCATGTTTACGGAAACGCTCTTAAGAAGAACAATGAAGATGACAAATGGTACGATGAACGGTTGAGGATGCTATCGAAGAGAAGGATTAGGGGTAACATCTTCCATTGTGGGATGGTCCCAGAGAAGAGGGAGTCAAGATATTCTCCAAAGCACTTGAGGGCAGGACAAGAAGTAACGGACGGAAGATCATTAAAGGCAGATGCAACACTGGAGGTTTTCAAAAATAGACCGGACAAACATTTGACTGGAATGGAATAAGATCTCCTGCTTTGAGGGTTGGACTAGAAGACCTCCAAGGTCCCTTCCAACCCGATTCTCTGTTCTAAGTTTGGAAGAAAAGTGTCGTGGACAGATAACGTTCACGAGACTCTTATTTTCCAACGTTTCATGTTGTTTTTAAACGGCGCGGTGTCCAAAGGCCTATTTTTATTTTCTCCTAGCCCTCCGGTGTCAGAAATGTACCACCAGTGCGATTATTCTCTATACGTTCTCTTCATTTGCTGCAACTTTTAACACGGGTGGACCTCAACTCCCAGAATTCCCCAGCCAGCACGCTGATTTAGTAAGGATTGATTTGGCTGGTCTATCTCCAAGGAGGTTTCCCTTGACGTGAACTTGTTGTCCGAGCAGATGAACAAGGCACCCTTTTTGAACCTGGGGTGAGGAGAGCTCGTGAAGAAGCAGTCGGCGTGCGTTGATCCTGCTGTTTACTGGACCCAGTTGGGCGAAATCGATCAGAGGTATCATACAGTCTGGTGAAAGACTGGGAACATGGTCTTCTTATGACTTGGGTGGCCACCTCTGAGGAGTTCTCAGGTGGCTTCCAACAAGTGGTTCCTACTTTGTGGTTGGCTTCATATCTATCCCTCCCCGTAGAGGTGACCATCTCCTTTGGATGGTGGAAAAGGACTGGCCGGTCTCTTGGAGCCGAAGGCGGAGTCCAGAGCAGAGGGCGGAGCTTAGCCACATCTTCTCGGGTGGCCCAGGAGGCTGTCCATTCTTGTCCTCCTGATTTGGACCCAAACAGAGTCTCGTCACAATAGGATGGCATGTGGCTTTTCAACCTTCCGGAAGGAAAGAGAGAGACAGACCAAGTTCAGACCACGAGCTTAAGCCATTTCTAGAGTTGGCAGAATGCCTTTGGCTCACGAAACAAGCCGACAGTTTGAGTTTGGTCAAACCATAGGGAAAAAAAAAAGTCAACGAAGAAAGCTGAACTTCTCTGAGTTTTAGTACTGCCTTATGCATGAAAGTCGGCTTGGTGACTCTGGTTCAGTCACCAGGAGATGGTGAGTTCTAGTCCCGTATTAAGTATGAAAACAAGCTGGGTGACTTTGGGTCAATCACTAGAAGATGGTGAGTTCTAGTCCCACCTTAGGCATGAAAGCCAGCTGGATAACTTTGGAACAATCACTAGGAGATGGTAAGTTCTAGTCCCATATTAAGCATGAAAACCAGCTGGGTGACTTTGGGTCAATCACCAGGAGATGGTGAGTTCTAGCCCCACCTTAGGCATGAAAACCAACTGGGTGACTTTGGGCCAATTACCAGGGGATGGTGAATTCTAGTCCCGTATTAAGCATGAAAACCAGCTGGGTGGCTTTGGGCCAATCACTAGGAGATAAGTGAGTTCTAGTCCTGCCTTAGGCGTGAAATCTGGCTGGGTGAATTTGGGCCAATCTAGGTGTGTCTCACACCTAAGCTCAACAGGCTCTTTGAAGCAAATGAATTCCATACATCTTTGAGGCACTGTTCCATCTTCCCCTTATTGCAAAGAAACAGCCCCCCCCCCCAAACATGCCCTACCTGTATTTATTCCTCTTCCGTGGGGTGCTGACTGGTTGGGGGGATTTCAAGGGACTGGAATCCACCTGCCTGGTCTCCGGACTCCATAGCAGGGGTCTCTGACCACGAGTCTTGGACTCCTTCCAGGGTGGTTCAAACTCCGGGCTGGAAGATGGGTGTTTTCCTTGGCTACCGAAGAGCGATTCGTCCACAAAGGACGCCGTGGCCTTGTTCCTGTAGACTCTCCCTTTGCGTTGCAACGGTGCTCCCGATCCTGCCGAGGCCTTCATGGAGCTGACTGAGGCAGGCGGAAACTCTCATCCAGGAACCGTCGTTTTCTGAAAATTATGGAGTGGAAATAGGATTGAGGTTAATGGCACGGGCGGAACTGATTGCCGGGCGCAAAGAAATCAGCAACCAGGGTTAGATCCAAAATGAATGCAAGTTTATTCCAGGCTCCCTCTAAATAAGAATCTCAACTACTAACGGTCAAGGCAAACTGGCGGTAGATAAGAGTCAACGGAATTGACTTAGATCTCTTGTGGATGTGAAGGAAATCTAAAATGATGATGCGCTTGACTCCCTCAGCCTGGTCATCTCCTACACTGAGGAGGTCACTCAACCTGCTGCACCCAGAGCAACAAAACGCAACTGCTGTGTTTGTACCACATGCTCACCAGAAGCCCATTTGATAGCTGAGCATGATGGTGTGACCCCTAGAAGAAAATTTGGGTTTTCCAAAATATTAGAATTAGGACAGCCAGGCAGAAGTCTAGCAGAGACATCCATGAACACCAACTAACAGTCAGTAGCGGTTGTGAAAACTCCTTAATCACACAACACATGGAGAGACTAGAGACCACAGTTTCAATTGGGAAACTGAGCAGCCTAGAGCGAGCTCAATCCAAATAATACACTAGGGAATTCCTAGAAGCTTGGCCGGGTTGGACTAGAAGACCTCCAAGGTCCCTTCCAACTTTGTTACAGTATTCTATTCTCGCATCCAGGCTAGAGTCCAGCGGGTGGTTTGCGTGGGATGGGGTGGGAGAAGGGATGGGCCGGGAAGCGGCTGGGTGGAAGACCCTCGCCCTGGCCACGGTTGACCCCCTAGCAAGGGGGCTGGCCGGGGCAGAGCTTGCCACCCACCCGCGCCCCGCCACTGCCGAGTCCGTTGCAACCTGGCACGGGAAGGACCCGCCCGCGAACTGGTTGCAACTCAGCTGGGAAGCGGCGCCTCCGGTTCCACCCGCAGAGGCAGCCGCGCAGCTTCCACGCGGGGGGCTCTGCAGCCAGGCGCTTCCCCCCCATTCCCCCCTTCTCCGCCCAGCTTACAGCTCTGCAGCCAGCGACGGCCCCGCGGAGCCTCTCTCAACCCCCGGGGACTGGCGGGCGCGCGGGCAGAAGGGCGCCTTCCCGGCTATGCTGCGCGGCCAGTGGCGCAGGAGGGCTGGAGCTGGACGGGGCTTCCCTGGAGGAGCTCGCTCCGCCCAGCCCTCCCGCCCATAAGCTCCAACCCGGCGATCCCTTTGGGGAGGGGGCAGAAGGGGGAGGGAGGGAGGGGGAGAGAGATGCAGACAAGCGGGTGCATGTATACAGTATACAGATGCATATTTGATATCCATGTGTATATTTGTATAAATGTATATATTTACGTACACCATCTCATTATTTGTCTACATCTATTCTCTATTTCTATCATTCTATCTCTACCATCATTCTATTTATATCTATTTTCTGTCTATATCTATCATTCTATCATTCTCATTATTTATTTACATATCTAATTTCTATCTCTATCATTCTATCCTATCATTTGTCTATATCTATATCGATCTCTTATCTATCTCTTATCTGTCTGTCTATCTATCATATCTATCATCTATCTCTGTTTGTCTGTCTGTCTGTCTGTCTATCTATCTATCTATCTATCTATCTATCTATCTATCTATCTGTCTGTCTGTCTGTCTGTCTGTCTGTCTGTCTGTCTGTCTGTCTCTGTGTCTTTTATCATCTGTCTGTCTGTCTGTCTGTCTGTCTGTCTGTCTATCTATCTATCTATCTATCTATCTATCTATCTATCTATCTATCTATCTATCTATCTATCTATCTATCTCTATACATCTATCTTTTCTATCTATCTAATCATATCTATATATCATCTATCTCTGTCCGTCCATCCATCCATCCATCCATCCATCCATCCACCCACCCACCCACCCACCCACCCACCCACCTATCTATCTATCTATCTATCTATCTATCTATCTATCTATCTATCTATCTATCTATCTATCTATCTATCTATCTATCTATCTATCTATCTATCTATCTATCTATCTATCTATCTATCATTTTATACCCAAAATTTTAAATCATCTCTCTGCCAAGAAGCTCAGGGCATTGTATCCACATCTTGTCTCATTCTCACCTCCCTTCTGTTGCCACAATAGCTTTCCCACCTATACACACATATGTACACAATACACACTGCCTGTATTGATGCTAAAACTGAACCCTGAAATTTCCAACCAAAGACGAAAAAAGTTCAGCCCAAGAAGGGCGATGCAAGTGCAGCCAGGGTGGTAAAGCAAACCCGAAAGCGCCTTCCCAAATCGGAAGAAGTGGCGACTCTACACATTTTCACTTTCGTTTCTCTACGGAAGCTCCTTTTCACTTCCGCCTCGGATCGACAGCCAAGGCCAGCCAACCGCAGGGTAGGCAAGCGCGCAGGCGTGACTTAGTACGCGACCCGCCCACCAACGCGCCAATCGGAGGCCGTCTCTCCTCCGAACCCCGCCCCGCGGTACTTCCTGTTTAACACACGTGGCTTCGCCTTCCAGGAAAAAAGGTGTCTCGGCCGGACAGCCGCGATGGCTCCGTCTTTCGGCTCCGGGCGGAGGCGGAAAAGGCAGCGTTGGTGCAAAAGCCGGGAGCCCGACGAGGATCAGGTATGGGAAGATGGGCTGGACTAGCGATCCCATCATCCCCAGCCATAGCATGGGAGCTGCAGTCCCAGCACCTGGGCTGCGGAGTCCAAGGTCTCTGGAAAGGATCGGGCTGGGGAAAGCCTAAGGAGCCTAAGAACTCCTGGCTTCCCATAAGTTGTTCACTCTGAGCATGTGCGAGAAGGAAGCATGCTGGGAGTTGTAGTTTGAGAACATCTGGGAAGATGCACCTCCTGAGACTTGTAGGAGGGACTCTGGAAATGGGTAGTGAAGGAGGGGTTGCATCTTTGCTCCAGAAGGGGAAGCTGGATCAATCAATCAATCAATCAATCAATCAATCAATCAGAATAGAGCTGGAAGGGACCTTGGAGGTCTTCTAGTCCAGCCTCCTGCTCAAGCAGGAGACTCTATACATACCATTTCAGACAGGTGGCTGTCCAGTCTCTTCTTAAAAACCTCCAGTGATGGAGCACCCACAACTTCTGGTGGCAAGCTGTTCCACTGGTTAATCGTCCTCACTGTTAGGAAGTTTCTCCTTAATTCCAGGTTGCTTCTCTCCTTGATTAGTCGTTCCACTGGATAATTGTTAGTTGAATCTGCAATAAGGAATGGAATGGAATAGAATATAGAGTAAAATATAGAATAGAGCTGGAAGGGACCTTGGAGGTATTATAGTCCAATCTCCTGTTCAAGCAGGAGACCCTATACCATTTAAGACAGTTGGCTGTCCAGTCGCTTCTTAAAAGCCTCCAGTGATGGAGCACCCACAACTTCTGGAGGCAAGTCGTTCCACTGGTTGATTGTCCTCACTGTTAGGAAATTTCTCCTTAATTCCAGGTTGCTTCTCTCCTTGATTGGTTTCCATCCGTTGTTTCTTGTTTTGCCTTCTGGTGCTTTGGAGAATAGGCTGACCCCCTCTTCTTTGTGGCAGCCCCTCAAATACCCCTAGACCGTCTTTTCACTAGACTAGACATACCCAAATCCTGCAACCGTTCTTCATATGTTTTTGTCTCCAGACCTTTAGTTATCTTAGTTGCTCTTCTTGGCACTTTTTCCAAAGTTTTTGTAATGTGGGCACCAAAACTGGAAGCAGTATTCCAGGTGTGACCTTACTAAGGCTTGATAAAGGGGTACTAATACTCCACGTGATCTGGGTGCAGTTGGGTGAAAACCCCCAAATGATATCAATTTAGGTGCCCTTCCACGTTCCCCCAATCAGTCATGGCCACCGCCAGTACGTTGCTAGAAGAGAAGCTGCCAGAACTGTGAGTATTCCTACTGAGGACTGTCCCACCAGTCCAGATCTGAAAATTTCCATTTTTCTTTGGTTCTGTTTAAAGGACTATGAATTGCCAGAAGCCGCTTTATCCAAGTCTGATGGTGCTTCCGATATTGAACCCGACACCCAGGAAATGGTTCGTGCCCAGAACAAGAAAAAGAAGAAATCGGGAGGTTTTCAATCCATGGGTAAGTTGAGAAGGTCTGAACTGGATGTTTTTAAGGGGAGCTATAGCTTTTTTAATTTATTATTTAGCATCATTTAGCATCTACAGAGGTCATGCTATCACTGATATAGAATAACGACAGCAAACTTCAACTTTGCTTTTACATAATAATATAAACTCGCCATTTCTGTATTAACAAACCTATCTAATCGGTAAAGCCCAAAATCAAAAGTTGTATTTTTCCCCCCACCTCTAGCAGAAAGTCCAGCAGAGGTTTCCAAGTAGAGACAAAAGTAATTGCATTTCTTTTCTTGAATCAAAGCAGGTAGTTTAGCCGTCTCTGCTAACTCCCATCAACTTTTGCAACCATTCATCCATGGTGGGAATCAAAGGGAACGTGCCTTATTTTTTTCTTAATTTCTTCCGACTTCGTAACGGCTTGTATGCTAGCAAGACCCAGCAGCTGCTTTGAGCTTGAAAAGAAAAGAGGACAATATCGCTAACTTGTTTTTCTTGCTTCTTAGGTCTCGGCTATCCGGTGTTCAAAGGAATTATGAAAAAGGGGTACAAAATACCGACTCCCATCCAGAGGAAGGTGACAACATAGAAAGCACCCTACTATTTTTAGTAGCGTTATTGTGTTATTTCTCCCTTAACTAATTGGGGTTATTTGCTAAATGGAAAGCTGAGATTTAAAAATGGCAGTTGCTGTTTTTTTTTTTTTTATCCCTCTTCCTCACTTGCAATTGGCTTCTTCTGCAGACTATTCCTTTGATCTTGGATGGCAAGGATGTGGTGGCTATGGCAAGGACCGGAAGTGGGAAAACGGCTTGTTTTCTGATCCCCATGTTGGAGAAGTTGAAGGCCCGCTGTGCCAAGACTGGAGCAAGGGCTCTCATCCTATCCCCAACCCGAGAACTTGCTTTGCAGACTCTTAAGTTCACCAAAGAGGTACTTCCAAAATTTAGAGGGAGAAGTGGGAATTGAGGAACTAAAGCAGGGATTCTCCACCACGGCCCCATGAAAATGGCTGGAGTTCAACCTGTCTGTCTATGATGATGTTACCTAGCTGGGTCATGAAACGCCTGCAAGAAAATAACCAAGCTCAGAGAGCACCAAGGACCCCACAGTTCTCCTCCTCCTCCTCCTCCTCCTTCCCTTTCCTCCTCCCCCCTGCAAACCCTGCTCTCTCTTCTAGCACTGGTGATGTTACCTAGTTGGGTCATGAAATGTCTGCAAGAAAACCACCCAGCTCAGAGAGCACCAAGGACCCCTCATTTCAACCCTGAGCTACAAAGGTTCTCCTTTATTGGAATGAAGTTGGCATTTAATTCTCCTTCCTCTTTTCCTGCAGCTCGGTCGGTTTACCGGCTTGAAAACTGCTCTAATTCTTGGAGGTGACAGGTCAGTTGTGTGTTGATGTGCACGCTTACAGGCACAAATGTGTTTTTTTCCTTAATAGCAATCGCAATAGCACTTAGACTGATATACTGCTCCATAGCGCTTTACAGATTTGTTCTTAATTGTTCTTAGTTCCAGAGCTTAAAATACGTAATAATTTTTAATAGATCTGCTGCTCTGAACCCAGAAGTTGGACTATATACTTTTTATTATCTTTGACCATTGGCAAAATCAGGGTTTGGGGGGTTTTTTAATGTTGTACTTTGGGTGAAAAATTAATCTCATGCTTGTAATGTTGACACTCTAAATTGCAATTCATACTTGCAACGTACATTTCTTTTTTTGTTTTCAGTGCTTTAAGCTTTCTAACCGATAGAATGTGAATAATGGCTGCTCACGGTTTAGAAACGTTACTGCACTGAAATCTGCATTAAAATAACGCAACTTGTCAAATTTATAACATTACAACAAAGGGAGGGGATAAAACTGGCTCTCTGTTTCTTTCCCTCTGGATCTAATACTGTAGTTTTCAAGGGCTGTAATTGGCCCAGCTCCCTGTTGAAAAATACAGAGATTTTATTCATTTGTTTATCACTTTTTGAACTGCCTGTCTCCCTCATGGAGGGTGTCTTCTCTCTTTAAGTAGCCTCTGAGTTGTTTTTAATGCTTTCCTCTTTCTCCCTTCTAGGATGGAAGACCAATTTGCAGCTTTGCACGAGAATCCTGACATGTAAGTCTGGATTTTCAGTCAGGCAGCTGAAGGCCTGAACGTAGGCGATGGTGGCTAAAAACCACCACAAAATCCATTAAAAACGGATTTAAACGACTTAGACTAGGGCGTAGCCAGTTCCGATTTAATCAAACGAAGAGAAAGGACTAGGGAGACCCCGTACCATTTCAGACACAGGGCTGTCCAGTTTCTTTTTTAAAACCTCCAATGATGGAACACCCACAACTTCTGGAGGCACGCCGTTCCACCGATTAAGTGGGATCATTCAATGAGTAAATAAACTGGATAGAGGGGATCGGCGCAATTCACTTTTTTGCCTCGACCCTGCGGGAGAAAGAATTGGCTCTTGAATCGGTGCCTTTGTGCTTTGTGTGCAGACTCATCGCGACCCCCGGCCGGTTGATGCACGTGGCTGTTGAGATGAAACTGAAGTTGCACAGTGTGGAATACGTGGTTTTTGACGAAGCAGACAGGTGAGTGCTTCTCTTCCCAACCCCTCCATAAGGGACTCTTGTGTTCCTCCCTCTTGGGGGTGAGACACTTGCCAATAACTTGTCCATAACTCCCCCCAAAAACCCAACCTCGTAGTTTGCTTGTATGCAGTCTTGACTTAACGACCGATCGCTTAGTGACATTTGAAGTTATGACAAGCTACCCCAAAAGGGCTGGGGATCTTTGGCAGCGGCGTGTTAATCTGAGGCTGTCTGGTCTTCTGCAGAATCTCTTCTTACGATCCTGTCCTTCTCATCCCGCCAGGTTGTTTGAGATGGGCTTTGCGGAACAGCTGAACGAGATTGTCTCGAGGCTGCCTGACGGTCGCCAGACCCTGCTCTTCTCTGCCACCTTGCCCAAACTTCTGGTGGAGTTCGCTCAAGCTGGTGAGAAGATGGTTCCAGACTGCGTTGGTTCTCAAAGGAATGGTTGGAGAGCTGGATGTTACGCAAGGGATGCGTTGGGTTCTTTTTGATGTGACTCTCTTTCTTGGCTTGATACTGTCAACTGTCCAGCTGGCAGATCCAGAAAAAGAAAATCCCGGGACATTATTTTATTAAGCGTATAAACTTTACTGAAGAAACCGTATTGGCACAGACGAAGCAAAACCAGCTCCGGGTTTCCCACGCAAAAGTTAGCAGAGTTAATCTCCCCGCTCCTTTCTCTATGGGCCACCCACAGTCCGTTACGCCCACCAATCACTTCTGTTCGTTTTGTTATGGGAAACCAACGAACCACACTGGTCCACCTGCTGGATGTGTCCTTCGGTTGGACATGCTCTCAACACTGATCCAGAAGTTAGAATATAAAATGAGACATAAGTGAGAACGGTTACCCAGTGGAACGGTTTGCCTCTGAAAGTTGTGGGTGCTTTAAGAAGAGGCTTTAAGAAGAGACTGGACAGCTACTTGTCTGAAATGATATAGGGCCTCCTGCTTGAGCAGAGGGTTGGACTAGAAGACCTCCAAGGTCCCTTCCAACTCTGTTACTCTATGTTCTATGGTGTCAATTAATGAATCGGCAACCTTTTCTTCCTCTTGAGTAAGGGAGCTCAGCCAGGCATCAATGGCTGATGTTCATGATTGGCGATGTCACTTCTTGTCTTGCCTTCCTTTGAAAGTTGGCCATCCTTGGGTCTTGGAAGAACATCTGGGAAATGTCTTTGTAGAGGAGTCAGGAAACTCCTCATACTTTTATTTACCCTCTTCTGCTGTACAGTCTGCTCACACCAGTGACTGACCGTATCTTCCTCTCTTCTTAGGTCTCACCGAGCCGGTATTAATCCGACTGGATGTGGAATCCAAGCTGAGTGAGCAACTCAAGGTGGGAATGGTCAACCGTTCCTTATAATGGCCCACTTGGAATGGGGTGGAGTTGATTGTTGGTGGGAGACTTGGGTTTCTGAGATTTTATTTATTTTTTAGCTCAGAAAACATTGTGAACGGCCCAGTTCCTTGTTGCTGAGTTAACTCCTCCAGGAAGGAAGAGAAGTAAAAGAGAACAATTGATATTAAATAACCTACATCAAGCTAGCATCATGAGAAGGGATAAAATTGCTCTATATTGCGTTAGTAAGCCCACCACTTGGAATACTGTGTCCAGTTTTGGTCACCATGATGTAAAAAAGATGTTGAGACTCTAGAAAGAGTGCAGAGAAGAGCAACAAAGAGGATCAGGGGACTGGAGGCTAAAACATAGGAAGAACGGCTGCAGGAATTGGGGACGTCTAATCTAGTGAAAAGAAAGACCAGGGGGGTGACATGATTGCAGTCTTCCAATATTTGAAGGGCTGCCACAAAGAAGGGGTCAATTATTCTCCAAAGCACCTGAGGGCAGGAAAAGAAGTAATGGATGGAAGTTCATTAAAGAGAGATCTAACCTAGAACTCGGGAGAAATTTCCTGACAGAACAATGAATCAGTGGAACGGCTGGCCTCCAGAAGTTGTGGGTGCTCCATCACTGGAGCTTTTCAAGAAGAGACTGGGCAGCCATTTGAAAAGGATGTTATAAGCTCTCCTGCCTTGAGCAGCGGGATGGACTAGATGACCTCCAAGGTGCCTTCCAGCCTTACGATTCTGTGTTCTAACCTCCTTTCTCTAGCTCTCGTTTTTCCACGTGCGTGCCGACGACAAGCCAGCTCTTCTCCTACATCTGCTGAGGACTGTGGTAAAACCCCAAGACCAGACCATTGTGTTTGTAGCCACCAAGCATCACACAGAATACCTGAAAGAGGTACGTGCAGGGACCCCGATGGCCTGGGAAAAGGAGAGGGTTCGTAGTCCTCACCTAACGGCGGGTCACTTAGCAGCCGTTCAGAGTTGCAACGGACCACTTGCACAAAATTTGGGCAACGGGGGCATTTTTCCCTAGGAGTTTGAATTGTCTCTCGGTGCCCAGATGAGAACTAAAATGTACGCACCAAGGAAATAAAAAGGGAGGTGAAAGTTTGGGTTCAGTCGCGGCCGTACGTTGAGGACCACCTGTATTGTCTCAAGCTTTGAGCATCACCCATCCTTCAGGTGTCTACAGCTTGCTGGCTTTTTCCTGGTCTAATGGATGTGTGGTTTGTTTTTGTTTTTTGTTTTTTGCAGCTGCTGACGTTGCAGGGGGTGAACTGCACCAACATCTACAGCTCTCTGGACCAGACGGCTCGCAAAATCAACATCGGCAAGTTTGCTCACGGCAAATGCTCCGTGTTGATCGTCACCGATCTCGCTGCTCGCGGGATTGATATCCCTCTTCTGGATAATGTGATTAACTACAGCTTCCCAGCCAAGGCAAAGCTTTTCCTGCACCGCGTCGGTGAGTTCCTAACGTCTGGAGCCTTCCAGGGTTATTTGTGTGATTTTGCTCACCGTTGTAAGGCAAGAATCCTCTTCTGGGTCCTTGTTGCTCTCTCAGCTTAGTGGTTTCCTTGCAGACGTTTCATTATCCAACTAAGTAACATCACCAGTGCTAGAAGGGAGTGGGGTTTGTGGATAGGTGAAGGAAAGGGGAGGAGGAGGAGGACCACCATGGGGTCCTTGATGCTGTCTGAGCTTGGTTATTTTCTTGCAGATGTTTCATTACCCAACTAAGTAACATCATCAGTGCTAGAAGGGAGTGGGGTTTGCAGAGAGGAGGAGGAGGAGGAAGAGGAGGACTGTGGGGTCCTTGGTGCTCTCTGAGTTTGATCGTTTTCTTGCAGACATTTCATTACCCAACTAAGTAACATCATCAGTGCTAGAACGGAGTGGGGTTTGCAGAAAGGAGGAGGAATAGGACTGTGGGGTCCTTGGTGCTCTCTGAGCTGGGTTGTTTTCTTGCAGACATTTTATTACCCAACTAGGGAACATCCTCACTGCTGGTGTGTATGGAATATGCTCCCTGTTTATAGACAGTGCCTTGCCCTGCCAGTATTCTGGGGTGTGTGGTTTTCTCCTTGGTAATTTCTTAATTAGGGTTTTTTTTTTCCCTGCTTGATTCTTTGTCTGGGGTTAATCCCTGCTTATTGAGGTGTTGGTTGATGCTTTATTCCTTTTGTTTCCTTCTTTTTTTTTTTAATTGTCTCTTGAATGTGATTTATCTCTTAAGGAACTACCAAAGAGAAAACCACACCTCCATCCAGGACAAGCTGCTTTGGGAGGGGGGCAAACCTCACCCTCACTAGCACTGATAATGTTACTTAGTCAGGCAATGAAACGTCTGCCAAGCAAACGATCAGAGAGGATCAAAGACTCCACATATATGGTTGTAAAAGCCCCATTGACCCATTTTGACGTGGCATATTCTCCCTATAGGCAGAGTGGCCCGTGCGGGGAGGACTGGAACAGCCTACTCCCTTGTGGCCCCAGATGAGACCCCGTACGTTTTTGACCTCCATCTGTTTCTGGGCCGGCCTTTAGTCTTCGCCAATCCTCATCAGAAGCCCACTGGTAAGTATCCCCAACTTACAACCATTGGTTTAGTGACTGCTCAAACTTACAACAGCACTGACAAAAAGTTTCAGCATCCCCACGGTAATATTCGGACGCTTGGCAACTGGCGTGTACTTACGACGGTTGAGGTGTCCCGGGGAGGGGGGGAATCACGTGATCCCCCATTTGCGACCTTCCGACAAACGGGGAAGCCAGTTTCGCTTAACAACCGTGTTACTAACTTAACAACTGCAGCGATTCGCTTAACAATGGTAAAATGAGGCAAAACTCTCTTTAACAAATGTCTCGCTTTGCCACGTAAAATTTGGGGATCAATTGTGGTCATAAGTTGAGGACTATACCTCTACTGAATTTCTGGAAATAACAGAACCCTTCTCCCGCCCCATCCAGATTCAGATGGAGTTTTTGGCCGTGTTCCCCAAGCCGTCATGGACGATGAGGAAAGCTTGCTACAGACTGACCACGAGCGTTCCCTTGACCTGCAGAATCTCCGTCGTATCTCGGACAACGCCCTTAAACAGTACCAGAAATCCCGGCCAAGTTCGTCCTCCGAATCTATCAAGAGAGTCAAAGAAATGGAATTCAGCCTCGTAGGGATTCATCCTCTCTTCAGTGAGTATTTCTGCAGGTTGTGAATTATTCCCAGGAAGTCTTTCTCCATTTTGGCAACTTTTAAGATGCCTGGACTTCAACTCCCAGAATTCCCCAGCCAGCTGGGAATTCTGGGAGTTGAAGTTCGCACTTCTTAAAGCATGCTGGCTGGGGAATTCTGGGATTTGAAGTCCATCCACTTTATAACTGCCCAATTTGAGGGACACTGTTCCAAGAACCAGACAAAATGGAATTAAAGTAAGGAGGGTTCTTTTTCACATGATCCAAATTTCAGATTTCATGGATTTCACCAGTTTCATTCTTGGGTGAACGTAGTACTGTATATTTTGTCTATATTTGTGGATCAGAATAATTTTACAACTGAAATGAGAATTTGGGGAGAATTGAGAATTCTCCTATCGTTGAGAGACACTCAGTGTTTAATTCAGTCATCTAAAGATTTGGCTGGCATTAGTTGGTTTTAATGGTCTTAGTTGGTCTTTGGCTGGCATTAGTTGGTTTTAATGGTCTTAGTTGGTCTTAAATGGACTCCAGAAGATGGTAGAGGACAGGAAGGCCTGGAGGAACGTTGTCCATGGGGTCGCGATGGGTCGGACACGACTTCGCAACTAACAACAACAACAACAACAGTTGGTTTTACATTTGCTCACTTTGGGGTGGACTTTGTGACTTGTGTAAATCTAGTCCCTTGGTTAGAGAACTTTACGATCCGTGCGTGTCTGGGCAATGGATTCCTCCAACCATGAATAAATGTGATGTGGGAACGCAGACTTAGGCTCCCTAGACCACAGCAGATGATCCGTTCTCTCATTTTTGGTCTGTTTAAGGTTTGCGTTTTGAGGAGGAGGAGATGACACGGCTGAAATTTGTGGACAGCATCAAAACGTACCGTTCTAAAGCAGTAAGTTGAGCCCTGACTTTGGGGTCCAGGTTTCAGTTCCGCTGTCACAATCCTTTTGAAGTCACGTGGCGCCTTATAAAGTTGGTCCGTGTGTGCTCCGTAGCTTTTGCAGCCTGGCCCTGGAGCGGTTTATATTTTTAAAAATTATATTTTTATTCCCAGTGAACCTGCTAAATACCTCATCCCCACAATTTGTATTATTTGCATGATGCAGGTGAAGTTTTGAAAACTTGGCATGGCTCCGCATGATGTGGAAGTGGGGCTATTGAATATTCCGGGTCCTGTTTGAGAGACATTTGATTAGCCAGGTTTTAGCCCTGTTTCCTCCAGGAGCAGCTCAGACCTTCTGTGGACCTTCCTACCGAAGCTCTTCTTCTGAAATTTCGGTTGAATAGTCCTGATTGGAACCAGACCTCTAACCGTCTCTAAATAGATATCCTTGGGAGCCAGCCTTTTATCCACCCACAATGCACCTGCTGAAGGCATTGTGGGAACCTGAGAGCAGCTAAGTAGGATGCTGAGAAAATGATGGCTACCCAACGACTGGAGAATCTTGAACCTCTTTCCTAGCCTGATTTTCAGAGAAGCGTTTCTGATCTCTGCTCTTTTTTCATTAGACCATCTTTGAAATCAACGCCACCAACAAAACTCTGGCCAGTGACGTCATGCGGGCTAAACGGATCCGCGACCGGCAATTAATTGACCGGCACCAGCGGAAACAGGAGGAAAGGTTGTCCTTGGCTGCTGTGAAATCTCGAGAAGTGGCTGTCGCAGAAGAACCGATGGAAGACGGAGAAGACCACATTCAGGTAGAACAACGGAAGACAAATGACTCGTGCCTCTTAAGAGTGATGCTCCTTTTAGTTTCTGCTGAAAGGGACATAGCCAGCCAATGGCTTAAGAGAATGATAGGGTAATAGAGTTGGAAGGGACCTTGGAGGTCTTCTAGTCCAACTTCCCTGCTCAAGCAGGAGACCCTGTACCATGTCAAGACAAATGGCTGTTCAGTCTCTTCTTAAAAATTCCAGTGATGGAGCACCCAGAATTTCTGGAGTTAAGCTTTCCCACTGATTAATTGTTCTCGCTGTTAGGAATTTTCTCCTTAGTTCTAGGTTGGATCACTCTTTCCTTCTCGTCCTGCCTTCAGGTGCTTTGGAGCGTAGGTTGACCCCCTCTTCTTTGGGGCAGCTCCTTAGGTATTGGAAGACTGCTATCGTGTCACCCCTAGTTCTTCTCTTCTCCAGGACTTTCTCTCATTTGTTCTCCCGAATTTCCACACCAGGGTGTCTTCTCCAGTGTGGTGGGAAAGAAACGAAAGCATCTTCCATCAGAGAGCGGAGCGGTGAAGAAGAGGACGCCGTCCGTGAAGGAGGAGAAGGAGTTTTATGTCCCTTATCGACCCAAGGACTTTGCTTCAGAGCGGGGGTATGTACGGGATCCAGGCCAGGGGTGGTGGGCACATCAAACCCCTTACTTAGGGGGAAATAACCTCGGTTACAATGGAGAACCATGATAGTCGTTGGGTTGCTGGCTTTCTCGGTTCCTCGTTTCCCAATTTTTCAAAAAATATCTAAAAGACTTTTATTTGGGCAACCAGCCACTAGCGTCTTGATTTTCAAGAAGTCCTCTGTGGCCCACATCAGCTATATCTCTTAAATAAAAAATAAAGGGAATAATTTGGAAATAGGCTCACCTGCCCTGGCAGAGTTGTGGCAATAGAAAACATCTTGGAAAATAGAATTAGCAAGGGGGAAGCTGATGTCTCCTGATAAAGGTGTGTTTAGTGTCCATTGTGGCAGCTGCTCTATGACAAGCAGGCCTCTTTCTTAAAGGCAGCCATCTTGTAAATGCACTCACACCATGCTACCCAGTCCTCACTCTCTTGTTTGTTCAGAAAGAATCCCAGGGGTTCAAACTCTCTCACAAAAAAGGGGATCGCATATCAGACAATAAGGAAACCCCTAGGGCACTGTTTCCTTGGCAACTTTAAGACCTGTGGATTTCAACTACCAGAATTCCCCAGCCAGACATGCTAGCTAGGGAATGCTGGGGTTTGAAGTCCACAGGTCTTAAAACATGTAAGCTGGGGGATTCTAGGAGTCTTAAGTCCACACGGTCTTAAGCTGGCTGGGAAATTCTGGGGGTTGAAGTCCATAGGTCTTAAAGCATGTAGGCTGGGGGTTTCTGGGAGTTGAAGTCCACAGGTCTTAAAGAAGCTGGCTGGGGAATTCTGGGAGTTGGAGTCCACAGGTCTTAAAAGTGGCCAAGGTTGGGAAATTCTGTGCTAGAGACTCACTTATGCAGGATCTCCAAAACACACAAGAGGGCAACTGAGGGAACAAATTATTTCCTCAATTTTGCAGGCTTTGTGTTGGAGGGGACGGCACCGCATTTGAACAGCAGGCCTCCGCAGCAGTCCTTGACTTAATGGGCGATGAGGACAGGAATCTAAACAAGAACAAAAAGCTTTTGAAATGGTGAGTCACCTCATGGCCGAGCAATTTTTTGCTGGTTTCTCCTCTTAAAACCATTTTATGTTTGTGGAGCGTTTCTGCCTGCAGCAGGTTTTTGCACCTGTTTGATCTCACGACATCAAAGACAGGTAAATCTGATTGGTCCTTGGAGACCACGAGGAGAAGCGAGGCCTGTAGCCTAGACTGGGAAAGAAACGCCGGGGAACAATGGCTGTATTGTCAAAAGAGGTTTGTAAGGACTTGTCCATCTAAGCACCGGGATCGGTTTGACTTGCTTGCCTTTGTTTTAAAGACTCACGGTTGACTGAGCACTTCAAAAAGGTTTCTGAGAACGTAGCTGCAGCTAATTCTTTTCCTGTTTGGGGTACTGTAAAGTTTAGTCAGACAATATTAATGAGATTTAAATCTGTTTTTGTCTTACATTAGTTCTTTTATACTTCTGTTTGTACTTTGCTGCAAGAGAGAAGAGCTAATAAAGGGTGCTTCAGAATAATAGAATAACAGTTGGAAGGGACCTTGGAGATCTTCTAGTCCAACCCCCTGCTCAGGCAGGAAACCCTATACCATTTTAGACAAATGGTTATCCAATCTCTTCTTAAAAGCCTCCAGAGTTGGAGCATCCACAACTTCTGAAGGCAAGCTGTTCCACTGGTTAATTGTTCTCATTGTCAGGAAATTTCTCCTTAGTTCTACGTTGCTACTCTCCTTGATTAATTTCTATCCGTTACTTCTTGTCCTGCCTTCTGGTGCTTTGGAGAATAGCTTGACCTCCTCTTTTTTGTGGCAGCCCTCAAATATTGGAATACTGCTATCATGTCACCCCTAGTCCTTCTTTTCACTAGCCTATAGACATATCCAATTCCTGCAACTGGGGAATGACATGATCCCAGGACACTGCAACCATCATACACACATGCCAGTTGGCAAGCATGCAAATTTTGGTCCTGCAACTGAAAAGGATGCTGCAAGGATCGTGTGAAAAAACACGATGGATGTTAAGTCACTTTTTTCAGCATTGTTGTTACTTCAAACAATCACTAAACCAACGGTTGTAAGTCGAGAACTGCCTCTACATTTTTCCATTGTTGGCTGTGTTGCGCCCACCTGTAGGACAGTCCGATGTAGGAAGTGATCTGCATTTCCATTGGCCAATCCTCTGGCCGATCCTTTCCTTAAGAAGTAATCTCTCTCTTACTTTCCTTGCTGTATTTTTTTCCCCTGTCCTATAGGGATCGGAAACGGAAACGATTTGTCGGGCAAAAGGGCCAGGAGGATAAGAAGAAGATCCGTACGGAGAGCGGCGCCTACATCAACAGCTCCTACAAAACCAACCTGTATCCTGCCATTTCATTCCAGGAAAAGTCTTAATCTTGGTCTAGCTAAGACTGGACCATGATTTGCCATATATAATTCAAAAAAAGAGGGGAAAAAATCCTTAGATTAGAGCTGAGAGCAGAGACCTCTTCCTACTAATTGTTAGCACAGGGACCAAATAAGAAAAACTGAACGGACGTTGGCCTAGAGAAGGAAGGCTCCGAAGAGTTTTTAATGAATTAATTTACTCTTAAATATCTCCGCCACCCACCTACAATTAAAATGCTGGTTTTCATGACTGCATTCTTGTCTTCTGCTGTTCCAAAGTTTTGGATCACTGAGATGGCAGGAAATAGATTTAGACTGACTGATGAGTGGCAGGAGCGGTTTAGCAATGAAAGCAGGCACTCTGAAGCCTTTTTTTAATTTTATTTTTCGCTTCAGAATCTGTTGTCTAGGACAGAGGTCCCCAGCCTTTTTGGCATCAGGAGGGAGGAAGAGTGTGCAACCTAGATCCCACACATGTTCGCCCTGCCACTTATCTCCAGTTGTGCCGCCTGGTTCCTAATAGGCCACAGAGTGGTACCGGGCCGTAGCCCAGGGGTTGGTGACTCCTGGTCTTGGATCCACCTCCCTTTAAAGATTCTAAGACAGAGATTCTGATCTTTGTATGTGATCAGCTGCAAATCTAACATCCCTATTGCTGTAGTCAATCGGGATTCATCCATCTTTTAAACCAGCAGTTTCCAAACGCTGGCCATTTTAAGACTTGTGGACTTCAACTCCCAGAATTCCTCAGCCAGGCATTCTGGGAGTTGAAGTCCGCAAGTGGCCAAGTTTGGAGACCGCTGTGTTTTTCTCAACCGTGGCCATTTTAAGATGTCTAGACGTGGCTGGGGAATTCTGGGAGTTGAAGTCCAGACAACTTAAAATGGCTAAGCTGCTTTAAACAGAGGCTTAGAAGGTCCAGTGGGCGCTAAGAATCCACCTTCATTCTTCTTCCCACGTGCATTTTAACCCAGGTGGGTGGGGTAGGAAAGAAAATAATGGGGTTGGTGAGTACTATCTGTCTTGGGCCACTCTGGAAGACTTGCGTAGCTTGGATTTCTTAATTCAGCTCCAGCTATGACAAATGGAAAAAGAGAAATAAGATTGACGAACAGGATTCGGACACGGAGGTTGGGGGCGATCCGAGGAACAGGAAGAGGCAGAAGGGCAGAGGTGAGCTTTGAGAGAAAAGAGGCGTCAAGCTCTCCACTTTTTGTTTTCAGCAGTGGCAATAATTGTCCAAACATCCCAAAGGTGCTTTTTCAAAAGGCAAAATGGACTTTCTTCATTTTGTTTGAAGATGTTTAGATCCAGGTGGCTTCTCTCCTTGATTAGTTTCCATCCGTTGCTTCTTGTCCTGCCTTCAAGTGCTTTGGAGAATACGTTGACCCCCTTCTTCTTTGGGGCAGCCCCTCAAAGATTGGAACCCTGCTATCAGGTCAGCCCTAGTCCTTCTCTTCATCAGGCTAGACTGAAGAAGCTTCTTGGATGAGACATGAAACATCCTCAAGAAAAAAACCCCCAAGAAAAGTCCAGTTGTCTTTTGAAAAAATGCCTTTGGGACAACCCTGGCCTGGATGACTGAGAATCTCCAGAGACATGTGATCACAGGGCGCTGCAACCGATTGTAAGTGTGAGCCGGTTGCCAATTGCTCACATTGTGGTCATGTAACTGTGGGGCTCCTGAGGCAGCCAGCCCTCTTAGCACAGGTGAGACCCACCATTCATTCAGTCTCGTCGTAACTTCGCACGAAAGGGCATTAAGTCAGCTACCTGTAACACGGTTCCATCATTCTGGGCCAGGCTGCCCCTCCCCAATTCAAACTCCCAACCCAACCTTTTTTTTTTGTTGTTGTTGTTCCCTTCCAAAGGGTCCCAGCCGGCCTCCTCCTCCCAGCGAGGCAGGGTCCGCTCCGAGCTGAAAACCAAGGACCAGATCTTCAAGCAGAGGAAAAAGGCATCCAAGCAACACTTCCTGCAGGGCGGCGGGTTGAAGCGCTTGAAATCCCGTAACCGGCAGCGCGTGCGAGAGATGCGCCAAACGGCTTTCGGCCGCGGGAGGGTCAAGAAAGGCAAGCTGCGGAAACGGATGTAGAAGTCCCGGGTCTGTCCAGGAGGCCGGCTTGTGGCCGCCGATTCCCATTTATTTACTGTGTAAACTCTGGGTCTAAAATAAAATAAAATAAAATAAAGATGAAAGAATTTCAGCGTGCGGCTGCATCATTTGCAACGGCTCTCCTTATCATGCTCCACCCAATGTTTTCCTCTGTTTTGTTTTGTTTGTTTTAAAATTAAGTTTGGAATAGAGAGTTATCTTGAATTATGTGGTGGAGGGAAATACAGATTGGGGGCTGCTTTCGCTCTTGGTCATGGGACATGCTAGAGAATCGGTTCCCGTTAAGTAACCCAGCCCAGTTCATAACTTTGAACGGTGGCTTAGCACCGGTTGTTAAGTCAAGGATGACCTGTAGGTTGCAATTCCTGAGAGCTGGGAACTTGATTTCAAGATCAGCGAAATTCTTAAATAGGGGATCTGTAGTCTGCATCTAATGGGATAGGGAGATTAGAACCACAGATGAAGGATGTCTGGAGAAAGGCAAATAAGTAGAAATGTGTCAGCCTTGCAAGACAGACCAAACAAACACACCGGAAACAACAGGTCTAATTCTGCTGTAAAGTTACCTTAACAATTTTGCAAGTCTGAAGGTACATTTCTCTCCCGTCACCTTTACAGCCTAAGAAACTAGGGAGGGTCTTTTTCCGATGTTTGCCACATCCATATTCCTCCTGTGGGCTCAGCTGCCTCTAATCTGACTGTGGTCTAGTCTGTAGCTCTTCCTCCTATGTCTCGAGGTCTTTCCTACTTAACCATTCGTTTCCCCAAAATCGGGAGATTCGTAGTGCAAGTTACAAAGGATGTAGATGTGACAATACGCACCCTGGATAATTGTTGTGACCGGCTGGCTGATGTACTAGCCTGAGACGGCACCACTTTTTCTGGCTGTGAAGCTTGCGGTGGCTGTCCTTTGCGGAAATCGGCAAGGATGGCTGTTAAATCTTTGACACAAAGCTGGACCTGGAGGGATGGCGAAACAAAGAGGGCGGCCGTTGATAAAATTGGGAGGAGGAAGCGGGACGTGCATTACCTTAAGGACTTCAAGGAAAGGCCGGGCGTTAATCAAATAAATGGATTCTAAGATAGATCGATCCACTCGAGACTGAAATGGCCAGACACATTTCGGAGACATCCTAGACATCCTTCTAAGGTCGCAAAAGTGAATCACATGAGCCCGGGACTCCGCAACCGTCATAAATATGAATCAGTTGCCAAGCTGAATGAATTTGGATCACGCGACCTTGGGGATGCTGCAACGGCCGTAAGTGTGAAAAACAGTCAGTGCTGTTGTAACTTGGAACAGTCACTGACCGAACGGCTGTAAGTCAAGGACGACCTGGGTATACTAAGGCCATCCAGAGGCCAATAAAATTTCACAGCTTGCAGCCATGGCTGCCAGACAAACATCTTACATTACTTCCCTTTGCAAGATCCATTGTCGGCATATTAATCATTTAAAGCCTCCCACGGTGTGACTTTTCCAAAGCGAACAGCATTTATGGAAGTATTATTAGAGCTGACCACATCTAGCTGGGCCTCAGTGTCCTCCTGCGGCACGTTCATTGGGAGCTTCCTATGCTTGGCCACCATCTGGAAAAGGTTCACAGCTGCCAGCTTGATCTGTCCCAGCTCCAGGGTCTTGTCAGCAGCCGTGTTCTGGATGCAAATCCAGTTGGACTCCTAGAGAGGGGGGAGAAAATCCGGGCTTTTTCTTCAGACATCATGCTAAGACGTTGCCTAACAGAATAACTGGGTTGGAAGGGACCTTGGAGGTCTTCTAATCCAGCCCTTTGCTCAAGCAGGGGAACCTATGCCGATTTCAGACAAATGGCTGTCCAGTCTCTTGAAAATCTGCAACCACAACTTCTGGAGGCAAGTCGTTCCACCGGCTAATTCTTCTCACTGTCAGGAAATTTTTCCTTAGTTCTAGATTGCTTCTCTCCTTCATTAGTTTCCATCCGTTGCTTCTTGTCCTGCCTTCAGGTGTTTTGGAGAAGAGGTTGACCCCCTCTTCTTTGTGGCAGCACCTCAAATATTGGAAGACTGCTATGTCACCACCACCCCGATCTTTCTTTTCACTAGATTAGACATCCCCAATTCCTGCAACCGTTCTTGCTATGTTTTAGCCTCCAGTCCCCTAATCATCTTTGTTGCTCTTCTCTGCTCTCTTTCTGGAGTCTCAACATGGAGGTTTTTAAAAAAAAAACAGACTGGAGAGCCCTTTGACCAGAATGAAATAAGGTCTCCTGCTTTGAGCAGGAGGTTGGCCTAGAAGACCTCCAAAGTCCTTTCCAGCCTTATGTTCTATATTCACTTTTTCCTCCACTTACCAGTTCAAGGAACTTGGCCTGGCTTTGCTCCAGCTGGCCTTGGAGCTGAGCCACCAGATTGTTTTGCTGCAAAATCCTGTTGCTGCTTTCATCCAGGTACTGCTGCAGGCACCTGCGCTCCTCCTCCACGGCTTCACGGGCACCTTGTTCTCTCTGGACCAAGTTGGCCTGGGTGGCCATCAGAGTCTGGAAGCGACCGATCAACTCCGAGATTTCCTGAAACTGCAGAACGAGAAGAGAAAAAAAAAGAAAGAAAGAAGGGAGGACCCACAAACGACTAGAGGTTGACCTTGAGTTAGGACCATTTATGACCCTATAAGTGATAACGGTCATAGAAACAATGTGATGCTTTTTCATAAGCAAGTAATTTGGGGGGGAGGGGAGGGAGGGAGAAAGGGTGATGCTACAGCTTTGGACTCTGATGCAGAATCTGAGACCCATTGACTAGGAACGACCAGAAGGGGAAATGATGTTCTCATTTTTCCACCAGCCAAACGAAAGAGTGAGAGAACGAGATGGAAACAGACGTGTTGGAGATGACCTGATTTGATTGGAAGGCCGCCTGACTCCCAGCACAAATCTGGGTGGCTTAAACGTTTAAAATAAAACACACCGATAACAACCGAGAGAGCCAGTTTGATGTGGTGACGAAGGACACCAGATTAGATACTGAGAAACTGTAAATTCTAATCCTGTTTTCGGCTTTGTGATTTGGGGCCAATCACCAGGAGACGGTGAGTTCTAGCCCAACTTTAGGCACGAAAGCCAGCTGGATGATCTTGGGCCAAGTCCCTCCATCTCAGCCCTGAAAAATCTCTGAAAAACTTTGAAACCAACTGCCAGGTGTCACCACTACCTCGAGGGCACCAAAATAAGGTAAATACATAAATAAATTACAGAGAAAACCACATGGATCTGGATGTTGACTTCCTGGACAAGAGTTCTCCTTTGCCAGCCTGGAAAGTTTTCTTCTCTAACCTTTCCCGTCACCTCACCTACTCACCTGCTCCGTCTTCCCCAGGACTTTCTGCAGATACTCGGAGAAAGGCTTATGAGTTGCCAGGCTTCCTTGAAGTTTCGTCTTCACTGTCATCAACCGGGCAGTTTCCTGCTTGAGGTGTTCTGCTTCCACCTCCTTCTCAGCCACCTGCTGCTTCTCCTGTTCAGCTTTCCGCATCGCTCGGTTCCGTTTGGCGTCGTTCTCCTACAAGAGAGAAAATCGGTCCCAGGTCACGCCTGAAAACCCTTCCACGTTTGGGGTCGATCCCAACCACGTCAAACCAAATTAAAAGGTTAAACCGCCCGTGTCCCTTCCAGCCCTACGATTCTAGGTTCTGCGTTCCTAGTGCTGAGCTTCGTTGCTGACCGCAGACCTTCAAGAACTTGTCAAACTTCAGAATGGCCTGTTTGAGTCGTCCCTCTTTGTGTTCCAGCTCTTGCCGTCGCTGCTGCAAGTGTTCCATCTTCTTCTGGAACTCCTGGAAAGGGGAAGAAGAGACAAGAGAAGAGCAGCTGAAGACAAGAGGCGGTCAAATGCTTTGGAACAAGGAAAATAAGGAGCTCGACCTTCTTTGATTCCCAAAGGTGTTTTTCCAAAAGGCAACTGGACTTGCAAAAAACGAAGACCAAAACCAAGGTCTCCTACAAAGACGAGGGGGGGGGGGTGTCAAACTATTTTCCAAAGCACTAAAAGGCAAGATGAGGAACAATGGATGGAAACTAATCAAGGACTGAAGCAACCAAGAACTAAGGAGGAATTTCCTAATGGTGAGAGCAATCAACTAAGGGAACAACTTGCTTTCAGAAGTTGTGGGTGTTCCAACAATGGAGGCTTTAAAAAAAAAAAACCTGGAGAATTATTTATCTAAAATGGTGCAGGGTCTCCTGCTCAAGCAGAGGGTTGGACTAGAAGACCTCTAAGGTCTCTTCCAACTATGTTCTAAGAAGGTCCAGTCGCCTTTTGGAAAATGACTTTGGGGACGACCTAACCGTTTTTCACCTGCCATAGCTTTCTTTGATCTCTCTCTTTTTAAGGGTCTTTTTTAAGCTGGAGAATTCTGGGAATCTCTGGAGCAGAGCAAGGCAGAATGAACTTTGGATGTTCTCCATCCCATCTGCACCACCTCCAGGAGAAGAAGAATTTCATCCACCATTTCTCCTCGACAAGACTCTTTTCTTAGCACTAACAGTATCATTATTACTAAAAACACACACACACACACACACACCCTGGAAAATGTTCTCTCCTGAGATTACTGGAGAGAGAATTGTGCTGTGAAAGGAGGACATTTGCACTCACAAAGTAAGGTGCAAGAACATCACATTCCACCTTGGAGATATCCTTCAAATTTGTTTTCTCAGGGGAAAAACAAAACAAAACAGCGAATTTTCTCATCCAAATGAAGGAAGGCTGATAGAGAAAAAGCAGTCAAGAGAATGTTCATGCCTGATCTTAGTAGGGAATATATTTTAGTTTCGGCAATATTTCACGTGGGAGCTGGTTACTCCATGTTAAAGCAATGGCTTTACCAAGGAGGAACCCAATAGTAACACATTAGCTCCACTGAATCTTCACGTAACACAGGTAGTCCTCAACTTACAACAGTTCTTTTGGTGACTTTGAAGTTACACCAGCACTGAAGAAAGTGACTTAACGACCATTTTTTTCACACTTACGACCGTGACAGCATCCCCAGGGTCATGTGATCAAAATTCAGACCCTTGGCAACTGACTCATAGTTGTGACGCTTGCAGACGTTTCATTACCCAACTAGGGAACATCATCAGGGCGGCACTGAGGAGGCAATGCATGGCAACGATGTGATATTAAGATTGTATTAGAGACGTGGTGGCACAGTGGTTAGAATGCAGTAGTAGTGCTAATTCTGCTGACTGCTGACTGCCAGCTGTTTGGCAGTTCGATTCTCACCAGCTCAAGGTTGACTCAGCCTTCCTTCCTTCCAAGGTGGGTAAAATGAGGACCCAGATGGTTGGGGGCAATGTGATGACTCTGTAAACTGCTTAAAGAGGGCTATAAAGCACCGTGAAGCGGTATATAAGTGCTATTGCTATGGCTATTGTTGGCAGTAATGATGTTCCTTAGTTGGGTAATGAAACATTTGTAGGATGTTAAACAACCCAGCTCAGAGAGCCCCAAGCACTTTAAAGGTCCTTTATATACAAATATCCAAGATGCATTAAATATTCCCTATCCCAGGGCTGCCCAGTTGTGTCACTCTAACCTCTGACATGATTACGAAGAGCCCTGCTCCCGGGGGAACTCTGGGAAATGAAGTCCACATCCGTTGGTGCCCTTCACGTCACCCAGATTTACCTCTTTGGTGGCTAAGAAAGACTTCTCCACTTCGGCCAGTTCTCTCTGCTTCTCTAACAGGCAGCAAGATGAGGGCAAAAAGTCGTCTTCTCTCTCTGGGATTTTCCTGGAAGACAGCAAGCCAGATCTCAGCTGGTGGCTTAGCAGAGAAGATCACAGTTCCAGAAACCCAGTTAAACGAAGGGCCAAGCAGGTATGAAGGAGGTCGGCCAAGACTTTTTACAGGTAAGTCCTTGACTTACAAACGTTCATTTAGTGACTGTTCGAAGTCGCCAGGGCATTGAAAAAAAAGGACTGGTGACCATTTTTCACACTTGTGACCGTTGCAGCCTCCTCGGGGTCACGTGATCGAAACTCAGACGCTTGACCACTGACTCATATTTACGACCGCTGCAGTGTGTGTGTCGCCTGATCCCCTTTTGCGACCTTCTGAGAAGGCTAGTCAATGGGGGAGCCGGATCCACGTAAACAACCATCCTACTCACTTAACAACTGCAGTGATTCACTTAACACCCGTGGCAAGAAAAATTTATTTATTAATTGATGGAATTTTTTTTGCAGAACATAGAATAGAATAATATGGTTGGAAGGGACCTTGGAGGTCTTCTAGTCCAACCCCACGATCAGCCAGGAAACCCTATACACCATTCCAGGCAAGTGGCCGTCCAGTCTCTTCTTAAAAGCCTCCAGGGATGGAGAACCCACAACATCTGGAGGCAAGTTGTTCCACTGGTTATTATTTTTTTTTTACTCACTCCTTCTGCAAGTGGTAAAACTTTGAAGACCCCCCCCCTCCCCGCGCGCCCCTTCCCCGGCCTTACATCATCAGCAGCTTGTCCCTGACGGCGGCGCGGACCCTCTCCTCTAAATCCGAAGCCATGGGTCCCTTTCGCCCCTCCCCACCAGCCACACCGGAGCAACCCCGAGGGCCCAGCGAAGCAACAGCTTGCAGGACAAAACGGTCCCGGGTGCTCCCCTGCCGGTTGCCAGGGAGACGGCCAGCACAACGTTCTGTTGCCGGGGCGACGCGTCCGACGGGGCTCTCCCCCCCCCCCGCTCTTCCCGCGCAGCCTGCAGACGCGAGCAGGGCTGGTTTCTGCCGTGGGTTGGTCAACAACTCGCAAAAGGACTCAACTTGCGTGAGCCAAGGGCAGGGGCGCTGCGTTCACACGACACGCGAGAAATCGGCAAATGACCCAGATGATGGCTTGGTTCACCCAGTAGAAGGAGAGGGGCAGAACGTCCACAGCAAACCTCAAAACCCATTTTAGCTGAAGCCCATCAGCGGTGCATTGCATATTATAGTTTCAGCCTCCCTCTCTCTCCCCCCCTTGCTGGACAATTTAAAGGGGAATAGAATCGCTGTGGGAATGCTACAGGTTGCTTCAATTCATACCCTAGAATTCCCTCGCACCCAACATCTCTCTGGCTCCAAAGGTTGCAACTGGACTTGGGGGGGGGGGGAAAGTGATTGTGTGTGTGTGTGTGTGTGTGTTGGTGGGAGAGACTTGTTAGAAAGCCACATTTGGCTGTCACACTTGCCTTTTGGCTTGTCCCCAAACATTGCACACTTACAGCTTGTCCGCTGGCAGGAAGGTTGGGTGACACAGCCGAGCTGTGAAAGAAGTGGCAATTTAAACACTTCCACCTAACTTAACATCCTAGTCCTGTGATGTTTTGTAAGAAGGAGAAAAAAAGGAAGGTTCAGACACTCTGGGGTTGTTTTTTTTTCCCCCTTTCCCTCCCCTGCCAATATTTATTTATTATTTATTATTCCTCCTTAGAGGCGTTTTTAATCACGGTGAGTCAAGAGTCAAACTTTAGAAGAGATTTCTTCTGTATAAGGCAGGGGTCTTCAAACGTGGCCCTTTGGTGACTTGTGGACTTCAACTCCCAGAATGCCTTGTGGGAGTTGAAGTCCACAAGTCATCAAAGGGCCAAGTTTGAAGACTCCTGGTATATAAGGTGTACAATTGACCTTCGTGGCCCCTTATTCCTGATTTTTTCATCCCAGTAAAATTGCACATAAAATTGCATCATAATATTGAGAAGAAGAAAAAAAACCCCAAAGTTCCAGGATTCAGCATCCCTGACTCAACAGTGGCAACTGTGAGAGGGACCTGGGAGTCCTAGCAGACGATCGCTTAAATAGGAGCCAGCCGTGTGCTGCAGCAGCCAAAAAAGCCAACACAGTGCTAGGCTGCCCCAACAGAGGGATAGAATCACTATGAAGTGATAGTGCCACTTTATAATGCATCGGTGAGACCACACTTGGAGTACTGCATCCAAGTCTAGTCACCACTATACAAAAAAGATGCTGAGAGGAGGATGGACGTTTCTTCTCCGAGCTTGGAGAACGAACCTCCACCCTCATTGTAGATATTCACCACCCTCATTGCAAGATTCTGAGATCCTAGAAAGTGGGCAGAGAAGAGCAACAAAGATGATCAGGGATCTGAATGAATGAATGATTGTGGGAACCAGGTATGTCTAGTCTAGCGAAGAGAAGAACTAGGGGTGACATGATAGCAGTCTTCCAGTACTTGAGGGGTTGTCACAGAGAAGAGGGTTGATTTATTCTCCAAAGCACTTGAGGGCGAAGCTAGAAGTAATGGATGGAAGCTTAACGAAGAGAGATGTAACCTAGAATTAAGGAGAAATTTCCTGACAGTGAAAACGATCAATCAGTAGAATGACTTGCCTCCAGAAGTTATGGGTGCTCCATCACCGGAGGTTTTCAAGAAGAGACTGGACAGCCATTTGACCAGAAAGCTCTCCTGCCTTGAGCGGGGATGGTAGGTGGGTGAACTAGAAGACTTCCAAGGTCCCTTCCACTATGATTTTATATTCTATAGACAGAGTAGAATTGATAAATCTCAGAACATTTAGGATGACTGGGCACAGATGACCTTTGTATATTCTCTCCCAATGTGTAATGGATTGTCCAAATTCTTAACAGCATTTCTCATTCTTTAGCATTCACACAACCCAATTCACCTAATTGCTAAATCCGTTTTCTGCCTTTGCACAAAAATATACTTCACCAGACAGTAACTAAATGGGTCCAGATTCCCCAAATCCTAAACTGCACACCACACACAGAGAAGAGATGAATCATGGTTTAACACTAAGCAAGCGTACAGTTTTGGTCTCTGTGTGTGGGGGGGGAATACTTCAAAATCTCTACCTGACCTAGTTAAATGTGTTGTGTGAATACAGCCTGAATCTTTTACACATCGGTTTCACAGATGAGATGTGTGATAAAGGAATAAGGGAAATGCACTCACAGTTTTAATTTGCAGATGACAATTTCTTTTAGTCCATCACCCATTTGGAAAACGAAAAAAACTTGGGATTTTTTTGTCTGAAAATGAAAGAAATGAACATTTAACTCTGGGTTTTGATGATTGGATTGATCACAATGACAGAAGTACTGTTTGTTATGGTTTATTCTAGTTCAAAGGGTCTTTTTTTAAATCTGTATTGAAGAAAGTCAGGAAGTTATCTTTTTTCCCTTTTTGTTTGCAATTCCCATTTTTTTTTTCCTGCTCCTTTCTTTTTATTTAAACTCCTTTTTCTTTGCTCTAATTGCATTTTATCCTTTCCTGAAATGTAATAAAGGTTTTTGGGGGGTGGGGTGGGGAATAAAGGAAAATTAAAATTAAAATAGCTTTGGAGAAGCCTCTGCAAGCCTCCCTCTCTCTCTCTCTCTCTCTCTCTCTCTCCCCCCCCCCGTCTCTCTGTCTCTCTCTTTCTTTCTCTGACTCTGTCAGTCTGTCTGTTTGTCTGTCTGTCTCTCTCTCTCTTTCGTTCTGTCTCTGTCTCTCTCTGTCTCTCTCTCTCCCACACACACATTATTGCAAAGCCAGGTGTCCAGCAGAAACTCTGCCTAACTTCTGAGTCCATGAGCCAATCAGACTGCAGCATTTAATTTAGAATAAAGAGGGGGGGGGGCTGAAGTCTCCCTCAGCCAATGGTCTGGTTTACGACAAATTCAGTCTGTGTCCTTAGCCATCCTGTTGGCTTGTTTTTCTCGCTTGACATGGACAAGAAAGCCACCTTCTCCTTCTCACACAGAAATGAATTTCTGCTGTCCTAAGGACATTTCCTGCCCTGTCAAAAAGTTGCATTCCAAAACGCAGGGTTTATTATTATTTTTTTAGGGGATTTTTTTTTTAAAATGCTGCAGTACCTTTTGCCCTTTAAACTCCTTAAACTCTCCAAAAGGAGGAGGAGAAAAATAGATAAATAAATAAAAGAGCTGACGTTTCGGCCACAGGCACGCTGGGGAGGGTGTCCTAGGATCCTGGCGGCATCCTGGGCCACATGTTTGCACCGCGTGCTGACTTATCATGTAGTAACTCTCCATAAGTCACTATCACAAAGCCACTAATCCGAAGAAAGGTGAAGCCCACAGTCCACCGGGGTTTATCTGCATAGTGCAAGAGGCAGGCTAACTCTAAATTCCAGTTGCTAGGGAACACTTGCCTGAGGGTGCTTTCTCGTGTCCTGGGTGTTTACTGAGGCATGGATAACTGCAGCCAGATTGTTGAGCTGAAGCTGGCAAAAGGTTACCGCAAACTACTCAAGGATCCAGGAAGGTGTTGGGATTAGCAGGAAATCACTGCTCAGATCAAGCGCAGCTCAGAGCTTTAGGACATGGCTTTTATGTGCCCAAAGAGTCCTGCCAAGATCAGACTAGGTATCAGTCCAAGGGTGGCATCTTCAGCCTTCTTCTTCTTCTTCTTCTTCTTCTTCTTCTTCTTCTTCTTCTTCTTCTTCTTCTTCTTCTTCTTCTTCTTCTTCTTCTTCTTCTTCTTCTTCTTCTTCTTCTTCTTCTTCTTCTTCTTCTCCTTCTCCTTCTCCTTCTCCTTCTCCTTCTCCTTCTTCTTCTTCTTCTCCTTCTCCTTCTCCTTCTCCTTCTCCTTCTCCTTCTCCTCCTCCAGAGTTCGGGAGAGTCGGCATCCCTGGGTCTGCAAAACGCGGGGCCACCACTAGAGGGCAGCAAAGCGCGTTTCGTGCCTCTGCCGCCACCTAGAGGTCGCCTCGACCGCAGATCTGGGTAACTCTCATTCTAGCGCTCTCGCGGATTCGAATCGTGCGCTCCTCCAGCTCGTGTTTGGAAGCACACACACACACACACACCGTTGCACCCCCGCTGGCGGGAGGAGGAGGAGGAGGAGGCTGGGCTGGGCGTGCTCTGGCCGCTGAGCTGGCCGGCTCTCCTCTTCTTCCCACTCTTCCAAGCCACTCAAGACTGGCAAGAGAATCCGGTGGCTCCCCCGGTCCTTGCCACAAGGAGGCGACCGGCCCTCTCCGCCTCGCCTGGGCAACCTGTAGCCTCGCAGAAGCGTCGGGGCCGCCCGGTGCGAAGCAGGCAACAGCCAGCGCCAGCTGGCAGGTAGGCGCTGAACCCAGCGGAGCTCGCCAGCTGGCTGGACCGGTTCCTCCGCTTGCCTGCCTGCCTGCCTGCCTGCCTTCGTGCAGCCTCGGGTTGGACGTTCCGGCTTGCAGGGCTCCGGGGTGGCCGGGAAGGTGCTCTCCCCGTCCTGCCTTTCTTCCCCCAGCCCTCCTGGGTCGGGTCTCCGGGAACCTCCGCGGGAGAAGCAACCGGTCGCCTCCCCATCGCCTGCCGCGGCATGGCCAGGAACACCGCGCTGCACTTCCGCGTGGTGGAGGGACGGGACCTGCCCGCCAAAGACGTGTGAGTTGGCCGGACCGCGGACCCCGGGGCCGTTCCCCATCCCGAGCAGCCGGGGCGCAAAGGGACCGACGGGGGGCGGGGGCGGGCGAAGGCAAGAAGCGCCTCCGGCCGGGCGCGATCCCAAAGGGATGGGTGGGATGGATGGATGGATGAGGGCTGGATGGCTCCGTTAGACTCGAAGGGCGTAGTTGTGGCTGCAAGGGTCTTTTGGCTGCATGCTCCGGAGCTGAACTTGGAAAAAGAGTTGTCAGCCGCCTTTCCAGCGGGAGGCTCCCCAGGCGGGGCACAAAAGTCGCAGCTCCGGTTGAAACCCAAAGCTTGGGTGCAAGGGATTTCTTGTCCTCCTTGTCCAAGAAAAAACAAAAAACGAACAGATTAAAAGACCCCTGAGATCAAGGAAGTCCAGTTTCTTTCTTTCTTTCTTTTTTTGGTAACAAGTCTTATTAATTTTTCAATTTGACATCCAAATATTTAGGAAGCGGCGTGTTGGCTTGGGGAATCAATAGTCCCAATAACAGTCTTTCATATATATCTCAGGTTACATCATGAAAGGTTCCCTCTCCATTTCCCTTAATTATTATATCAGCTTCAAGTTAAAACATTGCTAATTATAGCTCGATCAATCAATACATTGGTCAGTATAATTTTAGATGTACATATCCAAGTCCTGTTTTTGAGTGTTACCTAAATTTCAATTGACATATTCCAATTTAGGCTTTAATATCAAGGAAGTCCAGTTTCTAACCTAAGTGGTGGCTTTCTCTTAACTGTGGAAGAAAAAAGGGAATGGGTTTTACAGTCTCCAAGCAACTGGGCCAGAGATGAAGCAACTTTTGAGGGGGGGGGGAAAGAGCTTTGCACTTCACCCTTCCTTCCCCATTCTTCCCCCCCCCAGCCCCCATACTCTTGGCATGAAGAGTGAATATACCTACTTGGAAAGGACTCTGGCGGGTTTCCATGCAAGCTGACTCCCCCATCTGTGAGCAGGCAGTCACTCCAGGGAATTGGAAAGCTCCAAGTGCTTTTTAAAACAAGGGTTCGATTCAAGATAGATGCATTTGCAAGCATCAGTCAAGGCTAGTGTCTCTCAAAATTACTGCTCTCTTTGCTGAAGGACAACCCTTGTTTATCTAGGGTAGGTTGTGGTCCAGATGTTGCAGAAGAAGAGATGGGACCTTCCCTTTTGTCTTGGGCCAAGCCTCTTAAGCGACTTCCTTCCAGATGGGCTGGGACAGAATCAACCTTGGCTGGAAATGGATGGTTGAGGTTATCCCCAAGACTTAAATAAATGTTTGCTTTCAACCTGAACATTGTAGGAATAGAATAGAATAGAATAGAATAGAATAGAATAGAATAGAATAGAATAGAATAGAATAGAATAGAATAGAATAGAATAGAATAGAATAGAATAGAATATAGAATGTAGAGTAGAATGTAGAATAGAATAGAATAGAACAGAACAGAATAGAATATAGAATGTAGAGTAGAGTAGAATATAGAATAGAATAGAATGTAGAATGTAGAATAGAATAGAATAGAACAGAACAGAACAGAATAGAACAGAATAGAATATAGAATGTAGAGTAGAGTAGAATGTAGAATAGAATAGAATAGAATATAGAATGTAGAGTAGAATGTAGAATGTAGAATAGAATAGAATAGAATATAGAATGTAGAGTAGAGTAGAATGTAGAATAGAATAGAATAGAATATAGAATGTAGAGTAGAATGTAGAATAGAATAGAACAGAACAGAATAGAATATAGAATGTAGAGTAGAGTAGAATATAGAATAGAATAGAATGTAGAATGTAGAATAGAATAGAACAGAATAGAACAGAATAGAATATAGAATGTAGAGTAGAGTAGAATGTAGAATAGAATAGAATAGAATAGAATAGAATAGAATAGAATAGAATAGAATAGAATATAGAATGTAGAGTAGAATGTAGAATGTAGAATAGAACAGAATAGAATATAGAATGTAGAGTAGAGTAGAATGTAGAATAGAATAGAATAGAATAGAATATAGAATGTAGAGTAGAATGTAGAATAGAATAGAATAGAATATAGAATGTAGAGTAGAGTAGAATGTAGAATAGAATAGAATAGAACAGAACAGAACAACAGAACAGAATAGAATATAGAATGTAGAGTAGAGTAGAGTAGAGTAGAGTAGAGTAGAATAGAATAGAATAGAATAGGAGTTGGAAGGGACCTTGGAGGTCTTCTAGTCCAGCCCCCTGCTCAAACAGGAGACCCTATACCTTTTCAGACAGGTGGCTGTCCAGTCTCTTCTTAAAAACCTCCAGTGATGAAGCACCCACAACTTCTCAAGGAAAGCTCTCGAGCATTTTTTTTTAAATAGAAAAGGGCAGTCCCTTCTATTCACACTTACCTGCAATCCAGACTCAGTTGCAAAAGTCAGTGAGAACTAGCTGCACCGGAGAGCCCCTTACAGTTAATTACTGTTGAAATAGCTGAATAGGGATTAGCCACTGAATCAAAACCACACACTTTGAGGAGTCCTGCCCAACCGGCTAATTGCAAACACGGCATGGAAGATGGGATTAGAAGCACCAGCCCCTGCCAAGTCAGGTCGATGCCAAGATTTTAAAGGCTCCCTGCATCTTTTCATGTCACCGAGTCACGATATCAAAACTCAAGGACTTGCGTCAGAGAAAGTTCCCTACCGAGCCTGTGGAACTCATTGACACTGGCAGTTAGGGTGGCTGTCAGCGGAAATCTCTTTTAGAAAAAAATTCCACCATCGGTGTCACTACCCACAGCCGCATTTTCGAGTCATATCCAAATCCTGGTTTATTGTTTACAATAAACATGCAATGCGACCTGCCTAATGGCATGTGTTTGGCTTCTGGGGTTAATCCAAGAGCTTTCAATTGGACAGTGGAAAAATCTGCCTCTGGATCCTGGGCTCGATCAGTTCTAGATGGAAAATTCTGGTTTTTTTTCTGAAGACACAACGCTGTGCATTTCCCCCCCCCCTGGAAAACGCATGATAGGTTTATCAGCAAAGGTGAGTACAGGTAAAGCTCGACTTACAACCTCAGTTGAGACAAGAATTTCTGTTGCTAAGCAAGGGGGATGTTAAGAGAGTCGTGCCCAATGTTGTTAAATGGGTCCTGGCAGTTATTAAGCGAATCGCAGTGATTAAGTGACTCTGGTTTGCCCCCAGTGACTTTGCTTGTCAGAAGCCAAGGTTGCAAATAACCTTGCAACCATTGTAAATACATGCTGGTTTGCCAAGCAACCCAAATTTTGATCACATGACTGTGGGGAATGCTGTGACGGTCATAAATGTGAGGACTGGTTATCGGTCACTTTTTCAATGCCGTTTTAACTTCAAGTGATCGTTAAACCAATAAATTATAAGTCAAGGACTGCCTTAAAGATCGTTAGGTATTTGCATTATGTGTCATGGGCAATAATTTACAATTCTAAGGAATTCACTTAAAGGCAATTTGTTTGTGCTGATTCGCCGGAACTGCTAGTGATGGACTCTCCTTGCCCCACCAGGACATTGGATTAGGGTTAGGTTTTCACTAAGCCATGGTTTGTTAGGGTTTAAATCAACTGCAATTGACCAGTTCCCCCTAACTGTTAAACTAGACATAAGTTAAATAGTGTTTTTTGCAGGAAATATGTACTTCTTCCTGGTTCTTTCTCAATGCCCCCTAGGCTGTTTCCCACGCCTGACATTTTGAAAGGGATTATTCTAATAAAAGTTCTAAACAGGAAGCCAGCCTGTTGCAAAACACCTCCTCGTTATTAGCAGCAATGGTTTCAAAGCCACAAAGCTCCCCCAGGGTAACCATTTATAAGATCCCAACGTGCCCCCAATCTCCAGTTGCTTATCTCTACATTAAGCTCAACAAGTCATCTCACAAATTGCAAGGGGCGAGCTTTAACCCACACCGAACAAACTACATCATTTATATTTTTTTTGGCTTGGTTGTGTGTGTTTTAGGGATAGTTTGTTCGACTGGTTAACGCACCGGGCTAAAAATCAGGAGACGGTAAGTTCTAGCCTCATTTTTAGGCATAAAAGCCAGCTGGGTGAGACATTGGGCCCTTCACCAGGAGACGGGGGAGTTCTAGTCTCACCTTAAGCGTGAAAGCCGACTGGGTGACTCCTAGAATTCCCCAGCCAGCCAGGGGATTCTGGGAGTTGAAATCACACACCTTAAAGTTACCAAGGTTGAGAAAAGAGTTGTCTTACACCACAAAATCAATGTGAGACCAATTAATAGAGAGTCAGAAAAGGACTAGAGGCATGAATATCCATCAGCCATGATGCCACATTTTTGGGTCTGGCTTGTCGCACCAAGACCCGAGATTTATAAACTGAACATCTCTAGAACTTAGAATGATAGAGTTGGAAGGGACCTTAGAGGTCTTCTAGTCCAACCTTTTACTCAAGGCAGGAGATCTTATACCATCCCGGTCAAATGGTTCTCCAGTCTATTTTTGAAAACCTCCAGTGATGGAGCACCCACGACTTCCAGAGGCAAGCAGTTCCACTGGTTAATTGTTCTCACTGATAGGAAATTTCTCCTTACTCCTTGGTTGAATCTCTCTTTAACAAGCTTGCCTTCATTACTTATCCTGCCCTCTGATCCTGTGTAGTTCATTTCTACCCACTAAGTTTAAACAATCCCCAACATTGTACTACAAAGAGCCCCACTCTTAATCCTGAATAACACAGCCCAAAGCTTTAAACAAATACTAGCTTCATTTCATCAGCAGCTTCTTAAGTCTTTTTATGATCTCTCTGCAAACACAGCCCATATTAGCCGTAATCAGATGTTGGGAACAAGCAACTCTTGAGTAAACCTTCCTTCCTATAATGCATCTCTTTGGAACCTTTTGAGAGTTTTGACTCACTTCAGGTTTCCAGCCTACAAATGAAGCCTTGATTTATCGCGAGGTCAATATTTATCTCTGTATAATTTATATCGATATAAATATAGAGCCCGGGTGACACAGTGGTTCGAATGCAGCATTGCAGGCAAACTCTGCCCACTGCCAGCAGTTCGATCCTGACTGGCTCAAGGTTGACTCAGCCTTCCATCCTTCCGAGGTCGGTAAAATGAGGACCCAGATAGTTGAGGGCAAATATGCTGACTCTATAAACCGCTTAGAAAGGGCTGTAAAGCACGACGGAGCGGTACATGTGTCTAAGTGCTATTGCAATTTATACAGAATACAGAATAACAGAGTTGGAAGGGACCCTGGAGGTCTCCTAGTTGAACCTAACTTAGGAGAGCAGTAACCTAGAACTAAGGAGAAATTTCCTAACGCTGAGAGCAATCAACCAATGGAAGGGCTTGCCTCCAGAAGTTGTGGGTGCTCCATCACTGGAGGCTTTCAAAAAAAATAGACTGGACAACTATTTGTCTGAAATGGTATAGGATCTCCTGCAGGGGGTTGGACTAGAAGACCTCCAAGGTCCCTTCCCTCTCTATTATTCTATGTTCTAATAACCTCCTGATCAAACGGGAGACCCTATAACATTCTGGACAAATGCCTGTCCAATCTCTTCCTTCAAAACCTCCAGCGATGGAGCACCCACAATTTTGGGGTGGAAGTCGCTCCACTGGTTATTTATTCTCACTGACAAGAAATCCCTCTTTAATTCTAGGTTGGAACTCTCTTTGAGAAGCTTCCACCTGTTACTTCTGGTCCGTCCCTCTGGTGCTTTGGAGAAGAAGTCAACCCCCCTCTTCTCTCTGACAGCTACTCAAATGTGGATTTGTTTCCTGTCGCAGAAAACTGCCAAGGAAAAGACTTTGGACCACTTTTTACCTGTGGCTGGTATTGCTTGTGGCCAAAGACTTTTGTCCAGACGTTCTGTGGGACCCACCTCCCTTTCAGTTTTAGTGGATCTAAAGCATTGGATTCATTCCAAGAGGGGGAAAAAAAAACCTTCTCCATCATTTTTGAGCATCACAACAGAGGCTTGCCTTTGACACACACACACACACACACACAAACCCCGGTGCGTGTCCACTTGTCGTTGCCATGGATTTAGCAAGAGATGCTTTTGTGCGATGCTCATTCAAGAGCTAGAAAAACACAACCAGGAGGCCCCATATATACTGTATATATATATATAAAATTAACAAAAATTAAGTTGCCAAGCGGCTGAATTTTGATCACGTGACCATGGGGACGTGAGAATCAGCCATAAGTCACTTTTTCCAGTTACGTTGCAACTTTGAACGGTCACTAAATATACTATTGTAAATCAAGGACTGCCCGTACATGGAACAGCTTGCATCCTGCGATGTGGCCTTTAACACCATCCTCAAGCAACAAGGTCCACCTAGCCTAGATCTTTGGAGGATTTAAAAATGCCAAACCCACTCTAAACGTTTGGTTGATTGTGCAATCAACCACAAGAGCAACAACAACAATAAGGCAGCAGTATCTATGTTCTGGGATGGTGATATTAAAGCTGCCTCATTAGATTTTTTGTAAGGGGCGTCCAACTCCTATTATTAGCAATCAAGTTACGATTCGGCCTGATATTAATCTATAAATAATGGCGAAGGAGGGGCTGTACATAATAACAGGAGGCATCACTGTGCCGGCCTGCAGCGGCTCACCCAGGCGTGTGGCAGGCAGCTGGAGAACGTGGCGTTTTGTTCATCGCAAAAAACCCCTGGAAACCCTCAAACTTGAGCAAAGCCCCCAGGACCAACAACAGAATTAAGGAATTGCGACAATTTTTACCAATGGCTAGAAAAGCGAGTTAGAGAGAAAGGAACATGATATGTGCTATGCAACATTGAATCTATGCTAGTAAGAGAAAGACTATTGAGCGATTAACTAACATATTGATTATGATAATATAGAAATTAACTCTTACTTATTGTTTTTTAAAGACATGAACCCAGACAATATGCTGTTTGCTAAATATTAAGAATGTTATTTTTTTTAAAAAAACCCAACCCTAATCCTAACCCTAACCCTACAAAAATTAATAAAATATATACAAAATAGAATTAAGGACTTGCCATCTGCAGTTTGATCTCCGGTGAGCTGGGATTTAAGCTGCACTGAATTTTGCCAAGCTTGCTCCTGTGGAGCTGCGTCTCCGATTGTAAAGGTGGTCCTCGCCTTACAACACTCCATTTAGTGACCGTTCAGAGTTACAACAGCACTGGGGGGAAAAACAACAACACATGTCCGTTTTTCACACGGCTGTTGCAGCATCCCCACGGTCGCGTAATCAAAAGTCAGACGCTTGGCAACTGGCTCATATTTATGACGGTTGCACTGTGTCCCAGGGTCATGTGATCCCCTTTTGTGACATTCTGACAAGCATGGGAAGCCAGATTCACTTAACAACCGTAGGACTCATTTAACAACTGCAGATATTCACTTAGGCACTGTGGCAAGGAAGGTCGTGAAATGGGGCAAAACTCAACCCAACAACTGTCTCGCTTAGTATTCGGATTGCAAAGTTGCTCTCGGTGGAGAAAGTTTGCTTTTGAACTTGTCGATGTGTTTGTAATTGGCACCAAACGCTCATCCATGGCGTTGTTTTGTTCCCTCCAGGTCTGGCACAAGCGATCCCTATTGTATCATCAAGGTAGACAATGAAATTGTGGCACGGTAAGTGCAAGGGAAGGTGTGGCGTTTGGCAGCAACTCCACGCTTTTTTCCCCAGCAGGAAGTGCTGAGCAGGGACCGGAGAGCATGAAATGGGATTTGTGTGTTGCTGTTGAAAGAATGTGTGCATGTCAGGGCTTTAAAAAAAATAATAATCTTATTTCCCTTGAAAACAACTTTCCCCAAAGACAAGGGGGTAAACCTGCATTTTAGTCTCCAAGAAAAGGATCAGGAGAGAGTACAGTGCCAAACAAACCACAATGCTATTGTACAAATGTGATTGAGGTTATAATATCAACAGATTGATAGAAGAGAATCTTGGTAGCTCCGGGTTGAACTGTGGGGTCCTTGGTGCTCTCTGAGCTTGGTGGTTTTCTTGTAGACGTTTCTTGACCCAACTAGGTAACGTCATCAGTGCTAGAAGGGAGTGAGGTTTGCAGAAAGGAGGAGGAGGAGGAGGAGGAGGAGGAGGAGGACTGGGGGGTCTTTGGTGCTCTCTGAGCTTGGTGGTTTTCTTGCAGATGTTTCATGACCCAACTAGGTAACATCATCAGTGCTAGAAGGGAATAGGGTTTGCAGAGAGCAGCAGGAGGAGGGAGAGGCAGATGTTGTTGGCTGATGGTGTTAAAGGTCTCATTGCAAGCTCTTCCAAGCAAAGCCGGTGGGGATTTTGTCAATGCCGATGGTGCTCAAGTGGATTAGATTTGACATTTTTATTCTCAAGGACCTGGGGGAGGCAGATCCTGTTATTGCTCTTATTCTGACTGTAGTTGTTGTCCTTCGCAAAATGCGCTCACTAGCCTTCAAAGAGGGCTATCCCTACATTGTTCTTAGGATGCATGCTGTCAAGGTTGAGTTGTTAAGATGGTTATCAACAATAAGAATGGGAAGATGGAAGTGGGGTTTTTGCTTAAAGGAATTAGGGGAAAAAACTAACGAATTGGCCACAGTTTCAATGGGAAACGTCTAACCTAAAGGTGTCCAGTCTAAGAGCAACTTTTTAAGGGATGCTTACGGGATGCTGGTTCCTTCAGCATTGACTGTCTCCCTTCAGAAATGGGTGTAAGAGGTAGCTTGGCAACCCACAGGGCAGAAACATGGAAAGCACCCCCTTGATCTTCTCCTGGGAAAGAATCTGGCAAAAGCATCCATGATTTTGGCAGGGGCATCCCCAACATCATCCATGATTTTGGCAGGGGCATCCCCAACCTTGATTCCCTCTAGGGCAGGGGTCTTCAAACCTGGCCCTTTGATGACTTGTGGACTTCAACTCCCAGAATGCCACAGCCAACATCTGTGGATTTCAACTCCCAGAATTCTGCTGGCTGGGCTCCTTCTCACTCAATGTTTGAAGGTCTAGTTCAGGGGTCTTTGGCCCTTTGATGACTTGTGGACTTCAACGCCCAGAATTCCTCAGCCAGCCAGGTCAAGAGACCTCCCTCCCTTTCTTCTGTCCTTCAGAACTGCCACGGTTTGGAAGAACCTCAACCCCTTCTGGGGGGAAGAATACACCCTGCACCTTCCCTTGGGTTTTCACAACCTCTCTTTCTATGTCTTGGATGAAGACACCATTGGGTGAGTAGAACGTGAGAAGCAGAAGAAGAGAGATAGAATTCCGTTGATGATTGACGATCATGATGATGATTTGCTTGGCCGTCCATCTTATCCAAAGAATTCTGGATGGTTCCCTCCCTCCCTCCCTCCCTCCCCCCTCCCTCCCTCCCCCTCCTCCCTTCCTTTTTCTTCTTTCTTTCTTTCTTTCTTTCTTTCTTTCTTTCTTCTTTCTTCTTTCTTTCTTTCTTTCTTTCTTTCTTTCTTCTTTCATCTTCTTTCTTTCTCTTTTTTCTTCTTCCTTCCTTTCTCCCCCTCCCTCCCCTTCCTACCTGACTGCCCTTCCTTCCTTCCTTCCTTCCTTCCTTCCTTCCTTCCTTCCTTCCTTCCTTCCTTCCTTCCTTCTTTCCTTCCTTCCTTCCTTCCTTCCTCCTCCCTCCCTCCTTGCCTTCCTTTTTCTTTCTTTCTTTTTTCTTCCTTCCTTCCTTCCTTTCTTTTTCCCCCTCCCTCCCTCCCTCCCTCCCTCCCTCTCTCTCTCTCTTTCTTTCTTTCTTTCTTTCTTTCTTTCTTTCTTTCTTTCTTTCTTTCTTTCTTTCTTTCTTTCTTTCTTTCTTTCTTTCTTTCTTTTCAATTTCCATATCGGGAGGGGCTGGTCAAATCCAAGCCCCCAAGAATTGCCCATGCAGCTGCATTCTGCACTAGCTGAAGGTTCCAGATACTCTTCAAGGGTAGCCCCATGTAGACCATGAAGTTAGGAGTAGAACAGAGGAAGGGAACAAAGGTATTGTTTTATTTTTTTTCTTCCTGGGCAAAACGTTGTGGTTTCAGGTTTCTCTTTCGGCTTCTTACTCTGCAGACATGACGATGTCATTGGCAAAATCTCCCTGAGCAAAGACGAGATTTCATCTCAGCCAAGGGGTAAGTCACCTGGGAGTTACTAAAGGATGCTCTTGTTGAAGAAAGCACCTAGAGGCTCTGGATTCATCTTGCAATGCTAAGCAGGGTTTGCTCTGCTTAGATAGGGGATGTAGAAGAAGAGCAGGCAGAGCTGCAGGCGGAGTTAAGCATGTTATCAGCTCAGAGTCAGTACATTGCCACAAATGGTCTGAATCCTTACCTGACCCTTACCTGGTGCAAATTTAGTGTCAAACTTTAGTTGACCAGATTCTTGTGTATAGGGTTGAATAAACCCAGTCTTGCTCTTCCTTGAAATTAACTTGCATCATTGCAAATGAAACCACTCATGCACCAAGGGAGTAGGAAAAAAAGTGGGACGGAGCGTCGGGCAGATTCTCTGCAACTATGAAAGGGGGAAAACTCACCGAGGAGGAGGTGAGAGAGAAGCTAGCTGGCCCTAATTTCTCTCTGTGTCAGGAATCGACAGCTGGATCAACCTGAGCCAGGTGGACCCCAACGAGGAGGTGCAGGGGGAAATCTCGCTGGAGTTGCAGGTGGTGGAGGAAGCTCATCAACGGTTGCTTTGCTGCCATGTCCTCGAAGCGAGGTAAAGTAAGAGAAGGAAGGTAGATCTGCTGACGGAATGGGAAGCTGGCCGGGATTCCTTGGGAGCAATATGGATGGCGTAGTATGCAAATCTAGAGACAAAAACAAGTCTATAAGTTGCTGCCACCCATCACTCTCTCTTTCTCCCCTAACCTTTGTACTGCTTCTACGAAAACCTTTGCTGGAGCTCAACCAGCTCTCTGCATTGTAGAGCATGGGTCCCCAACCTGTGGGCTGTAGCCCACTGGTTGGCCATGAGGGGTTTGCAACTGGGCCACGGAAACCCAGTTCCTCCAATGGTCTCCCCATTCTGTCCTTCCTTCTCCTCCTCTTCCCTCCCTCTTCAATGACCTTGTCTGGGTTGTCCTTCCAGAGGTTTTCATCGATCTCTTGGGAGACCAGTTTCGGGGTCCTATCGAGAACCCACCTGAGCAGAATGAGCTGCCAGCTTTTCAAGTCGAGACAAGCGATTGAGGGGTGGGAGGGCCTTCTCCTGCCACCCCCACCGGTGAAAATGCAGAAAAGGTGCCGTAATAGAAAGGTGTTGAGGTTGCTGAAAGGGAGTGTGATTTTTATTTTATTTTTCTCTCAGCCTCCTTTAGAAAGTGAGATAATTAACAGTTTGTGGGTTTTTTTTAAAAAAAAAAAAACTTGTGAAAATTTTTGGCAGTGCAAGAGCTGGGAGAAAGAATGGAAAGTTAATTGAAAATCCCCTTGATTTGGCAGAACCTCTGATGGAGATCAAACTCGGTTTTCCCACCAATAACTTGCCATGGTGATGGAGATGACCTCAATAAGCTAAAATTATATCTAACTTTCTTACGCCAGAACTTGTTCTCCTTTGCTGCTGATGTTTTTGCTAGATCTTCGCTGGAATGGATCACCATCAATGGTCTATACGCTGAGGACTTGCTTAGTCTAGAACAGGGGACCTTGGCTCTTTCATGACTCTTGGACTTCAACTCCCAGAATTCCTGAGCCAGCATGAGGGAAACTTTGGCCCCTTCATGACTTGTGGACTTCAACTCCCAGAATTCCTGAGCCAGCATGGCTCAGCTTGGAAACCTCTCCCTTTCCCCTCAGCATGGCTGGCTCATGAATTCTGGGAGTTGAAGTCCATGAGTCATAAAAGAGCCAAGGTTGCCTACCCCTGGTCTAGAATATGCTAGTCTAGAATATGTTATTTTCCCCCCGCTTTCCTTCCTTTGATCTGCTGTTGCCTTCTTCCCCTTAGAGATCTAGCGCCACGTGATCTCTCAGGGACTTCAGATCCCTTTGCCCGGATACTGTTTAATGGGCAGATCCTGGAAACCGCTGTGAGTGTCTTTGTATCTACTTTGCACACCTGTAAACTGATGGAGTCCAAGGCTTTAAGATGAGGAAGCTCATCCTTCCCTCTCTTATGACTCTTCAGATTATTAAGAAGACCCGTTTCCCACGTTGGGAAGAGATGCTGGAGTTTGTCCTGGAAGAGGGGGCTGATTCCGAGACTCCCCTTGTTGTAGAAGTCTGGGACTGGGACATGGTGGGCAAGAATGACTTCCTGGGGCAGGTAAGGACAAAGAAGACTCATGGATGAAGGAGGTGGACATGGCCTGAGCTTAACCAAGCACCCAATTGTGAAGGAAACCTGGGAGAACATCCAACCAACACAATTCTTTAGCTTAGAGGTTGACCTGCCATCTATGAACCCACCCCTGACTGACTGCTCAGTCTATGGCTGAGTAGTGAGTAGAACTTGGAGGCTCCCTTCTTCTGGTCCAACAACTTCATCACTAGACCACTCTGGTTCTTGCGTCCAGTCCTCAAGGACCCCAAAGTGTTCAAGGGAGCCTTCATTTCTGAGGAGCAGGGGAATGGGAGCTGGGTCTCCCCACTTCTAGTCTTGAACCTTCACAAGGACTGTTGGACTGAGAGGGAAGAATGTCCTCCATGGACGTTCCGTGGTTGGGGAAGCACTAGAACTCCCCACTTCTAGGTGACCATTTACGCTATTTTCCTGCTTTTGTCTCCCATCTAAGTTTGAATCTGCTCAACCACATGGAAGTTATAGCTGAATCAACATCCCATGTTCTGTTGTGTTGTCTGCTGTCCCATAGCTGGAACTCTGAATTCAACTCTTAGCTAATCGTTCTGGCTATTCTATGGAAGAGAGTGCATTCTTCCTAGCTAATAATTATGTCAACCTCCTCAAAAAAAAGTTACAAAATATTGTTCAGTCCTGATAGCTATAAGGAAATACCGTCCGTAAGATTCGATCGGTTCTTTTCCATCTTATGCGACCATCAACCATATATTCTACTTTTCAATGTTTGCATTTTGGTAGGTGCTTTGTTTCCCCCCCCCTTTTCTCAAGCAGCAGAAAGATCTTTGATCTTGGTCTGTGACTGCACAGGTAAATAAATAGATAGATAAATAAATAAATAAATAAAAGAAAGGAACCTTTTGTAGCTGCAATTTAACTCTGATCCCTGGGTTTAATCTGCATTTTTCTGGTATCCATGCAGGTCAAGTTCTGTCTGGGCTCCGTGCAGAAGACCATTCTCAAAGGCTGGTTCCGCCTGCTTCCTCTGCCCAATGCAGGAGAGGACGCTGGGTAAATAAGAGGTGGACTCTTGAGGAAGCATGCAATGTTTGGGATCCTGGCACTCTTTGTTCATATTTGCCAAAATATCCTGTCTCATTTCAGAGACTTGTGAATTACTTTTGTAGCTTAGCAGCTAGGGAGCTGCTAAGCCTAGTTCAGATTTAAAGAGATCTAACGAGAGACAGTTTGGTGTAGCAGTTAAAGAAGCCAGACCAGGGATGGGATATTCTTGAGTTCTAGATCTCCCTTAGGTGCCAAACCAGTAGAATGACTTTTGGCTAATCCCTCTTTGACCTAGGAAGAAAGCAGAGGCAAGTCATTTCTCAAAATGTGGCCCTGAACCGGTGTTTCTCATCCTGAGAAACTTTAAGATGTATGGACTTCAACTCCCCAAATTCCTTAGCCAGTACAAGTCAACTTTAATTCCCAGAATTCCCCATCTTACACAGGTAGACTTCAACTCTCAGAATTCCCGTTGAATTCTTGGAGTTGAAGTCCACTCACCTTAAATTTGCCAAGGTAGAGAAGTCCGATCAACGTAAAGGTTCTGGGGTTGAAAAGTCTACTCAACGTAAAGTTCACAAACATCCAGTTCTTGATTTTAAACAGGAGCCTTCCTTTGTAATCCTCTCTTTGCAAAGCATAACATACAGGTTAGACTTCATGTTGGCCTCTGCTCTGCTTGCAGGGGGAAACTGGGTCAACTAAGATTGCAGGTTCGGCTTGCTGAAGACAGGATCTTGCCTTCCAGCTACTATCAACCACTCATAGACCTCCTTGTGGAGTCTGTCCTGTGCCTTCCAGAGGTGGGTAGTTGAACAGAACCTATATAAAACTGAACTAACTTTGTTGAATTATTTAATGTGGGAAGAAGGGGGAGACATCCTCAGCATGGGACAAAACCAATGTGAATAAGAGAGTGAATCTAAGCCATGGTTGTTTTTAATTGTGGTTTGTTGGATAATTCACATTGGCTGGATACCTAGGTAATGAGAAGCCATCAATTATAGCTTAAAAACCACCATGGATCTGGATTCACACATTTGGTTAAACCTCATCCAGAAAAAAATTACATTAGGCTTAGCATGATTCTGAAACCAATATCACAGCCAAATGTATCAAGCCAAAATAACAATTGTTCTTTACATAGATTTCATTTCAAGCCAAAGGTTGTTAGTTCCAGTTTTGGTATCAACAGGTGCAGCGCAAACAGGAAAGAACAAAGTTTTCTCTATATATGGATAATTTGAGATTACAGGACCTTGGAGAGTTCCCTAGGACAGCAGGAGTTGCTCTTGAGAAGTCTGTCTCAAATCTGAAGTCTTGAGAATCGAGAGGGATTTACACATTCGTGTGAACTTTCAATTCAATATTGGTTTGATCCAATTATTATTTCAGGTCAAACCTTCAGGTCAGTGCATTGGATGCCTTTGAATTGACCCAGATATTTGACAGGCTTTGCAGATACCAAAATGTCTAGTTGAATCAATCTGATCGATCTGAAGCACAAAAGTGGAAAGAAATCGCAAACGGAATCTATTCGATTATTTGAACCGAATTGAAGATTCGAATTAGACCTTACCTGATTTACACAGGTTCTGTAATGGAGCCATCACATGATTAATACATAGAGTTCTACTTCTCCATCAATATCCTCAACCAAATGATTGAACTCAAGGCCTCTTTCAATATCGGGAAGGCAAACATAGGTGTGTGTATGCTACTGATAGGTATTGTGCTACTCTGCAGGAGGCAGATGACCTCACCCCACTCGCTCTTCTGGAAGAAGTATGTTTGGTGGAGAGTCGTCAAGATGTATCCACCAAGCTTGTCAAGATCTTTCTTGGGCAGGGCTTGGTTATACCTTTCTTGGATTACCTGAATTTCCATGAGATTTCAAGAACAAGTAAGTGCCTTCATATACCCAGCTTTGGTCCCCACAATACACAAAAGACGATGAGAGTCTAGATGCCTTAAACCTAGTTTTAAATCATGTGAAACCTAAGTAGTCATGAGCGAAATGAAACACGAGCCAAGAAGTTTAGAGGGAGTGATGGGGCGGTGTTGAATTGCTTATTTTAAACACAAGATCATGGATGAGATGAGTTGGCTGTTGGCAGTAGTAGAATGCCAAGTGCAGTGAGGAACGATGAACACGGGCGTCACTTACTCATCTTTAAATAATTAGAGGAGAAATGTCACATTTCTGCGTGTTCTCTTTTCCAGCGGATCCCAACACTCTCTTCCGGTCCAACTCATTAGCCTCCAAGTCCATGGAGCAATTCATGAAGGTGAGTGAGGAGTAGAAGAATATAGATTAGGATGGAGAAGGTTGAAGCAGGAGGATCCGTCTCAAAAATTGCTAGAAAGAAAGACACACTGTGAATCACAGAATATGTTTCAAATTGAAACTTCAGTCTGGTGCCAGGTTTTTGTCTAGTTTGATTTGTACGCCAATTGGGGTTTTTTTTTGGGGGGGGAGGGTAGAATGGAGTAAGGCTGGATGTATGTTGCCATGGTGGAAAAAAAGGTGGGTCAAGTGGCAAAAATCCCACCATAAGATACGGCAGCGCAGCGCTTGTGAAAATGTTTAATTGCACCCCGTTTGTCATGATGCCCAATCTCCTGCTCCTTTGTAGATAGTGGGAATGCCCTATCTCCATGAAGTTTTAAAAGTCATCATACACCGGATCTTTGACGAGAAAAAGTATGTGGAACTGGATCCCTGCAAGATTGAACCTAGCCGGGCCAAGTAAGGAAATAAAATACATATTTATTTAATGGATTCAATAATGCTTATGTAATTATAGCAATAGCATTTAGACTTATATACCACTTCACCGTGCTTTACAGCCCTCTCTAAGCAATTTTACAGAGTCAGCATCTTGCCCCCCACCCCCACACACAACCTGAGTCCTCATTTTACCGACCTCGGAAGGATGGAAGGCTGAGTCAGCCTTGAGCTGGTCAGGATCGAACTGCTGGCAGAGTTTGCCTGCAATACCGCATTTTGACCACTGCGCCACCCCACCTCTCAATTATCAGCCGAATTATACCAAATTATTTTGTGCATCTTACCACCCAGGAAGTAAATTCAAAATTTGCTTCACAAATGTCTGTACTGTCTTATGGATGTGATCACTCATATTAATCAGCTCGCTGTTATCCAGATTGTAGAAAAGTCCTTTTCTCCTGGGAGGTGCCAGGGGCAGTAAGAAAATGATTAAAAGAGTGGGGCAGGGGAACCGGCCTCATTCACAAGAAGCTTTTCTCACCCCACCGTGCTAATTAAAACAGAAATGGCAACGTTTGCCTGGCAGATGATTTATGAGTCTAAAAATAATCGGACAGAATGTTACTGGGTAAGATAAATCACAGCTCAGATGTGAATTGTGCGGAAAACTCTAGGAATGAAGGAGGAACCTCTTAGCGCAGAAAGAATCTCAAGATCTTTCTGTGTCGTTGTGATGTGATACTTGGTTGTGCATCGATGCAGGCTGCATAGCACCTGAGGGCAGGACAAGAAACCATGGCTGGAAGCTCATAAAAAGGAATTTCCTGACAGTGAGAAAAATTAATCAGTGGAACGGCTTCTCTCCAGAATTTGTGGGTGCTCTGTTACTGGAGGTTTTCAAGAAAAGATTGGATATCCATTTTTCTGGTGTGGTATAAGGTTTCCTGCCTTGGGCAGGGGGTTAGACTAGAAGATCTCCAATGTCCCTTCCAACCCTATGTGTTAATGCTGCTAACATCGGATGTTCTTGCTTTGACAATATATGGAGATGCAGCCATTTTCCTTCTTATGTTTTACTCCTAGAATTAGAGTTAGAATTAGATGATACTGGGGGGGGGAGGAGGAATGTGCATGGGAGTTTAGTTAGACACAACAATATTGTAACTAGTGTGAGAACCAAGGTTTTTTTGAAATAAGAGATGATAAGGAATGGCGGATTGAAGAACCAGAGGGGAAGCCTGCATTTCAAACTAATTGGAGAACGTGATTTATGACTGTTAATTAGAGGAGGGAATTGTGCTTTGATACTATGTGCTCAGGGGAGGGGAATCCAATTTTTGGCTTCGACCATGTACGTGCCGATGCTATGCTACTCGAATAAAGATTCTTTAAGGTAAACAATGCCTCGAAGTTCTTTGAAGAGTTTCATCTGTCGGAACCATGACATTAAGCCAAAATCTGAATTCCCCTCCCCTGAGCACATAGTATCAAAGCACAATTCCCTCCTCTAATTTTATAATAGCCACCTGGGTGTAATTTTTCTCTTCCCATGGCATATTGTAAGATATCACTTAATTGGGATTTCTTGACTCAGGGTTGAAAATAACTATAGTCCTTACCTTCAACCATTCATTTGGGACCATTTGAAGTTACAACGGCATTGAAAAAAGGGACTTATGACCGTTTTTCACACTTACGACCATTGCAGTACCTCCCCGTGGTCAGGTGATCAAAATTCGGACGCTTGGCAACTGACTCACATTTATGATGAGTTCAGTGTCCCCGGGTTACGTAATCACCATGTGTGCCCCTTTGATTTGTCAACGGGGAAGCCAGATTCACTTAACAACCGTGCTACTGAGTTAACAACTGCAGGGATTCACTTTAACAACGGTCGCAAGAAAGGTCCTAAAAAGGGGCAAAACTCACATAACAACTTAGCAGTGGAAATTTGGAGCACAGTTGTGATTGTGAGTCTTCCTTTGATTCGGAAGAAGGAGACAGTTGAGGGGGAAGGAAGACTGTCAGGAACAGGATCTCCCCCCCCTCAAATAGGGGAGATCCATGGGTCAAAATGGTCCTTAAGGACTATCCCCTAGGTTATCCAAGCAGGAGAATGCATATTCCTCTCTTGAAGACGACAGCCACTGAAAACCAAATAGGATGCTTGTCTTCATAAGAAAAATCTGTTCTTCTATCACCTTCCTTTTTTAAAAATGCGCTCATGTGGAATGGTCGTGGCCGCGTTGTGAGCGTTCATTGTTGTTTGTGGTGTGTGAGAACCCATGCTTGATTGAGGTGAGTGATGATGGCACCCAGCGTTGCGTTGAGAGGAGAGTGCCAACGTGATGGAGGGGCTGAGAACAGGCAGCCCAGCTCCCTACGAGATTTTCAGATCCTCCAAAGATAGCCTACTGTTCTTGGGAGAGATGCTGTTCGTTCAGGTTGCTAGGCAACCCTGTCTCCGGGATGCTGTTGGGAAGAACATGGCACTGCATCAAGATAGCGTCAGAGTGGAGTTGTGCCGCTAGAGGGTGTGCCCCTGAAAAAAACCATGTGTCTTGCTGCAGACGCAGGCAAGAGCACACAAGCTGGGAATGACGTATCCCAAGACATGGGAAGGGAGCATCGTGGTCTGGGCAGCTTAACCCCTTCTTAGATCCACATGATCCTGAAATAGCGGAGGATGCTTCCTATCCTAGAATCCCAGAGGTGGAAGGAAGGGGTCCTTGAGGTTCTCAAATCTTCGAGTGACCGTCTCGAATGCCCATCGAAAGCAGAAAGGTCCAAGGTGAAACCATTGTGAGTCTAAGTGGATATTATAAGCAGATGGGAAATTTAATGGCAGAAATAAAACTGAGAAATAAATCACACTTTGATGATGGGAGACCAAAAGAATAGTGTTTTATTTTGTCTTTCTGCAGAGGGACGTTTAATTGAGGGGGTACTTTTTACGTGTCCTATTATACTTTTGCTTTAGACGTGCGTTCAGGACCACGGAGAGCACCCTCGCTTCTGGATGAGTTATTCTAGTACAGGAAGTCCTCAGATTATGACCGCAAGTGAGCCCGGGATTTCTGTTGCTAAGTGAAACATTTGTTAAGTGAGTCTGCCCCATTTTATGACCTTTCTTGCCACAGTTGTTAAGTGAATCACAGTAGGGGTTAAATTAGTCAAACAGTTGTTAAGTGAATCTGACTTCCCCATTGACTTTGCGTGTTGGAAGGTCGCAAAAGAGGATCACGTGACCCCAGGATGCTGCGACCGTCATATATATGAGTCAGTTGCCAAGTGTCTGAATTTTGATCACGTGACCCTGGGGAGGCTGCAACGGTCGTTAAGTGTGAAAACAGGTCGTAAGTCACTTCCCTTTGAAAGTGCAAATTCCTCTTTTCCACACCCCTTCGGGGTATTTCGCTCAGGCGGATCTCCTTCAAAGGATCCCTGTCTGAGGCCCAGATCCGAGAAAGCAGCTTGGAGGTACTGAAGAGCTATTTGGGAGACATCGTGGATGCCATTGTGGGCTCAACGGAGAACTGCCCATCTCTGATGAGAGTGGCATTCAAACAGCTGTACAAGCGAGTGGAGCAGCGGTTTAAAGAAGCAGAGAGTCAGGTAAGTATCGCTAGGAGAGAATCTTTGTAACTCAGGGTTGAACTGTGGAGTAACATCGTCAGTGCTAGAAGGGAGAGGGGTTTGTGAGGAGGAGGAGGATTGTGGGGTCCTTGGTGCTCTCTGAGCTTGGTGGTTTTCTTGCAGACATTTCAATACCCAACTAAGTAACATCATCAGTGCTAGAAGGGAGTGGCATTTGCCCTCTGTTTATATACAGTGGCTTGCCCTGTTCACAGATAACCTATTCCCTTCTAGCACTGATGAAGTTACCTAGTTGGGTAATGAAATGTCTGCAAGAAAACAAGCAACGCTCAGAGAGCACCAAGGACTTCACAGTCCTCCTCCTCCTCCTCCTCCTCCTCCTCCTCCTCCTCCTCCTCCTCCTCCTCCTTGTAACCCCCACTCCCTTCTAGCACTGATGATGTTACCTACCGTAGTTGGGTCATGAAGCCACCAAATTCAGGGAGCACCAAGGACCCCACACTCTGGTGAGCCTTTAAGGACCTAGCAGGCTGTCCCAAAGAGGGGACCCCAAAAGCTCTTCTCTTGAAAGGTGTTGTTTTCCAGACGTGAAAGAGCTAGAAAGAGGTCTGGGTGATGATCCAAAGAACCTGGTTTGGGGGAGGGTGCAAATCCTTGCCATTTCAGAGGTCCTGAGGTTGTTTTGGGTGCTTTCACACTGATCATTCAAATGTAGCAGGACAAAGAGCTTTTTCTTCTTCCACAAGGGTGACTGGCTCTGTCTGTACCTTCTTCATGCTTGCTGATCTCTTTCCAGGAAGCCAAATACATCGCCATCAGTGGCTTCCTCTTCCTCCGCTTCTTTGCCCCTGCAATTCTAACCCCGAAGCTCTTCAATCTCCGAGACCAGCATGCAGACACGCAGACAAGCCGGACCCTCTTGCTCCTGGCCAAGGTATACCTGATGAGTTTCACCTAGGAAGGAAGGAAGGAAGGAAGGAAGGAAGGAAGGAAGGAAAGGAGGGAGGGAGGGAGGAAGGGAGGGAGGGAAGACAGTTAGGTAGGAAGGGGGAGGGAGGGAGGGGGAGAAAGGAAGGAAGGAAAGAAAGAAAGAGAAAGAGAGAGAGAGGGAGAGAGAGAGAATAAATAAATAAAAAGGAAGGCAGGCAGGGAGGGAGGGAGGGAGGGAGGGAGGGAGGGAGGGAGGAGGAAGGAAGGAAGGAAGGAAGGAAGGAAGAAGGAAGGAAGGAAGGAAGGGAAGGCATTGAGGTAGGAAGGGGGGGAGGGAGGGGAGAAAGAAGGAAGGAAAGAAAGAAAGAGAAAGAGAGAGAGGAGGGAGAGAGAGAGAATAATAAATAAAAAGGAAGGCAGGCAGGCAGGCAGGCAGGGAGGAGGGAGGGAGGGAGGGAGGGAGGAGGAGGAAGGAAGGAAGGAAGGAAGGAAGGAAGGAAGGAAGGAAGGAAGAAGGGAAGGCATTGAGGTAGGAAGGGGGGAGGGAGGGGAGAAAGGAAGGAGGGAAAGAAAGAAAGAGAGAGAGAGGGAGAGAGAGAGAGAAAAGAAATAAAAAGGAAGGCAGGCAGGGAGGGAGGGAGGGAGGGAGGGGGGAGAAAGGAAGGAAGGAAGAAAAAAGAGAAAAAAAGAAAGAAAAACGAAAGAAAGAAAGAAAAAGGAAGGAAGGAAGGAAGGAAGGAAGGAAGAAGGAAGGAAGGAAGGAAGGAAGGAAGGAAGGAAGGAAGGAAGGAAGGAAGGAAGGAAGGAAGGCAGGCAGGCAGGCAGGCAGGCAGGCCACGGGTGTTGTCACTAAATGGCTACCACATGCAGAAGAGTGTTAACTCGTGTTGGGTTGTTCTGGCGTAGCTCAGCCGGCGTCTTCATGCCAATGGCTCGCTGCCTCTTGCCTCTCTCCCTGGCAGGCAGTACAGAGCATCGGCAACCTCGGGCTCCAGCTGGGACATGGCAAGGAGCAATGGATGCAGCCTCTGCATCCATTCATCCTCGCCAGCATTGGGCGCGTGCAGGAATTCCTCGACCGGCTGATAGATGTGGACACGGAGATGGGTGAGCCACTACATTGCGCTGTGCTGCCCTGGTGAGGCCACACTTGGAATACCACGTCCAGTTCTGGTTATCCCAATATAAAAAAGATGACGAGATTCTAGAAAGGGAGCAGAGAAGAACAACTAAGATGATGAGGGGACTGGAGGCTAAATCCTACAAGGAACAATTGAAGGAACTAAGCCTATCTAGTTCAATGAAGAGAAGGCTTGGGGGTGGTGGTGATACAATAGCTGTCTTCCAATATTTGAGGGGCTGTCATAGACTAGACTAGACTAGAAATAGACTAGAAATAGAATAGAATAGAATAGAATAGAATAGAATAGAATAGAATAGAATAGAATAGAATAGAATAGAATAGAATAGAATAGAATAGAATAGAATAGAATAGAATAGAATAGAATAGAATAGAATAGGGAACAGAACAGAACAGAACAGAACAGAACAGAATAGAATAGAATAGAATAGAATAGAATAGAATAGAACAGAAAAGAACAGAACAGCATCTCCTGCTTGAGCAGGGGGTTGGACTAGATGACATCTAAGGTCCCTTCCAATCCTACTGTTCTATGTTCTATAATCTATATTCTACATGATGCTCTCCCAGAAGCAAGAGGTCCATATTGCTCTAGACAAACATGGATTGGGAAGTTCTTCACATATACTTAGCAAGTTTTCATTCAATGGATGCATTCCAGTTCTCTCCTTTGCTTTTTTTTTTCCTCTATAAGGAAGTGAAAAACAACCTTGGACCCTTTTCCACTCATCAGCCATCATCAAAGAAGGTTACCTGCAGAAACGCAAAGCAGAAGGTGTCCATCTGGTGTCCCGTTTCACCTTCAAAAAGCGTTATTTCTGGTTGAGTCATGAAAGCTTTTCCTATTCCAAATCTCCAGAGTGGCAAGTAAGAACCAGACTTTCATCTGTCTGTCTGTCTGTCTGTCTGCCTGCCTCCCATCCATCCATCCATCCTCCATCCCTCTCTCTCTCCATCCATATCTCTGTCTGTCTGTCTGTCTGTCTGTCTGTCTGTCTGTCTGTCTGTCTGTCTATCTGTCTGTCTATCTATCTATCTATCTATCTATCTATCTATCTATCTATCTATCTATCTATCTATCTATCTATCTATCTATCTATCTATCTATCTATCTATCTATCATCTATCATCTACCATCTCTCTCTCTCTCTCTCTCTCTTATCTCTCTCTCTCTCTCTCTATCATCTCTCTGTCCATTATCATCCATCCATCCATCCATCATCTATCATTCCATCCATCCAGAATCTACTTATCTATCTATCCATTCATTCATCCATCCCTCCCTCCCTCCCCCCTCTCTCCATCCATATCTATCTGTCTGTCTGTCTGTCTATCTATCTATCTATCTATCTATCTATCTATCTATCTATCTATCTATCTATCTATCTATCTATCTATCTATCTATCTATCTATCTATCTATCTATCTATCTATCTATCTATCTATCTATCTATCTATCTATCTATCTATCTATCTATCTATCTATCTATCTATCTATCTAATCTATCTATCTACTCTCTGTTCATTATCATCCATCCATCCATCCATCATCTATCATTCCATCCATCCAGAATCTACTTATCTATCTATCTATCCATTCATTCATTCATCCATCCATCCATCATCTATTTATCTATCCATCCATCTCTTCCTCGCTCTCTCTCGCTCTCTGTCCATTTCTTAAGGGAAGCCTCAGAAGGGACCCTCCCTAGTTTTCCAGAGAGTAAAAGGGAAGGAGAGGAGAAATACTTTTAGCCTTGCAAGGTTCTATTAATGTAACCTTACACCACAGGCAGTCTTCACCTTCTAACAACCATTGGCATCAGAATTTCGGTCACTAAGCAAGGCAGCTGTTCAGGGAATTGCGCCTGATTTTATTACTTTTTTTTAACCATAGTTGTTAAGCAAATCCTTGCAAGTTGTTAAGGGAATCATCAAGTCCTTAAATAAATCCTGTTTCCCCCCCCCATTGACTTTACTTGTCAGAAGCCGGCTGCAAATGGTTGCAAAAGGCAATCACAGGATCCTGGGACACTGCAAATGTTCTAAATACACGCCAGGTGCCAGTCACCCAAATTTTGATCATGGGAATGCTGCAAGGACCGCGCATAAGTCCCTTTTTCCAGTGCTGTTGTAACTTCAAACCGTCATTGACTAAATAGTTGTAAGTTAAAGACTTACCGGTAAACCTAGAACTACATAGTCCTGCTGGGTGTGCTTGTGGTCTGGACTACCTCGCAGGGCTAGCATTTCTTCTTCGTGCTCAGGTCCGTACGTCCATTCCGGTCCAACGAATCTGTGCCGTGGAACGGGTGGATGAAAATGCTTTTCAACAGCCCCACATGATGCAGATCACGACGAGAGAAACGGGGGGCCAGCTGCTTACGATCTACATTCAGTGCAAGGTAGGCCTGGTTTGTGATCAGGGTGCAGCCCTACCCATTCTGAGTTATGCTCTTTCGGCCTGTCTGCTAGCACTGATGCTATTACCTAGCTGGGTGAGGAGACGTCTGCAAGGAACAGGGTGCTCCCTGGATGCGTTGGGGAATTGCAGCCCTTAAAATCCCCAGCCATTCGGGAAGGTGTGGTTGTTGAATATATCTTGGAAGCACCGAACTGGGAAAACCTGTTTGGCTGGAATACTGTGTCCAGTTTTGATCACCAGGATTCAAATAAGATGTTGAGACTCTGGAAAGAGTGCAGAGAAGAGCAATAAAGATGATTAGGGGACTGGAGGCTAAAACATACGAAGAACGGTTGCAGGAATTGGGGATGTCTAGTCTAGAGGAAAGAAGGGCTAGGGGTGACATGATAGCAGTCTTCCAATATTTGAGGGGCTGTCACAGAGAAGGGGGGGGGTCAACCTATTTTCCAACGCACCTGAGGGCAGGACAAGAAGTAACAGGTGGAAGCTTCTCAAGGAGAAGGCAACAGCATGGGAAGTTATTTTTCCTCTGCTTTCTTCTGCAGTGTTTTTTGCAACTGGGGTTTTTCTAATGAAAAGAAGATTTGGTGCTGTTTTGCTTTTCAAGAACAGTTAAGCTATCTTTCTCTTTCTCTTTTTCCTGCACTTTTTTTTTCCTTTTGGGCAGAATGTCAACGAGCTGAACCAATGGCTTTCGGCGATCCGAAAAGCCACCATCTCCAATGAATGCATGCTGCACTTTTGCCACCCGGGGGCCTTCAGAGGCAATCGCTGGACCTGTTGCTTGCAAACGGATCGTGCTGGTAATCAGACTCTCCACGGTGGAATCCCAGAGTGGGAAGGAAACTACTGACATGATGGAAGAAAGGCTGATCCCTGTCAAGGATTCTCCAGAAGTTCTGGAAGTGTAGGACTTGAAGGAGTCTCTAGAAGTTCTAGGATTTGAAGGAGTCTCTAGAAATTCTAGGATTTGAAGGGTTGTCTAGAGGTTCTAGGTTTTGAAGGCTCTCTAGAAGGTATAGGATTTGAAGGCTGTCTAGAAGTTCTAGGATTTGAAGGCTGTCTAGAAGTTCTAGGATTTGAAGGGTTGTCTAGAAGTTCTAGGATTTGAAGGCTCTCTAGAAGTTCTAGGATTTGAAGGCTCTCTAGAAGTTCTAGGATTTGAAGGGTTGTCTAGAAGTTCTAGGATTTGAAGGGTTGTCTAGAAGTTCTAGGATTTGAAAGTTCTCTAATAATGACGGGTCCTTGGTGCTCTCTGAACCTAGTTGTTTTATTGCGGACGTTTCATTACCCAACTAGGTAACATCATCACTGCTCGTCCTGATGTTGTTATCTAGTTTGGGTAATGAAACGTCTGCAAGGAAACAACCAAACTCAGAGAGCATCAAGAACCCAACAGTCCTCTTCCTCGTCACCTCCTCCTCCTCCACTCTGCAAAATCCACTTCCTTCTGGCCCTGATGACGTTACCTAGTTGGGCAATGAAACATCTGTAAGAAAACAACCAAGCCCAGAGAGCACCAAGGACCCCAAATACACCTGGAGAGATCTTCATTCTAAGCTTCCTTTCCCCCGTAGTCCAAACTCAGATGGGCAGCCGGCAGCCATGAGGATTTGCATCTGTCCAGAGGTTGATAGATAGCAAACTTTGGCTGCTCAACCTATCAGCCCCACTGACCGGGGAGACTGGCTATTGTAAATTAGTAGTATGGAGCGTGATGGCTCACAAGATTAGCGTGCTGGGCTGACGATCAGCAGGCTCGCGTTCAAGACCCGTTGCTGCCACAGGGCAGGGTGAGCTCCCGTCACATGCTCCAGCTCCTGCTGACCCAGCAGTTCAAAAGCAGGTGACTGCGAGTAGATAAATGGGTACCACTTCAGTGAGCAACTTCATGGAGACAGGAAAGGGCCTCCCCCAGACCACGGTGATGTCACTGGCAAATCCTTTTGCCACAGCATCACTTCGGTGCTTCCGACATGGGGAAAAATTTAGCAGTATCACAGGACTCCCTTCCCCACCTCTGGGCTATGCAGTTCCCTCAACTTACAGGGCCATCTGTGGTTGTGGTTTGGTTACAGTTCGGGGCTGCAGCCGCACACATTCTGCAGTGACCCTGGGAGACTGGAGTGACCCACTGGATCCCGACGCAGAAGCCCAGATGGTGTACAAGCAGCTTTTGTTGCATAAAGACAAGCTCAGGTTTGTACGGGGCAATGGATTGGTCCCATCCTGTTTGGCGGGGGGGACGCTGTGCAGGCAGAATTGCATCCAAGGAAGAAGATACAGGTAGTTCTGGACTTACAACAGGTAGCAGAACATTTACCATTATGTGGTGCAGTTGCTAAGTGGGGCTTCATAAAACTGCACTTGATTTTACTGTCTTTTTTTTTTGCCGTGGAATTAAGGAGAAACTGTGAAGAACGCTAAGTCACTTTTTCCAGTGCCATTGTAACGGTCGGTAAACGAAAAGTTGTAAGTCCTGCACGCCCGTGGGTGGGGAGGAAATTTCTCCTTGTTGACACATCGGGCATGGTGTTGTCGTTTCGCGTGGCCAGCAGGAGGCAGTACGCAACGGGTTTCGGCGTTTATCAGGTCTTAAATTTAGCAGAGGTTTCCAGCAGAGGGCACCCCCAGTTAAGGAATTATCCCAGGGTTGTTTTATTATTATTATTAATATTATAATTATTATTAATAATAATAGCCTTTTGCTTGAGGACAGGAAGAGTGGTAGATCCTAAAGACGAAGATTGCATTTGGGTTTTGCCCACCCAGAAGTCTAAATCCCGGGCATTGCCACAGTGAGATGAGAGACAATCTTATTGCGTAAAGTTTAGTCCTGCCATCACTTCTTAAAAATGTTTACATTTGACCTTTCTTCACCAGATAACTAATTATCAGCCACTCCCATCAGATTCTCCAGATTATTTTCATTTCACTTAGCTGTGATAAGAACATCACATCAGCAACACAGGAACGCAGTTGCTTTACTTTCCCTCTCCCCTCTTTCTTTGTGTGATCTGACTCTTAGATTGTTTAAAAAAAAAAGCATCCTGGCTGGGGAATTCCAGGAGGTGAAATCCACAAGTCTTAAATTTGTCGAGGTTGGATGCTCCCGGCTTTAAAACATGATTTAAAAAAAAAAAATGAAAAGAAATATATGTCTCATTGTACACCAGCCTAATGATGTACAATTAATTACACATCGAAGTGGCTAAGATTGGATGTCTCTGCTTTAGAACATGCTTTTTTTTCTTTTTTCTCATTATGGGCTGCTTCTCCTTGGAAGAGCCGCTGTATTGATTTGCTGCAAAATGCAGATAGAGGTGAAATGATCCTTTTTGACACATTCGACTAGCTTTTCTCGTTCCGAGTTCAGGATGGGTAGACTGAAAATTATTTTTAAAACCGCAGTTTTAAAAGGTGGTTTTTCTCTCTCTCTCTGTGCGTTGCTTACAGAAAAGCCATTCCAGGTGTTGGGATGTCCTGTCCTCGTGGGACCGTGCTCCGAAAGCTTGCAATTAATGAGGCCGGTGATTAATTGCCACTTTCAATTCGCTTTTAAAGGCTTATTGCCCTGTGATTAATTGCTTGCTTTTTCCGCTCCGCAGGGAAAAATACCAGGAGATTTCAAACACAGAGGCTGCGCAGGGACAAAGCAACACAGCCAAAAAAGGTAGGCCTGAGTCTTTGAGGTTGCCTAGAAGCTGAAAGGCAGAGGGGTGCAAGGCGATAAAAATAAACCACCGAAGGGGTTTGTCTCCATGCATGATCAACACTGCGTAACTCAGCCAGCGTTACTTCCTTTCAGTAGCTTGACTTTGTCACAATTCCTCTGCTGTCAGCTGGGCCCCGGAGATCTGCCTCCTGTTTTGCACACCACAGGGCCACCAATATACACAAGCAGGTTTGTGTACTGCTGCAGTGGTGTGTGCAAAAGGCCTTGGGAGACAGGAGGAAAAGAGAGGCTGCCTAGGAAATGGACACAGGATGAGGGCTGATGATGTTACCTAGTTGAGTAGTGAAACATCTGCAAGAACAACCAAGCTCAAAGAGCACCAAGGACCCCACAGTCCTCCTCCTCCTCCTCCTCCTCGTAACCCCACTCCCTTCTAGCACTGATGATGTTACCTAGCTTGGTCTGCAAGAAAACAGCCGGGCTCAGGGAGCACCAAGGACCCCTCTTTTCAACCCTGAGCTACAAATATTCTCTTATTATTGAGATCAAAAGTCTGCTTCCAAGTCTGCCATCCCAAGACAAATCTGTGCATCCCTAATCAAGGGTGAATGAGTCAGTCTCCTGCATGGATGACCAATATGCTTTGCGAGAAAGTTAAAAAAGATGCTTTAAGCAAACCCAAATGAACGAACCGGAGTATCGTTAGATCATTAGTTCAACGCCAACCCAGGGAGATGTGATCTTGGGTTTGAATGTCCAACAAGACTTGGCCATCCCTTAAGGAGCTGAATAGCAAACTAAAATCTCTGAGGAACTGTGGGCTTCTTGGGCCACTTCACACCCCTACAAGGGATTCTCACTGGGCAAAACTGAGAATTAGAGAGATTTACTGAATGGGGTGGAATGTAGCCTGGAGTCCCAGAAGGAAGGGGCTGCCTCCCAAATGGCAAAGAACTTGGAATCTCAGGTAGGCAGAAAGAGGAAAAAGACAATCCACAGAGTATATCTATAGCTTTAGCCTGGCAGGATTCTGTCTCTAGATGAACTTCAATTAAACAGAATCACCCAGATTGTTGGATTATTCAGAAGGGGTTCATCCATGCACAGAAACCCATTTTCCCTAGTGACCTTTGGGATCCCTACTTGTCTTACCTGATTTTGGGTTTATGAGGACCCCCATTAGATTTCTCTGGCCAAGCAGAGCAAGGTGGCGCAGCTCTAGAAAAAGCACCGCTGGAATAGCCGCCTTTGCTAACTCAAGGTTGATCTCCCATTTTTTCCCTCTCTCTCTCCTACCCTTCTCTACTCCACACCCAGCTTCAGACAAAAATCAGCGAAGGCTGACAGCTGCCGCCCGTCTTCTAGAAGTCATCCAAGGTCTGGAACAGGCCCACAGGGCTTTTGAACGTCAAGAAGATGGAGAGAAAGCAGGGACTGGCGCTCTTCCACCTCCCTAAGATGGCGTCTCCCATTGGGAACCAGATTGTTTTTGTCTGTATTGATGACGTTGTCTTTACGTCTGTCTGGAGAAGCAACTGCCTACACTGCAGACTATGCTCTTGTTGAACAATGTCCCCTTGGAAGGAGAACATGGCAGAAATTACAACACCTTTCTATCCTCCTAGCTGTACTCAACCAGTGTTCTACATGAATCTAGAAGAATGGAGTGTGTGTGTGTGTGTGTGTCCAGGTTCTGCTTATCACAGATATGGATGGAAGTTAGTCTCCTGTAGCCCAGAACTGTAGGCACCATCATCTCTGTTTGATCAAGTTTCTAGTCTTTATCACAATAACGATAAGCTTGAAAACATGGGGAAGTCCCACTCCAATCTCAAGAGGAGAGACCGATGGCTGCGTAACATTTTCAGAGGGGCTGAATAAACTCTTCCCCTCTATAACTCTCTGAGCTGTTCCTCTGAGCTGTAAAATGCGGGCCATGGTAAGCGAACTTTGAAAAACGGAGAATAAAGTAATACGAAATGAGGAAATTGTTGGCTGTCTCTTGTATAATTTGTCTAGATCAGGGTTCTCCAAACTTGCAAGTTTGGGACTTGTGGATTTCAAGTCCCATTTCCCAGGTCTCCAGCTGTGAAGGTTCTCCATGTCTGCAGAGAGGGAGAGAGAGGGAGGGGGGGGGAAACTGCCCCTGTGCATCAATCCTTCCTCTGAAAACTCACTCACATATGGGTTTCTGTTGTGCAATTCATCCTCGTCTATAATTATCTGCAAATCATCTCCAGTATATAGACCCGAGTGGGTTTTATTTCTCTCAAGTTCAGTGGAGCCATTGATGACCAGAAAAAGCTGTCCATTCAGAGGCCTTTCTCTCTCTCTCCTTTTCCTTTCCTTTCCTCCCTCCTTTCCTTCCTTCCTTCCTTCCTTTTTCTTTCTCTCCTCCCTCTTTTCTTTCTTTCTTCCTCCATCCATCCCTTCTTCCATCCTCTCCCCTTTCCTCCTTCCCTCCCTCCCTCCTTCCCTATCCCACTGTTACCTTCCTTCCTTCCTTCCTTCTTTCCTCCCTCCCTCCCTTTTTTTCTTACTTTCTTCATGACTTTTTAAACCACACCCTGCATGCTCCCCTGCTCAAATTCCCTGCTCTCTGAAGTGAACCCGTGCAGGGCCACAGGGTCCTGCCACGGATTGTGAGGGATGTCAAGAATTACCCTTAGCCACCCCCATTATTCTCTCTCCTTCTTTCTCTAGCAAAACAGTTCAGCAACTAAAAGGAAGCATGCCACCGAATTAGGCTCAGAGTGCCAAAGGCAGAGTCATCGGTTGGTGGACATTGCATCCCCTCTCTCTTAAACAGATGGTTTTTAATTTAAACAAAATCGAAAATAACTTCCGGCAAAGCAGGGCTGCAGTCTGCAGTGTGACCTTTACTTCCAAGACTTAAATTATCCATGTCCATTCTCTTCGCCCCTTATCCTTCTCTCCAAAGGTTATGAAGATTTAATTTATTTTTCACTGCAAAAAGAGAAAAAAAAGAACGGGGTGCATCATGGGAAGTCACTGAAATTGGATGCTCCTGTCGCCTCCAAATGAGGTTGGAAAAGAGCTCCAATTTTTAAATCCAGATCATCAATTGTGGCCAGATAGAGCAAGTTAGAGAAACCAGGATTCTGAAATTAGCCGAAGGCTGCTTCCTGTGTTGGAGATGCCCAGCCAATCGTTTCGATTCAAAAATCCAGTTCAGAGTGAAAAGGAGGACTAGGGGTGACCTGGTAGCCAATATTTGAAGGGCTGCCACAAAGAAGGGGGAAGGTCAGCCTAGTCTCCAAAATAATGTTTAAATCATTTAAAATCTATTTGTGACCATTCAAATAGGTTCATCGCCTTTTCCGGGAGATGCTCCTGTCCATGTGAAACACTATTCCTTGATGCTTCCCCCCCCCTCAGCCCCCTTTCACACAGTCCTTGTGAAACTCTTTCTTGATCAGGAAACTGATCACCCGTGAGAATTGTGACTGCCTATAAATGATTAGGAAGGTTGTGGAAGAGGAATGTGCCTGATTACTTGAATTAAGTCCCAACTGCGAAGAAAACCAGCATTGTCAGAGAGAGAGAGAGAGAGAAACTGCTGGTCACTTCTCTTAATGAGAAGGGAGCCTGTGGAACAGTGTTTCTCAGTCCTGGTCACTTGAAGATGGAGGGATTTCAACTCCCAGAATTCTTCAGCCAGATGGAGAATTCTGGGAATTGAAGTCTGCCTTGGATTCTGCTTTGGGCAGGCTCAAAGTGATTGGAACCAGACTCACAAAGCCATTAAAGAAATGTCAGCTTTGCTTCTAGGCCAGGGGTCCCCCCGACCTTTTGGGCACCAGGGACCAGTTTTTATGGAGAGAGGTTTTCCCACGGACCGGGAGGTGCGCGGTTTCACGTGCTGCCTGCATCTCGCGGATCGGACTTCGCTTGTTTGCGTGGACCGGTTTCTGGCATCGGTCCACGGACCAGGGGTTGTGGACCCCTGTTCTAGGCCACCTGGCTGCAAGAACTGGTGCAACCTTCCCCAATTTGTAATCCCATAATTTTAGGCTGGAGAAATAACAACTCTTAAGTCTTCCCATCCAGTAAGTTCCTAATCTGCTTGTTCCTGCTTTGGGCGACCAAGCAGAGATTCCTATTTCAAAATAATAAAATCTGAAGAATTTGGGGCTCTCTGGAACCTCCCACTGATGTTTGTGGACCAAGCCTGCACTGGTGACACCATGGCCAATAATGTTTTGCTCTGTTTTCGTCCCATTTTTATTATTGTTGTTGTTGTTGTTGTTGCTGTTATTGCATCTGCTTGATATGGACCAAAGCTGTGTATAGAAGTTACATTTTCTCCTTTTAAGTCATTTCCGTCCTCTTTGGCAACGTGTCCCAGTCTTGCCCTCACATCTGGAGAATTGAACATGCTACATAAGATTGTGGAGGATAGAAAGTTCGCCAGAAGAGACATCTCCAGGACTGATCCAGGCTGTTGTACTGTTTGCAAGAAACCAGAAACAGGCCTCGCTTTCTTTTCATCTTTCAACGGAGGAGAACCTCAAGGGGCACGCAAACTGTCAAACGGACGTCAAGCAAGGGTGGACAGAAGGTGGCCCCTTATTGGCTGAAGCCTGGGCCTTTTCAGGAATGGCAGAAGCAATGGGAGCAACTGCCCCCACACATGCCGAGATCTCCCAATGGATTCATACTATGCATTTTGGTGTTTTGGGAGATGAGAAGAAGACGATGTAAGACCGACGGTCAGAAAGGCCTGTCTGTCCAGGTATTGTGGGCGGCGTATAAAGGGCCGAGCATCCAGTTTATCCTGCAACACATAACTCTGTGTTTGTTAACTAAACAGCTAACAAAAGGGAATCTACGTGGATGGGTGGAAGGAGAAGATCTTGTGAGCTGTCCGGTCTTCACCACCAGCTGTGGCTCCAATTACAAAAACCTCCTCCATCTTGCAGTATTTTTTTTTTTTTAGAGAAACATCACCAACTAGGGGACAAACTTTGCATTTCATCAATGAAGAGAACATCTCTGAGGCTGGGGTGAGGGGGGAGTGGGGGAGAACAGAGCCAAAGGAATGGGGATGGGCCCCTTTTTTATTTGCATGGAAGGCAGAGGACAAAGCTGGTTGACCACATTCTGCCTGCTGTGAAGCCACCATGTCAAGTCTTCCTTAGGTGCCCAAGGTGGATATTTTTCCTGCTTCGCTGGGCAGAGCTACACGGGCAAGCGAGGAACAGAGACAAAAGGAGGCAGAACCACCGGGGTGTGAGATTGGAGTAGCTGGAGATGGAGCGTTCGGAGTAGTGAGCCTTGAATCCAAGGGAATGGCCAAGAATTTACACACACAGGTAGAAAAAAGAAGCGAACAGCAAAAGGCTTGCATCAGCTGCTCACTCACAAAGCTTCGGATTGTTTTTTCCAGGGAGGGAACCCCGGAATCATGTCGCGAATCCTGCCAGGGGTGGAGGACAGCACCCTGTATCCTCCATGGTTTGAAGTTCAAGCTAGTCAAAGCAAACTTGGGAAGGTGGAAGGCACCGTCCCAAACACGGCCGCCTCGCCAATCAGCAAACACAGACACGGATGGGCAGATGGGGGAGAGACAGGCAGTGCTTGCGCTGCACGTGGCGGAATGGAGGCAGGAGGAACGTTGGGTGGACGGAGGTCAAAAAACACCTTCTCAGTCCTTCAGGTTGGCTTCCAGAACCCCCTGGGCCGTCAGTTCAGCCAGGACATTGTCCAGGTAGTTCGGGTCAGGATAGCCGTGGCCAGTGAGGTTGGAGCCAAATTCGGTCTTGTGGTGAATCTCGTTCCACACCACAGTGTCCGATTCTCCCGTCGTGTTCGAGGTCCCGATGGTGAAGATGAGTCGGCGTTCCCAGGCCACAATGAGGAGTTTCAAAATCTGGATGAGAAGAAGATAATATAGATATAGATATATTAAAAAAATATCCTTTCTCACTCTTGTGGGTGGTCTTGTTTTCCTCAATCTCGGGTCTTCTACCAGTGGACTGGGATTTTGAGGGTTCTGTGCAGGATCTTAGCTGTTCCTAGCACTGCACTTTTCTGGAGAAAGTGCTCTGATGCCATTCCTGGGATCGGTTGGAGTCCCTCCCTCAACTTAGGAGTCACAGCCCTGAGTATTCCTACCACCACTGTGACCTCTTTGGGCTTGACTTTCCACACCCTCTCCAGTTCCTCCTTCAGGCCCTGCTACTTCTCCAGCTTCTCATACTCCTTCTTCCTGATCTTGCTCTCACTTGGCACTTCTGCAACCATTACCACCACTGTCTTCCGGTCCTTGTGTTACTACGATGTCTGGTTGATTGGCTACCACCTGTCTATCTGGACCACCACTGTCTTCCGGTCCTTGTGTGTTACTACGATGTCTGGTTGATTGGCTACCACCTGCGTATCGGTCTGGAAGTCCCACAGGTGCAAGCCAATGAACATCGTGGTAGTAAACAAGCACCAGAAGACAGCGACGCTGATAGATGTGGCAGTGCCGAATGACAGCAACACGAGGAAGAAAGAGAATGTGAAGCACAAACGCCATCAATACAAAACAGAAGCGATGATATCACAAAGGCAAGAAACGGCGACTGCTTAAGTACGTTCCAGTTGAAGTCCACTAAAAGTCAAAGGTCCAGGTTTACCTTTCTGCCTTTCTCGTTGTCCGGAAGGTAACAATGACGTGGAAATCCTCGTGCGGTGAACTTTTTCCCAGGATTTGGATGCTCTATGCCCTGCTTAAGCAAAAAAAGAAAAGAAAGAGAGTTGGGAGAGGCAAAAAAAAACATGCATCTAGTCCACAAGGTGTGTTATGGAAGGAAGTAGTAGTAGTTCTCAACTTACAACTGGTTGAAGTTATAGCGAAGTCAACATCCACTCAAAATTACAGGCAGTTCGTTTAGTGATCGTTTGACGTTACAACGGCACTGAAACAAGTCACTTATGACCGTTTTTTCACACTTACGCCCATTGAGTGATCAAAATTCAGACGCTTGGCAACTGACTCGTACTTATGACGGTTGCAGCGTCCCGGGAGGGGTCACGTGATCCCCTTTGGCGGCCTTCTGACCAGCAAAGTCAGTGGGGGAAACCAGTTTCGCTTAACAACGGTGTCACTCACTTAACAACTGCAGTGATTCACTTAACACCCGTGGCAAGAAAAAAGGTCGTAAAATGGGGCAAAACTCACTTAATAAATATCTCATTTAGCAACAGAAACTTCGGGCTCCCGTGTGGCCGTTAAGCCAAAGACGTACCAGGAACGCGTTCTCTTTCTCACCTGGATCCCCGCAGGAATGTTGTACAGAACGCGGATCGTTTTGCAATTCGGATAGCCGGGAAGAGAGTGGGGGATGACGTGGAATTCCATTTTTCCAGGAGGCTGAGTCCCTGTCTTCTCCCCATAGATGGCCTTGCAAGTGGGGCACTGGAGGCTGCCATCCTGAGGGGCGGAAGGAAGCGAGGGGGTGAGGAGGGGGTACAGGTCAGCCGCCCAGGGGTCGTGACATGCCAACGAACCCACCGGTTGATGATTTTATTTACTTATTTAAATCGACGGGCTGCACAAGGCCCAAGATATTTTTTTTTTCCCCCCATAGCCATTTCATTCAAAATTACAGTGAAAAAGATAAAGCCTAAGACAAACTTCAAAGAAGAAAAAAAAACGGAAAGGAACCATCGAAAAGGAAGGGGAAAAAAAATAAGAACGTGGTAATGAAAAAGGAAACTAGTGGACTTTTGCTGATCGGGAACGAAGGAGAAGGGCTGATAAGGATTTGTTTAGAGATAAGAGATCCTGTGTTGTATTTTGATACCAGATGATAAATGGCTAAGTTTATATTTGTGGTGATGGAGGGGAAAGTCATTTCTTTATATATGTCTTCATGTATTTCTTTCTACATTATTTATTGATTGATATCCCCCGCCTTTGTTATTTTCACAAATAATTCAAAGCAACAAACACACCCAATATTCCTTCTTCTTCTTCTGGTTTTCCCCACAACCAGCCTATTAAGTGATTTGGGTTGAGAGAGAAGGACTGGTCCAAAGTCATCCAGTCAGCCTTCGTGGTTAAGATGGAACTAGAAGTCACCGTCTGCCACTTTCTAGCCTGGTGCCTTATCCACTAAATAAACCTGGTTCTTTCTTTCTTTCTTTCTTTCTTTTTCTTTCTTTCTTTTTCTTTCTTTCTTTCTTTCTTTCTTTCTTTCTTTCTTTCTTTCTTTCTTTCTTTCTTTCTTTCTTACTTTCTTTCTTTCTTTCTTTTTCTTTCTTTCTTTCTTTCTTTTTCTTTCTTTCTTTCTTTCTCTCTTCCTTCCTTCCTTCCATCTCTCATCTCTATATCCATCCATCCATCCATCCATCCATCCATCCATCCATCCATCCATCCATCCATCCATCCATCCATCCATCCATCCATCCATCCATCTATCTATCTATCTATCTATCTATCTATCTATCTATCTATCTATCTATCTATCTATCTATCTATCTATCTATCTATCTATCTATCTATTCCTCATTTCAACCCTGAGCTACAAAGATTCTCCTTTATATCATTTATCTCTGTCTATTTGTCTATTTATCTATCTGTCTGTCCGTCTGTCCATCTCTCTCTCTCTCTCTCACACACACACACACACCTATCATCTATCATATCTATCATCTATATCTGTCTGTCTGTCTGTCTGTCTATCTATCTAATTTATATACTGGTCATCTCACTGTTTGGGGTGACTCCATATATTTCTTCATTATTTCTATTTCTTTTTTATTCTTTTCAATCCCGGGGGGGGGGGGAGATTGAGACTCTCTGCGCCCCAACCAATCATGTTCCCCAGATTCCTTCCCCCCACCCCCAGCCACCCATTTGAATCAGGGCTCACCTTATTGCCGTTGTTGTACATGGCAACGAGACAAAGGAGGTGGTACAGGTGCCCGCATTTGCCCAGCTTTCCTACCAGTTCCGGCTTGGCGCCCTTGTGCCTGAGGATGCCCTCGTACCCAGAGGAGGACACCAATCTCTCCATGCAGATGGTACAGTCCTGTTGGGGGTGGAAACAAGTAGGGGGTGTCAGCCATAACTAACAAGGGGGGAGGTTGGATTCCAGGGAGCTGTAAAGCACTGGGAATAAATTAGGGGAAAAATGTAGAATAATATGGTTGGAAGGGACCTTGGAGGTCTTCCAATCTAACTCTATCTCTAGTTCTAATCTAGAATAGAATAGAATAGAGCTGGAAGGGACCTTGGAGGTCTTCTAGTCCAGCCCCCTGTTCAAGCAGGAGAACCTATACCATCTCAGACAAGTGATTGTCTAGCTTCTTCTTAAAAACCTCCAGTGATGGAGCGCCCACGATTTCTGGTGGCCAGCTGTTCCACTGGTTACTTGTCCTCACTGTTAGGAACTTTCTCCTTAATTCCAGGTTGCTTCTCTCTTTGATCAGTTTCTAACCATTGTTTCTTGTCCTGCCCTCAGGTGCTGGTTCCAGTTTGTGCCAAGGATGAAACAGAAGGAGCGACGACCTGTAGATCCAAGCCAGCTTCCAGATAGGAGAAAAATGTTTTTATTTACTTATTCGTATCTTGCCTCTTGACCGCTGGACTTTTATCATTTCAAAATGCTCACGCAACCTCTGCAGGTGGAAACACATATCCACGTGTGCCTTTCGGTGACTCAGAATCCTAAAATGTACCACAAACCATTTCATGATAATAATTGCACCACCTTGGTGCCAATGTAAGCACTTTCCTGTTGCTGAAAATTACACACCCGGGACCTCGCGTCTAGCAGCTCTTTGCTCCAAGTCATTTGCTTCTATTTTTAATCCTCGTTTCATCTCTACCTCCTCTTCTTTTAAGCACCTTGAGACTCCAGGATCTCTCCCCCTTTACCCCACAACAGCCTTGCAAAGAACATAGAACAAGAGTTGGAAGGGACCTTGGAGGTCTTCTAGTCCAACCCCCTGCTCAAGTAGGAGACCCTATATCATTCTGGACAAATCTCTTCTTGAAAACCTCCAGTGATGGAGCACCCACAACTTCTGAAGCCAATCGGTTCCACCGATTGATTGTTCTCATAATCAGGAAATACTAGATTGAAAGGGGAGGAAATCAATCTACTCACGCCTGGATATTTTATACTTTTTGCCCCACTGGTGGGTCAGAAAGTGGGGTAACTCACCTCATCAGGGGGGTTCTTTACTTTCTGGATATAACGTCGCACCACATCCTCGGGGTTTCTGCCTGGAAAGAAGAGAAAACTCAACGCTGAGCATTGTCACAGAGACAATGAAAATGGTCTTTTTAGACACTGTGACGGCTGGCTGTTAGTCTACTGCTCTGGTCCTCATGAAAGCCATTTTATACCTCTTCGTTCCCATCTGCACCAGTCAATTTCAGTCAAAGTAATGCAAAGTCTGACTTAAGAGATGGGGGAAAAAACCCGAAAAAAATCCCTTTTGGGGATTTTTGTTTTGTTGTTTTTCCATTTGGAAAAAAAACTGGTTTTTTCCCAATTTTTCCAGTTTTTTTTCCAGGCCTCTGACCCTACCCAGAGCCAAACAGTTGACTCTCTGTGGCCTTTCAGAATTTCCCACAATGCTCAGGGTACTTGATACAGCATCCCTCTTTGGTGGGATGCAAAATGGCTGCCAACTCTAAAAGGGTCCAAAAGCCAGCGTCCAGCGTGCGACACCCCCCCCCCCATTCTAACCCCTCAGAGACCAAGGAGGAAGACAGCTTACTCTTCTTCAAATGTTTCTTCTTGGTTTTACGGCAAATGCCGGTAATGCCCGGCACTGCCTTCATGTCGCTCTTGTTGACAGGCGGGGGGTGCAAGATGGGCTTAGGAGCTCGCGTCAGACAGACGGGCAAACCTGCTGCACACATCAAGATGCCGGTCATTCCTGGAACAGAGAAAGCAAGTGATTCAAACAAAACTAATTCCATATGTTCTGATTTAACAGACTTTTGGATTTAACAGACCTTTGTATTTAACAGACTTTTGGATTTAACAGACCTTTGGATTTAACAGACTTTTGGATTTAACAGACCTTTGGATTTAATAGGCATGACATCCAGTCTGTTAAACCAAGGTTTTCATGTTCCTTAATAAAAAATGAGAAGGAAGCACTTTTTCTGACTAGCATATTTTACTAAAAAGGCATCAGCTTTCATGAGCTGCAGCTCAACTCATTTATTACTCTTACCTGCCAAGGCAGGGTGGACTGGACCAGTTCCATTCAGATTCTTCACTGGGAGAGCAGGAACCCTAGAAGAGAAAGATGGAGGAGGTTTGAACAGTAATCCCTTGAAGGAGCACACATGTTTTTGGAGCATCCCAAAGGGCTATTGTTTTACGCTCAAAACCTTCCCTTGCAGCCTGCCAAGCCCTTTAGTCTGACTTTCAAACAAACAAACAAATTGCTTTCTCACAGTAGAGAATATACATACTTAAGGTTGAGTATGTTGGGTTCTTCGTGTTCACAGAATTTGGTTGCTTTCCTGCAGATGTTAGGCTAGGTAATATCATCAATGTCCCAGAATACCATTTTAATTCCTGGGAATTCTTTGTAAAATATTCTTGAATTTGAAAGTTCTGATCCAGCTGGTTGTCTCCTCCCCCCCCTCTGTTCTTTAACCTCCAGTCCCCTAATCATCTTGGTTGGTCTTCTCTGACACAGACGTTCCCAAGGATTATAAGCAAATAAAGCCAACATTGACTATGTCGAACGTTCATCAGTAAACTGTTCCTTGGTCGCAGGCAGGATTAACCCCCACCGATTCCTCTCTAGCGCAACCAGATGGCCGACCACATTTCGCCGCAACTCAGCCCCTCTTTTGTTGGAGGGGCTGCAGAAACATAACCATCACCCCCCACCCTCCCTCAACATTCTCTTAACCGCCCAGATGGTCCTACAAACAGAGCCTCTAAAAATAACTACGTTGCTTTCACTGCAACAGGACCGTTTTTGACAGCTACGACGAGTTATTTGCATGTGTGTATATATATATATATATTCTTTTCTCAAAGACTCTCCCACCATGTGGGTGTAGGGGTGTGTGTCTGTCTGTGTGTTTTCCTAGTTTTTATTCTCACAATGACAATTCTGGAGACGGATTGAGAGAAGGGATTGAGTCAAAGTCTCAAAGTCTTCCTGGTACAAATACCAACAATTTAACTGTTATGCTAATCTGGCGTAGCAACTTAGAACCAGCCCTCTCCTTTATTACTGTGGTTGCAGCATCCCCGTGAACATGATCAAAATTTGGAGGCTTAGCAAACTGGCCTGTCTTTACGACGCATCCCAGGGTCTCGTGAATGTCATTTGCAGGCTTCTCAAGGGGCAGTCAATAAGGAAAATCAATAGGGGAAGCCGGATTCACTTAACAACCGAGTGATTTGCTTAACAGACAGGGCAAAAAGGGTAACATCTCTTAACGCTTGCATCATTTAACGACGAAAGGACCAGTTGAAGCCACCTCTCTCCAAAAACACCAACACAAACAGCTTCCTTCCTGGGCCAAATCCTAGAGAAGGAGTCTTGTCTACAGGTAGCCCCTCCACTTATGACCTGAATTGCTAAGCGAGACAGTTGTTAAGTGAGTTTTGCCCCATTTTACGACCTCTCTTGCCTCAGGTGTGAAGAGAATCACTGCAGTTGTTTAATGAGTAACACGGTCGTTAAATGAATCCGGCTTCCCCCCCCCAGTGACTTTGCTTGTCAGAAGGTCGCAAAAGGGGGTCCCCGTGACCCCAGGATGTGGCAACCGTCATAAATATGAGTCAGTTGCCGAGCGTCTGAATTTTGATCACGTGAATGCTGCAACGGTCGTACGTGCGAAAGACGGTCGTAAGTCTTTTTTGCACAGCTGTTGTGACTTTGAACGGTTGCTAAACAAACTCTTGTCAGTCAAGGACTAACCTGTATTTCACATCAGTTACCTCTTCTCGTTTCAAACCAACTAGGTTACCCGTGAGCCAAATTTCCTTCTTTTGGCATCATTTTCAGGCCAAAATACTTGACTTTTCACCTGCTCACCAGGAGAGCAGATCAACAACTAGCCGTAGTACTCAGGAGAGCAGATCAACAACTAGCCGTAGTACTCAGGAGAGCAGATCAGCAACTAACCGTAGTACTCTGCTCCTGGCCTGGCCTTCCAAACATAACTTGCAGGAGGGCTGGTGCTACACATTCAAAATCCCCTAAAAAATGCAGAATTCAAAATCTAAAAATGATTTACTGCACTCTTCCAGCACGCTAACCTGCTGGCATTCACACACAAATGCACACACACATTCTTCCTCTCTGACTCCTTTTTGCTGACTCTGACACCCATTGGGGGGGGGGGGCGGCAGTTAATCTCAGAGAGCAGTTGCCCATTGGCTCATCTTACCTAGCTGTCGACATAGCAGATCTTGGAAGCTGGGATATCGTTGTGTAACATTCACAATCGCAGCAGCCAAGAAAAAAAGAACTCCATGCAAAGTGTAGCGAGAGAACAATGCTTAAAAGGCAGTTTGGCTTTTTCTGGGTATAATAAACGGAACTTGCCCCTAAACCTTCTCCACTTTCATTTTTACTAATGAATAAATATAAATAGCCATTTCTGGTATGCCAACTTGCCTCCACCTTTTGTAAATCACTAATTCTCTGAGAGAATGCACTGTAAGGCATAACTAGGAACAAGTTTGCTTTGTTTTATTTTAGCAATATGTCCTATTTTATGCCATTTCCCCCCCTTTCTCTTCCCATTTTATTTTTCCTTTTAATGTTTTATGCTTGCTTTGAATAAGGGCCAGAATGCAATGTTGAAGGTATTTTTTTTGCCTTGAACCACTGTTCAAGGGAGCTATTGGTACTGGTATTGTTGAAAGAAAAATCTTCATCAGGGTCCAGTCCAAGCTGGGAATAAACAAAATGGAGACTGCTTTAGAAAGAAGGTTGGAGTTTATTGAAGAGCAGAGCCAGACAGAAAGATGGCTCTGGGAAAAACTGACCACATGGAGCTGGGAGTGGTGGGGTTTTATACCTTCTGGGGCTCTTGAGGTGGTTTCCTGTTCCTGTTTGAGGCTTTGTATTTCCTGTGTCATCTATGTTGACCTGAGTCTGAGTGTGCCCTTTTGGTACTGGTGGGTTAATCCTATTATGTCCCCAAAGGTCATGTCTTTTAGAGTTTGGGTGGGGTATGTAGATTTTAGGGGTCTTTGTCTTCCTAATCTCATCAGCTTCTAGCTTCCTGGCTCCGATCTTCCTGAATGGATTATCACATCTGAATTTCTAAAAGCTGGTTTCTGCTGAGTTTTCTGGCTGGGGGGAGGGGCTGGGGCTGGTTTCTGTCTTTTTTTAAAAGATCTTCTCCATTATTCCTTTTGGGGAAATATATTCTGCCTTTTTAATATTCCCCAAAATATTTCTTTCTCTGGATTCTTCCCACAGTATCGTTACTGCTACTATTATTTTTCTTATTATCGGAACAGCTGGCGACATTCTAAAGCCTGTTACTCCACCAGACTATGGATCTGGAACCAGGAACAAGCCATGCTATGTTTAATCACTTATTAAGACGATTATCGTCACCATCACTTTAATTATTAGATTAGATTGCATTTTTAATAGCCGAAGAATTAAACGTTTAAATAAACAATTAAATATTTAATTGCAAAATAAATTAAATTATTAATAGCATCAAGCCACATTAGTCAGAGACAGGCTGAAAAGCATCCTCCCAAGTGCAATTACCATTATTATTCATACTATTAAAACTATTATTAATAGTAATACTGCTAATAATAGTCATGTAGCAATAGTAATAACACAGATCATAATATTCCCCACATGTAAAACGTTCCTAACAAGAAAGCCATAACATTGTTTTTTAAAAAAAAAAGAACGTCATGAAAAGGCAGATTTTCAGTAGCGCATTAAAACATGCTAAGAAGCATATTCGTATTTCAGTAATTACAGGAACAATAGTCTCTTAGTATCTACGGCTGATTGTTTTAACTCCTCTGAGTGAACTCTGGCTAGTTTTTCTATGTGATTAAACACGGAGGCTTAACTAGGGCACTTTTATTTGAACTAAAAAAAAGAAATAAAGTATTCTGTGCTTGCTGCTTGCCGCTAACAATCTAGGTTGTTAGCAGCATTTGGGGGAGCCCAAAAGAGATTTAAATTCGAAAAAAAAAGAAATAAGAGTTGGGCGCTGTATTATTTATTTTTTTAAATTAATTTGTTTGGGGATAGTGTCTGACTCTAGAGAGAGACTCTGGGAGAGTTCCAGCATAGTATTTACAAAACGAGATTTTTGAAAATGCGATCTGCAATCAATGATGCAGAAAGATGGGAAATCTTACCAAACGGCACAGGAAATATATACAAAACGCAAATTACTATGAGCTGCATTCATTGTAGCCCAAGACTACCTCTTTTTGTTTTTTAAAAATTTGCCTATTTTGTGGTTTCCTAACCCAGATCTGAAGGCAGCTAGGTATGTACCAAAATGGACATTCCCCCCCCCAAAAAAAATTTGATGACACAATTTGCAGCATTAAAATTATGCCTTCCAAAATGTGTGTGTGTGTGTGTGTGTGTGTGTGTGTGTGTGTGTATAAAATACAGAAAGCATCTATCATAAAGAACCTGGTCAAAACTGCATACATTTGAAGTGCAAAAATGCAATGCGCTATAATAGGATAAAAAAAAAACCTTGCCAAAATATAACTCTCAGAAAAAGCAGGAAAAGCACGCAAAATTTTAAGCAGACCTTTTAAATAAAATGAGGCAGAACAGGGTGAAAACTAACTTCTTGCCAAGGGGAAACAGAAGCACGAGGAGCATGCAAGATTTCAAGCAGACCTAAGCAGACTTAGAAAGACCCTGAAACCAACTTATTGCTGAAGTAAAAAAAAACAACAACAGTTAAATCAATACTGATTTTGGCCATAACTGCAAAAGAGACATCGTTTAAGTTACTTCAGCAACAGAAAAAAAATGTTCCCTCTTTTGCCTTTTATAGGTTAGTCCTTGGCTTATGACCCCACACTCCTCCTCCTTCTCCTCCTCCTCCTCTCCGCAAACCCCTTTCCCTTCTAGCACTGATGATGTTACCTAGTTGGGCAATGAAACGTCTGCAAGAAAACCACCAAGCTCAGAGAGCACCAAGGACCCCACAATCCTCCTCCTCCTCCTTCTCTTCATCCCCAACCCCATTCCCTTCTAGCATTGCTGATGTTACATAGTTGGGTCATGAAACATCTGCAAGAAAACTACCAAATTCAGAGAGTATCAAGGGCCCCCCAGTCCCCCTCCTCCTCCTCTTCCTCCCCCAACCCCATTCCCTTCTAGCACTGATGACGTTACCTAGTTGGGCAATGAAATGTCTGCAAGAAAACCAGCCAAGGACCCCACACCACCTCTTCCTCCTCCTCCTCCTCCTCCACCCCACAAGCCCCACTGCCTTCTAGTACCGATGATGTTACCTACTTGGGCAATCAAATGTCTGCCAAGAAACCCCCCAGCTCAGAAAGCACTAAGGACACCACCGTCCTCTTTATTTTCATCCCTGGCCATTGGACCTCGACGCTTAGAGCAACGCCAGGCCTCACCCATACTTACCCCGGAGGAATGGACGCTCTGCTGCTTAGGATGGCTGCACGCTGCGTCCCAGGCCGGTTCAGGTTATTTTGACCCGGCACTTGCGTGTTGTTGGGCGCGCTCTGGCTTCGGGAGAAGGTGGTGGTAGCTTGCATCCCATTGGCAGAACGGGACGGCTCCATTTTGGCCATCCCTCCTGCTTGCACGGCCCCCAAAGGCCACAAGGCCGTCCCGTTGAAAGTATTGCTCTGCCGGACAGCCAGCGTCCCGTTGCTATTGCCGGAGTAGACCTTCCGGCGTTGGGAGGCCAAGATGGCATTTGACGCTGCCCGCGTGCTGTTGACCAGCAGGCACTGCTGGCACGAACAGGGGTGTCCAGAATTCGTCCCCACCGGCCAGGACTGAGACTTAGGGATGGAGCCCATGATGAGCGGGTAAGCTAAGTCCATGCGCCGGCGGAGGCGGCGTTTTCTCTGTGTCTGACGGTTCACCTGCGACATGCTGTTGAAGTAGATCAGGTAGCAGAAGCCCAAGGTGGACAGGTCGAGCCACGGATGCTGCTTCTCGTAGGCGTTCTGGATGGTAATGCAGATGTCCATGTCGTAAGGGGTCCAGGAGTTGTTGTCGTTCTCCCACTCCCACACCACCCCTTTGCCAGGAGCGGAAGAAGGGTCGTAAAAATTTCTCCGCACGGGGCGCATTGTCCCTGCAACAGAAGGAGACCCCCAAGAGATGAACTGACACAGCACAGGAAATGGAAGGTAGAAACAGTTGCCTTGAGCCTTGCGGGAAGGAAAGGCAAGACAGCCAGATGCTAAGGTTTTCTTGTTTATTACGTGATATATCACGGTCCCAACAGATTATCTACAGCTCAGGGTAGGACAGCAGAGGCCTTGCTGCGCTCTGAGCTTGGTGGTTTGCTTCCAGACGTTTCATGACCCGACTAGATAACATCATCAGGGCGAAGGAGTGCGTCATCACTCTGATAACTTTACCAAGTTGGGTCCTGAAATGCCTGCAAGCAAACCACCCAGCTCAGAAAACATCAAGAACACCACTTTATTTTGCTAAGGCTGTTTGTCCAACTAAAACTTTTATCTATTTATCTTCATTTGAATGTCCTCAAGTTCACAGAGCAAAAATTGTGGAAGAGAAGGAGGCAGGGAGGGAAATGAGAGGGGAGGGGAGGGGAGGTGAAGGGGAGGAGAAGGGAGGAGAGGAAAGGAAAAAGGAAAAAGGAGAAAGGAAAGGAAAGGACACGGGAGGAGGCAAGTGTGTTGGATATGTTCGCCACCTTATTTGTAAAAATCAGAAAAGGTGGGTGGCTTTTCTCTCTATTTTTATTTTTTCTTAGACATGGTGCAGCTGATAATGAAGGGCTCTGTCGCTTAGGATGCACTCTGCTCACTGAGGAACACAACGCACACAGAGAGAGAGACACATAAACAGTTTCTGCACCACCTCCCCTCCCTCCCTCCCTCGGTGTGCTGATGCAGCCCGCCGCCACAGTCCATGCATGCAATCAATAATTATGTTTGAAGTGTTACGTTAACTATGCATCCTTCCCCAGGGGCTCATAAAACCAAGCAGCAGTACGCCAGCAGTTTCCGTGGTGTTTGCTTTCAGCCAGCACGGTTTGGCAAGCGGCCTGCGGCTTCAGCTTACAGCCCTCTCTAGCAGCAAGATCCCTGGGGTGGGTGGGGGGAGATGCTATCAAGAAGGCAGGGGAGGGGGCTGAATCTAGGCTGCAAGGGGTGCAGAGAGAGAGAGAGAGAGAGAAGCTGGTACGTAGGATACAGCTCTTATGTAAAGCATTGAAATTTGGAGTGTGTGTGTGTATGTGTGTGTGTCGTCCTGCATTCATGGCCACTGGGATGGACACTCTGAAATGGACCGCAATGACGTTCCCCTCCATTTAATGGAGTCCCATTGATCAAGCAGTAGGTCTAGTCAGAGCGCAGATGGTCCTTGAAGTTACGACCGCCGTTTGAGCCCCAAATGTACGGGGCTCAGCGAAGCATTTCTGACGTGTTGAGCTTGGTCCCATTTTACGACTTTTCTCGCCACGCTTGTTAAGTGAATCGTTGCCGTTGTGGAGTGGGTCACTTGGTCGTTAAGTGAATCTGGCTTTTCCCCCCCCTTGACTTTGCGTGCCAGCGGGTCGCAAAATTGGGATCACGAGACCCCGGCAGACTGCCACCGTCATAAGTAGGAACCAGCGGCTGAGCATCCGAATTCGGAGCACGTAACCACGGGGCGTGCTGCCACGGCCGTAAGCCTGAAAAAACGGTCCTAAGTCACTTCCCCCCCCCCGGTGCCGTCACTAAATGAACTGTTGAAGGTTGAGGACTGCCTTTAATTTTTTTCTGCTCTGAAATTGGGGCCGTTTCATTCCGAGGGGGGGGGAAATCCACCCAGATTCTCCATGGGTAGAATTGGGGGGTTGGTGGAAGGGGGTTCTTGCACATACAGTAGTGAAAAGTTTGGCCAAAAACCTGGGGGCCAAACCCCCCCCACACACACACACACACTTTGCACTGTACAATCCTCTCCAGCTTTCATGGTTTCCACGTAAAGGAAAAGTGGATGTTTTTTCTTTAATCACGCCCTACAAGTGTAAGATGCTCAGCTGAATTCCAGGTTATGACCGCAGCCATTCCTTTCCCTATATGGTCATAACTTGGGTTTCAGCTGAGCATCACCAAAGGGACTTGTTCGTTGCACGTGGAGACGCCCTCTTCTTCTCGTTGTAATTTGGAAAAAAAAGAGGATCGGGTTATTTTAAATTTATCTTTTAAAATCTGCTGCACTGAGGTCATTGTTTCCTCCCAAGCAGGCATTAGCAGATCACATTTCTCAGTGGTTTAATTTTGCTTTCTCATTGATGGCCACAGATCATTAAGAGAAGGAACAGCGTTTAATTGCCCTGTTTTCAATTAAAATACTACCAGTATGTAGTTACACGGATGAGGAGAGGAGAGGAAACACTGCTGTCCCTCTCTCGGAATTGGCTTTGTGAAGAGAAGGGAAGGGAAGGGAGAGGAGGGGAGGGGAGGGGAAAGGAAGGGGAAGGAAGGGAAGGGAAGGGAAGGAAAAGGAAGGGGAGGAGAAGAAAGGGGAGGGCAGAGGAAGGGAAGGGGAATGCAGGGGAGGGAAGCTTGGTGGCTTTCTTGCAGACATTTCATTACCCAACTAGGTAACATCATCAGTGCTAGAAGGGAGTGGGGTTTTGGAGGAGGAGGAGGAGGAGGAGGACTGTGGGGTCCTTGGTGCTCTCTGAGCTTGGTTGTTTTCTGGCAGATATTTCGCACGACACCATGGACCATAAAACAAGGCTTGAATTTCCATAACCTGCAAAATTAGAATGTGGTTGATGACTCTGGGTGTTCCACAAACGCATTCCATAATAATTTCCAAGCTACTTCTTAATCATGGACTCTTCCTCCTCCCAAACAGTTGGGGCTGTTATTAAATTAGTAGCTCAGCAAATCAAGTATCATCAACCAGATGCTGACATTCCAAAACAGCTTCTGCTTTTTCTTTTTTGGGTATTTGGCGGCAGGGATGATAAAAACCGTGGCCTTCTTGACAATTCCAGGAGAGACAAGAACAAAACCCCGTCGGGAAAACTGGAGAGCTGGGTGGAATCAATTAGAGCAGGGGTCCACAACTCCTGGGCCACAGCCCATTACCGGGCCTTGAGCCATTCGGAACCGGGCCACAGAAATAGAGGGGGAGTGAGGGAACACATGCGCATCCTCGCTTGTGCGAACGGCGGGCGCACATGTATCCGTGCACTCATGCCCCCATCCCGCTGGTCCACAAAGCCGGACAGGTCGGGGAACTCTGAATTAGAGGAATCAATTATCGAATTGATCCATTGCTGGTGGAAGAACTCAAAGATGGGCTCCAGGCCAGATCATCATGGAAAAATCTATGCCTGGTTGCTGAGCATCAACAATGACTCGATGTCATGTAATCCATCGATTCATCAATTAGAGGGATCCACGTCCCTCCATTGGCCACGGGCCCGCTTGCTGTGAACCTCACAGGCTAAATTTTGCATAACCCAGCTGTGATTTACTGAATTAATCCAACTGCCAGGTTCAAACGCCGGGTGGACAACTAAGCTGGAGATCAGCATTCATGTCACATCTCAGTTGTGAGGAGCTGATTTTATTTCCTTATAACGCAGGGGTTCTCAACCTTGGCAACTTGAAGACTTGTGGACTTCAACTCCCAGAATTCCTCAGCCAGCAAGCAAGCTGGCTGACGAATTCTGGGAGTTGAAGTCCACAAGTCTTCAAGTTGCCAAGGTTGAGGACGCCTGCCTTATAAGGCTACGTTGACAGAATCTTGCAGGTCTGACAGTACAATCCTTCCCCCCCCCCATTGCCTTTCCAGCCTGAGAAACTAGGCAGGGTCCCTTTTGTCCCTCCCATTATCCAGCTGGGGGAGAAGACTAAGCAGTCTCTTATCTGTCCATCCCCTTCTCTTTGTCCAGTCCCCCAAGGTCTTTCTCACATGCCATTTCTCACACGCTCAGCATTAGCAACGGGCTCAGAGAATTCTATCCCATACTTTAGGACTGAGACAATTTTGATCTTATCCCACAACTGTCCCTTTGCCTGCCTGGTGCCGTTGTTGGTCCTTTACGCAACGTGCAACCCTCCTCCTCACAGACAACAGTTGGTGTTGTTTTTTTCTTCTTCTTCTTCTTCTCATCTTGTTTGTCCAGCCTGGTTAATTGCTGTAATCACGGCTATTAATCAACTGCCTTCTAAGCAGCGGCAGCAGAAAGGAGAAGATTGAATTAGACAGCTGCTTTTTGCTGAATCAGGGCCTTTCCTTCTCGGGAGGAAGACGGCCTAGGGAAGCCGACAGCTGGGAATAATCCGAGACTGCCTCATTCAACCTCCTCCTCCTCCTCCTCTGGAGAGGAGGAAGCTGGAGAGGTCTCTGTCCGACCGCAGCGTTTCAAGCCAAATTGGGCACAACGGATATGAAGGCTCTGTTGCAAGCAATTATATAAGAGATGCTTGTCTTCGCAGCTGGGTGACGGGGCGTGAACTGTTTGCCGGAAAAAAAACCAGGGATCACTGCTTGATGCAAAGGTCATTGCATCCATCGGAGAAAGGAAGCATGGCTACTCCTGATGGGTCACAACCGTATTGTAGGAGATGACCAGCCTGAGCCGGAGGGAGGAGTGGAGCGTGTCATAAGTCTCGAGCACCTGCGTGCCCAGAGGAGACCTAAGCCCAGCCCTCCTTGACTCTTATCTACCGCCATTTTGCTTTGTAGTTCAGGATCTCGTAGAGACTGTCAGCGTGCCGCAGACCTGTATTCATTTGAACGGCCTGGATTCCCCATTCCCCCGTGCTTGACGGGAACTTTTAAGTGTAGTCGAATAGCTGTGAAAGAGCTTAAGGTAGCCTTGGCTAGGTGCGAGTCCACCAAAATGGTCTCAAGAAAAAAAAAAAAGGAGCAATCTGTCTACGGGGATGCTCCGTCCTCCAGCTCATGGTTGTCCCAAAGGTGCTTTTTTTTTTTTTTCTTTTCCAAAAGGCACCTGGACTTTGTTTGTTTTTCGCTTCTCATCCAGGAAGCTTAAGTCAGAACGGAAGAATGATTTCTTGGGTGAGAAACAAAAGATCTTCAAGGAAAAACCAAAAGTCCAGTTGCCTGCCTTCCTTCCTTCCTTCCTTCCTTCCTTCCTTCCTTCCTTCCTTCCTTCCTTCCTTCCTTCCTTCCTTCCTTCCTTCCTTCCTTCCCTTCCTTCTTTGTTTTTCTCCCTTCCTTCTTCCTTCCTTTCTTTTTTCCTCTTTGTTTCCTTCCTTCCCCTCCTCCTCCTCCTCCCTCTCTCTCTCTCTCTCTCTCTCTCTCCCTCTCTCGCTGGCTTCAGCTCAGAAGAAGATAGAGAAGTTCCTCCAGTTTTGACAAAGCCCGTGGCCACCTGCTTGGGTGACCCAGGAATCTCATCCAAGCACCAGGCAAGCATGCCAAACAGCTCCTGCAGTCTTGGCTCAGGGGGAAATGCAGCATTTGGGAGGTTGCTGCAAGCCTCCATGCACCAGATCACAAGAGCTGGCAGGCGGCCTCACGAAAGCAGAAGCGGACTGGATCTCCACCCTTCTTCCTTCCCGCATAGATCCCACTGGAAGGGTAACCCTGGCATTTGCATTACATGAACCTGATTCCCAAATTGGCCCCTTGGCATCAGGCACAGAATCAAAATCTAAGCTGATTTGCACAACACCCTAAAGCAGAGAAAACCAAGCCAAGATTCACACTTGCCAAGCTTCGTGCAAATGCTAAGTCTTGTGTGAACGCAGTCCGGGAATGACAAAGTGGGGCGAACTAAAATATGGTTCCGGTTTAGTTTTTGTAAATGATACTTCTTCCCAGATTCCCTCAAGATCCTGAGCGGGATTCTGACTCTCGTCTCTTACACAGGAGATCCTTGATTGACAACAACCAATCGGGACCAGAATTTCTCTGGCTAACCAAGATGGCGGTTAAGGGAACCTGGCCCAATTTTATGATCTTTTTCGCCATGGCTGTTAGGTATTCCTACCTCTTTTTAATAAGTTTTGTTTGTATTTTAATGGTTTTTGTTTTATTTCAGTCTTTGTTCGGTACTTACAGCAAGTCGAACAATGTAATATTTACAAAAGTTAGATGTCCAATGATTGCTATTGCTCAACTCACTAGTTTGGCTTTTTTATATATAGTTCCAACCATTATGGTGTGCATCCCAGTTGTTTACTTTCGCTATTCACTATTTGGGAATAGTATGTTATATATATATATATATATAAATCCTTGGATTTACTTTGAGTTGGTCCAGGACTAAATAAAATAAACTGAGCTGTGTCAACCATGGTGTCTGGCTTAAATTAATGACAACCCAGCCCCCGGAGCTTATTTTAGAAACCATGGCTTAGGTTGATGTGTAAAATCACACTGAAGTCAAAGATGAATGGTCTTGAAAACTTGCAGCCAGATTTTCAAACAATGCAGGGTGGAAACAAATGCTGTTTAAGCAAACAAACAAACAAACAAACAAAAAAGCAGCCAGTAAATCAAGTTTGGTAAGTTACTAGGTAAATAAATAAAGCTCCAGGAAGTCGTAGAAGCCAAATACAGACTAGCAGAGTTGGAAGGGACCTTGGAGGTCGTCTAGTCCAACCCCCTGCTCAAGCAGGAGACCTTGTATCATTTCAGACAAATGGTTGCCCAGTCTCTTCTTGAAAACTCCCATGTTGGAGCATCCACAACTTCTGGAGGCAAGTTGTTCCACTGATTAGTTATTCTCATTGCCAGTAAATTTCTCCTTAGTTCTTTGCGTGCCTCTTTTTAAGACTTTAACTTTCATAATACTGCTTTTAAGTTTAAATATTGTATTATACACTACTAAGAGTCCCTCTTGTGTGTCCAATCACACTTGGCCAATAAATAATATTCTATTCTATTCTATTCTATTCTATTCTATTCTATTCTATTCTATTCTATTCTATTCTATTCTATTCTATTCTATTCTATTCTATTCTATTCCTATTCCTATTCCTATTCCTATTTCATCCCATCCCATCCCAGAGATGGGCAGTTCTAAAAAGTGATCAATAAATCAATAAAAACAAACAATTGTTTTCTATACTGAGAAATCTTCCTGCCTTTCTGTTGAATCCACCAGCCTATTGCATCAAATCAGCACCTCCAGTCCTACTTTGCAGCTGGACTCTCTCTCCCAGCCTTTTCTTTTGAAAGCCATTTCTTTCTTTTTTTTCCTTGAAAGATTGCCAGTTTCAAAGCTCCAGTATTACAGTACATGACAGGTTTGCTACAGAACAAATGAGGGTGACTTTTTTATTATTATTATTTCAAAGGATAATAATTAAAAGAAAAGAAACAGGGAAGGTAGCAATTAGAAAGACAGGAGACACCCTGCGTGTGTGTGTGTGTCGGTGGAGCAGATCAAAGATTTTAATAGCCAGGTAAGGATTATCCTCTTGTCTTAAGCAAACTAGTCATCAAAGGACGAAAGAAGATTTTAAGCTATAAACATGCTTGCATTTTAAATTCCAGGCCAACTTCAATAAACAGGGAAGGGGGGAAGGGAAGGGGGAGAGAGAGAGGGAGCGAAGGAGAAAGGGGGAGAGATGGAGGGAGGGAGGGAGGGAGGAAAGGAGAGAGAGAGAGTCAAATTGGCAGACTTGAACATTGGGCCCTATCTGCAGTTCAGTAGTGAGAAAAATGAGGTCCTAACACCATGGCAAGAAAAAACAAATGCACAGGTACAGAATAGTTGGTACCTGGCTCAACAGCAGTAACTGTGAGAAGGATCTAGAAGACAGAGTGGACAACTACTTAAGTAGGAGCCAGCTGTGTGCTGCAGCTGCCAAAACAGCCAACACAGTCAACAAAGGGATAGCATCAAAGTCATGAAGCGATAGGACCACTTTATAATGCACAGGTCAGGCCCCGCTTGGAATATTGCATCTAACCCTGGTCATCACGATGCTAAAAAAATAAATAAATGTGGAGAGTCTAGACCTAGACCATCTCAGACAAGTGACTGTCCAGTCTCTTCTTAAAAACCTCCAGTGATGGAGTGCCCACAATTTCTGGAGGCAATATTTGTCACCGGGTTTTTTTTTTAGCATGGACTACTTAAGTAACACCCATCACTCCTTGGGATTGTTCTGGATTCCCCCCCCCTTTGTGATAATTCTCTAATTTATATAAATTTTATACTACCCTGAATCAAACAAAAGAGGGATTATATGATTCTGTTTTAGAACGTAAGTCTTTGTTTCTATAGCGAGGTTAAATGAAAACTGTTCGTACTCAATTATCACCCGTTACACTGAAAGTGTTTTAAGGGACTAAGATCTTAAAATATTTCTCCTGAAGTCTGCCTCCAGTCATCGCACACAAAATCCATACTGGGATTGTTCTTAACAATGAAAATACAGGACGGATGCAACATTTAAGAATGAATAAACACAGCCTTACTCTTGGCTTAGTTTTTTTTTTTAAAAATGAGCATGACACTTTAATTGCCAAGATACTCAAAATGTTTTATTAGTAGTCCTTGACTTACTAGCACAAAGAGGGACCAGAATTTCTGTCGCTAAGCAAGGCAGTTGTGACTGTAACACAAGGACTACCTGAAGTTATATAACTGCTGTAAAGATGATTGGAAGGCATTTCTTTAAAACAAATTTTTCCCTTTTCTATTTTTCTGCTACTCCTTCTCTTTTAGTTCGTTTTTTCCTTTCCTTTTTCTCTTTTTACCCTCTCTCAGTTCGTCCTCTTCTTATATTTAAAAATTTCAATAACATTATCTGAAAGAAAGAAAGAAAGAAAGAAAGAAAGGAAGGAAGGAAGGGAGGGAGAGAGAGAGACAGAGAAAGAAAGAAAGAAAGAAAAAGAAAGAAAGAAAGAAAGAAAGAAAGAAAGAAAGAAAGAAAGAAAGAAAGAAAGAAAGAAAGAAAGAAAGAAAGAAAGAAAGAAAATCTTTGTATGTCTCTCTGGCTAAACCCAACGTGTGAACTCCCTCTAGGATAATTGTTGCAAATCAATTCTTCTCTTTGGAGTTACAGATGTTGTGTTGTTTTTTTGTAAAGCGGGCGGCTGATGAAATCTTTCCGAATCAGACCCCCCCCCTCTCCAAAGCTTGGTGCGAGGTGCTCAGCTGCATCCCGGATGTTTTGAAAACATTGCGCTTTCTGCAGAGGGAGATCGCTGCACACACAGAGAGAGACACACACACAGAGAGACACAAAAACACCCAAGCACACACACACACACACATAGGGGAAGGGGCCAGGGCACCACTGCAGGGAAGCTGTTGATGATGAGCGAGCGTAATTCAGGGACCCCGGGGAGTCACAAGCGAGGGAATTAGACAAGAGATGTTTTTTTGTTGTTTTCCAGTGGGACCTTTGTCACTAAGGGAGAATTAATGTGACACACACACACACACCGCACCCTCCTGGGAATAAACACAGCTCTATTTTCTTCGAGTCAGGCCGAGGGGTGCAACACCTGCCCAGCTGGAAGGATGCTGTTGATCCATCAGGTTGGCAAGCATCGTATCTGCCCAACGGAAAACCCCAGGTGAAGACCGAAATTGGAGGTTTGCAAATTTGGAGAAAGATGGAGAAAGGGGATTTTTAGACCCACCAGGCCGAAGGTGAGAGACAATGATGATGGTTGCCTTCAAGCCGGCCAGAAAAATATCACGATGCGTTTTTGAAAGGGGAACCTGCCAAAATTATTTTCAGTGGCGTCCTAACTTTGAACGGTCGCTAAAGCCACCGTAGTAAGTCGAGGACTGCATTTTGAAGGGTGCTGTGTTAAAAAAGGAAGATACCGTTTTGGCGGTTGTTTCTGACTTTTTTGACCTGTGCAGGCCCTGATGGTCAGCGCAAAGGATGATGGGGAATGTAGTCCAATCCCCTAGAAAAATGTAGGCTTGCCTGCTGTCTGTCAAGTCAGCTGGAACAATTGTCTGGTGTCGTTGTTTTTAAATAAGGGGATTTAAATAAGGATGCTCCAAGTCTGCCAGGCGTGAAGGTTTAAAGGCTGGCAGGTAAAAAGATGGCTCAGCTGATTTTCAGTTCTATTAACAATAATCAACTATCTTCCCTTGAAAACACAAGCACACAAATACACACACACGCACACACACCTGTTGGAGCTTAGGCAAACCGCTTTCAGTGGTCCCCTCTGGATTTCTTTCGCCCCAAAGATGAAAGTAAACAAGATCCCTGCGTGGATTTAGCGGAGAGGGGAAAAAAACCAAAGCAAACCAGAAACAAATACAATTGGCAGCTCGTAACCTCCAGATCTTTTACCCATAAACCGAAAAGCAATATATACAGATCGTCCTCCACTTACAACAGTTCGTTTAGTGACCATTTGGAATTACAAAGCTGTTGAGAAAAAGGAGCTTAGGACCTGTCTTCACACTTAACGACCGTTTAGCATCCCTGTGGTCCCGTGATCAAAATTCAAAGGCTTGGCAACTGACATGTACTTAGGACGGTTGCAGTGTCCCGGGCTCATGTGATCTGTTTTTGCAACCTTCGGACAAGCAAAGTCAATGGGGGAAGCTGGATTCGCTTAACGACCGTGTTAGTAACTGAACAACCCCAGGGATTCACTTAACAACGGTGGCAAGGACGGTCGTAAAAGGGGGACAAAACTCGCTGAACAAAAGTCTCCCTTGGCCAAGAGAAATTTTGGGCTCAGTTGTGGCCGTATGTCGAGGGCTGCCTGTATTTCCCCACCCGACAAGCGCTTTTCATTGGAGCTGCAGAACAACAGCCCAGCGAGGTAGTCAAAGCTTAGAAAAAAGACAATAACAACTGGCCCAGGGTCACTTGGGAAACTTCACGGAGACGGGCTTCGATTTGATTCCTTTAACACAATACACAATGGTTGACTGGCAACTATTCGCTTAGTGGCCATTCGAAGTTACGACGACACTGAAAAAAAAGTGACTTTTGACCAATTTTCACACGATTGCAGCCTCCCCCAGGGTCACGTGATCAAAAATTCAGACGCTCGGCAGCTGATTCATATTTATGACGGCCGCAGCGTCCCGGGGTCCCGTGATCCCCTTCGGCGACCTTCTGACAGGCAAAGTCAACGGGGGAAGCCCGATTCGCTTAACGACCGTGCTACTAACTTAACTGCAGTGATTCACTTAACAACAGTGGCAAGAAAAGTCGTAAAGTGGGGCAGCGCTCACTTAATGACTGTCTTGCTTAGCAGAGGAAATTTGGGGCTGAATTCTACTGCTAAGCTCTGCAGATATCCCAGAACGCCACACCTCGACCCTGTCTCAAACATTTCATCTTCGTCCCCTACCTCTGCAAACTGGAAGGAGAAAGCACTCTGCGTGTGCACAGAGGCACTCCAGTCTTTACCGCTCCATTTCCATCCCTAAATCTTCTCTAGGTCTGTATTTTTTTTCAGACTGAGAAGCCGCAGAGCCGAGACAGGGCCAAAGAGACACGCTGTGAAACAGTGATGCCTGTTGCTTTCATCCAGGTGCAACCCAGCTGTTCACTCCCTGCCCTCATGAGATCTAGAAGCTTGTTCTTAAGTGATTTATTTTCCACTCCAGAACTACACCCCACTGTCTATTGCAGCAAAGCAGGAGAGAAATAGAAAAAAGAAAAAAATAGAAAATAGAAAAAAATAGAAAAAATTAGATTGGAATGGAATGGAATGGAATGGAATAGAATAGAATAGAATAGAATAGAATAGAATTGGAAGGGACCTTGGAGGTCTTCTAGTCCAACCCCTGCTCAGGCAGGAAACCCTATATCATTTCAGACAAAGGATTCTAGGGGGTATCAGACTGATGTTCTTAGGTTTCCCTAAGACTCCCCCCCCTCTATGCACAAATCTATCAGGGCACCCCCAAATCAGAGGACGAAGGCTGGGCTTCTCATCCGCAGGAGCTCCTGCTGCCAACGGTCCAGGCTAAGAGGCATCGTTTTGTTTTGGAAAAACCAACCCTTGTTTTTCTTTTTTTAAATCCTTTGACGACCACATCTTTGGCAACGCAGCTCCACACAGGAGGAAAGAACGCCAAAATCCGCACGCACAACTCCAGTTCAAAGCTGGGCAAAATTCTACACGCGCGTTAAACTGCAGAGGGGGGGGGGTGTCCCTATTGACGTCAATTAGTCACCCCGTTGCTTTCCATGGGTGTAGGATGGCATAACTGGCTATCGGCCTGCAATGCTCCATCATGGTGGTGGTGCAAAGAAGACGGGTGGGATTGGGGGGGGCGGCTTCCCAGACACTGTCTTAATCCAATCCTACCCCTGTTCTTTGCACCACCACGAGTGTATTGAGTGTTTATTAACTCAATAAACCCGGATTGTTTTTTTCTCTCTGTTTATAATTATGCTTATACGGTGAAACACCGAAGCCTCCGGGAGGCGTCTGCATTTTCTGCTCACCCTTGAGTAGCAAGAGGCGTAAGCCTCGTATTTTCAATCTTAAAGGTCTTTGTTGCTACTGCTAGTAGCTTTGTTATGGTCACACCGCCCTTCTAGCCATTGCGAGCAGCACTCTTCTGCAAGGACCACAGTCTGGCGTCAAGTTAAAAGATGGAGATTTGCATGAAAAAAAAATACAGCTCCCAACAGCCCAATGTCTTCCCAGGTCATTAAGGAACTTAATTTCGTTGTGAGTTACACAATGACAATAGATTCTATTCTATTCTATTCTATTCTATTCTATTCTATTCTATTCTATTCTATTCTATTCTATTCTATTCTATTCTATTCTATTCTATTCTATTCTTTCCTGTTTTCTATTCTATTCTTTCCTGTATTCTATTCTATTCTATTCTATTCTATTCTATTCTATTCTATTCTATTCTATTCTATTCTATTCTATTCTATTCTATTCTATTCTATTCTATTCTATTCTATTCTATTCTATTCTATTCTATTCCCTGCGCCCAAATCTTTGCCCCGGCTCCTACATTGTTCAGAACTGCGGAGTAAACAGCTTTTCCAAAATCAACCCCTGCAAACTACAATAGATGGTTTAAATCACTGTCTGAATCTTGCTGACTGTCTGGAACTCCCCAGAATTTTAGCCAAGGGGAGAAGCAGCCGGAGGGACCCAAATTGGAGAAACCTGATTCAAAGGCTCTTCTTCCTATGTCCCATTCCCTGCAGGTGGAAAACTAGCACGACAGGGCTGCTTCTCAGGTAGAAACCTAGCAAGTCAGGGTTGTTTTCTCCATCTGTCCTGTTTTTCAGCCCAAAGGGTTCCCCCCCCATCTCCATTGACTAATTAATTAATTATGATTAAGGGAAGGTTTTTTCCTCCTTGATTCCACGCAACGTTTACCATGACGGGGTGGGGGTGGGGGTGGCGAGGCTTACCTGTATCCTGCCGGAATTGATGCATGGACTGTAAATCTATAATGTACGGAGACAGCTGGGCCTCCACCTGCCCAAGCACCACACCGCCCCGAGCATCTTCTTTCAGGACATTCTCAATGTGGTGACAGACAGCTGCCGTGTAGGGCCTCCACCGGCTGTACTCGTTCAGCCATTCCCACACCACCACCCGGGCCACGTTGCTGGGAGGGAAGCCCAACCCGTTGGCAAAGAGCAACGCTCCTGGAGCAGGCCGGGCCATGATGCCAGCTTCTGTGGGCCAGGCATGGGCGGCCGGCAGCCTTCTCACCACTTTGGGGTGCCCCAGGGCGGTTCAGGAGTAAGCACCCCGTTTCTCAGGGATGTGGAAGGGCTCTTCTCTCCTAGTGCCCCAAACTGCAGCTCCAGCCTTCGGCGATAGGGCACTGTGTGAAGCGAGGAAGCAAGCAGAGGGAAGGCCAAGATGCCCTGGGTGGGTAGAGAACCAGCCAGAGGTGAGTTTTCCAGGTCCTGTCAGTTTCAGGCAGAAAGGATGAATTGAGCTTTCCAGGTCCGGTCAGTTTCAAGCAGAAAGGATGAATTAAGCTTTCCAGGTCTGGTCAGTTTCAAGCAGAAAGGATGAATTGAGCTTTCCAGGTCCGGTCAGTTTCAAGCAGAAAGGAAGAATTTAGTAGAGCAGAACACAGAAATCCCGAAGTCCATCATTCCAGAAAGGCAGTTGGAGCAAGGAGGCTCAGGACACCGCAAAACAGGTGCCTGGATCTTCTGCAGCAGCTTTTGGGGGGAGGTGTACGGAGGGGGTGGGGGCAGCAGCGACCTCTCTCCGTTTCCTTCTGCTGAGAAATAGACGGAGGCTTCTTTTCCTCAGGTGTTAACCCTGGTTCTCAGCGGCAATCTTCTTGCCCCAAGTCCCCAGCTCTGCTTTGAGGAACCCCCCCCCAGCTCGGGGGACCTACCCAGGGACCCCCGAGGCCTCCCGGGATAAGCCCCCCCCACCCGGGACCTCGGAGGGGAGATCCGTCTCCTGCCAATCGCCCGGCTTCGCTCCGGAGGGGCAGAGTTGGTGGGTGGGTGGGTGGGTGAGTGGGGAGGGTCTCCTCCTTCTCGGTCCCGGTCAGAGGAGCGCGGGAGGAGCCCCCCCGGCGGGAGATCCGGCGCCTCCGCGAAGCCCCATCTTTCCCGGCCGCGCAGCTCCTGCCACCGGCGAGACGGTGTCACCCTCCTTTGGCGCAAACCGGTTCCCGAACCTGGTCTGGCTCCCGATGTGGAGGCGGGGAGGAGCTGGAGGACAAGCCTAGGAAGGGAGGGGGGGAACGAAAACCGAATGAGGAGGGGTCCAAATCGGAGCTTCTCCGGATTCAGCAGCGCTGAGCCCTGCCGGCTGCTGCGATCTCCCTCCGTCTCTTCCTTCTCTCCTTCTCTCCTTCCCCTCTCCCCCTTTCCTCCTCTCTTTTCTTTTCCCTCCCCCTCTCCCCCTCTTTCTCCCTCCTCTCTTTTACTCTCCCTCCCTCCCTCGCTCTCCTCCTCTCCCTCTTTGCCCCTCTCTCTTTCTCTTTCTCCCCACTCACCCACCCGACCCCCTCCATCGCCCTACCCTCCCTCTCTCTTGGAGGTTCACAATCTTCGGCTGGAATGAAAAGACCCTCCCTCCCTCCAGCCCTCGCCCCCCTCGCCCCCCCAGCTGCCTCCTACCTGGCCGCTGGAGGTCCAAGCGCCAGACACAAAAGAGGGAGGGGGGCGAGACGGAGACGGGCAGGCAACAAGAGGGCACCGTCCGGATGGATGGCAGGCGGGACCCCCCCCCTCTCCGGCTGGGCTCTCCTGCTCTCTCGGCCCCCCACCCACTCACCCAAAGGCGCCGGCTGGCCCTCACCCACCCACCCACCCCCTCCCCTCCTCCTCCCACGTCAGAACGCCTCGGAGGCTGAGAGTCAGGGTGCCCAGGGCAGGGAGGGAGGGAGGGAGGGTGGGTGGCAGGGGGCGGGCGGGGAGAGGAGGCGACGCCTCCCGGCCGCTAAGACAGAAGCCGGAGGGTCGCGCTCCCCCTGCAGCAGCCCCCACCCCGCCTCTCCCGCTTGCATCTGTCCCCCAGGGGTCTGGACCCCTCCCCGCCCTAGCGCGCACTGGCCCGGAGCAGGAATGGCGCAGGCTAAATGCTGGCGGGGGCGGGGGGGGGACGAGGGAGGGGAGGAGGGGAGGGGGGAATCCCTGGCCCCTCCTCTGGAGGCGGCTAGAAACCGCAGAGAACCAGCCGCCTGTCCTTTCTCCTCCCCCTTTCCCGCTCTCCCTCTCCAGCCCCCTCCCCACCCCACCCCACCACGTCCCCCGCGTGGATAAATGATGCCAGCTTGTCACCCTGCCCGCTTCCCTGCCAATCGAGCGTGGGGCTGCTGGCCCCCTGAGCATACACAGAAGCCCCCCCCCCCCTTGCAAAGAAGCCGATCCATCATCCTCCGAACAGGACGGGATGAAGGATCCCTCGGGATCTGCTCTAGCGCCAATCGCCAAGGCTGGAGAGCTGCCGGTCCCTCCTGCTCCTTCAGATCCACACCTAGAGGCTCAGCCAGGCAAGCTACCTTTAGGCTCAAGATGGAGCCAGGTGAGGGTTCATCCCATGGACAGGGTCCCGGCAAAGCAGGGGTTAACCCAGCGACCCCCCCTCCCTCTCTCCAGAGTGCTTCGGTGGGGCCGGCCTGATAGCCGGAGCAAGGAAACCTGTGGCCCTCCAGATGTTGCAAGTCCAGAGAGACTGCACCACCGTGAGGAATGCTGGGAGATGTAGTTCCAGGACACCTGGCACCTCCCAAGGTCCCCTGGTGAACCAAGAGACTGATTTACCTGAAAGAGAGTCCCACTGATGACGTTCCCTAGTTGGGTAATGAAACGTCTGCAAGAAAAAAAAACACCAAGCTCAGAAAGCAGCAAGGATCCCACAGTCATTCTCCTCCTCCTCCTCCTCCCCCCCAGAAAAAGAAAGAGTGAACAGGACCCCAAAGAACAGAGGAAGGGGGGTTTCTGAGTGTGCGTTTCCAGATCTTTGATGAAAAAATTGACTTTGCTAGCATAAAATCTATCATTATCTATCATCTATCTATCTGTCTATCTATCTTGTATCTATATCTATCCCCTATCATTATCTCTAGCTATCATCTATTATCAATATATCTATATCAATCATCTATCATCTATCTCTCTATCTCTCTATCATCTATCTATCTATATGTATGCCTCTATCATTTTATCTATCTACGGTATCTGTCTATCATTATTTTTTTACATCTATATCTATTATCTTCTATCTCTATCATTCTCTCCATCTATCACTCTATCACTCTATCAATCACTCTATCTATCTATTAGTCTACATTTCTATTCTCTCTGTTTATATCTATATCTATATCTATCTATCTATCTATCTATCTATCTATCTATCTTATCTATCTATCTATCTATCTATCTATCTATCTATCTATCCATCCATCCATCCATCCATCCATCCATCCATCCATCCATCCATCCATCCATCCATCCATCCATCCATCCTGTCAATTCTATCTATTCCACCTATCTGTCAATCTTCCCAGCTGGCTTTCGACAAGGAAGATCGAAGGGGAAGCAGGCAGGACAGGTCACAAGTCACAGTGATATCTCGCTTAACAATCACAGGGATTTGAGTAATGACCATGGCAAAAAAAAAAAAAAAAGGTCATAAAATCGGGTGCAGTCACGTTATGCCTCCCTTAACAAGCACACAACAATACATTTTCCGGTCCCTATTATGGTTATAAAGTTAAGGACTATCTGTAATTCGGGAACCAAGCTGTGGGTTGCACAAACACAATCAGGGAGAGGAGAAGGAAATCCGTGCAAGAAAGTGCGCTGCTAATCCATCCAAATCCAAGGGTGTCATTTAAATTTGCCTGGGGGGAAATTTAGGGAAGGCACGCCCCAGACTCTCCCTTCCTTGGGCAGTTCGTGCACCTTTGCTTTCCGAGCAAAGGTCTTTCCTTATCCTCCCCCCAGCCCCCGGATTGTGACTCCTGTTGCTGTTACTTTTAGAGAGAGAAAAAAATCTAATTTACGCCCCACATCTTGCAGAACTGTAGCCTGGCCACCCTACAGGTTAGGAAGATCTCCGTTTTCTGCAAAACGGAGGAAGATCAGTTCAGCCCGACGTGTGGGTCACCGACTGCTGCTTCTGACGAGATTAGACCATGATTAGACCACGCATGAAACCAGGCCAATAAGTGCCTGCATTTTTCTGTAATGCACTAACAATAAGATAAAAAAGGATGAGCGAGGAGGCGAAGGAGTGACTTATAGCTCTTTAGCGCCCTCTGCTGGCCCCAAGTGGTCACACCGTTCCGGTAAATAAAGATAACTCAAAACTGGCATTACAGACCCAAAACTCCCAAAATGGTCACTAAATGAACTGTTGTAAGTCGAGGGCTCTCTGTGCATCATTAACACCCCCCTTGAAATACAGCTTCACAATGGCATCCTTGGGGGGGGGGAGTTGACTCAAATCCTGCCCCCCAACCCTTTAAGCCTGCATCCTCCCTTCAATCTCAGCCAGCAGCAAAAGTCTCATAGTCTGATATTATTGGGTAGCTTGCCTGACTATTGTTCTCTACCAACCAATCAGGGAATGGAAAACTAGACCCTCATTTGAATGCCGGGAACTATATAAGGGGGCGCCTGGCGTGAGAGCCACCCTGATTTGTAAAGACCAAGAGGAAGGAGAAGACGCCTTGCCAAGATCTGGTTGTTCTCAGCATGCAAAGGAGGACTTATTTGATAAGTAGCAGGTGGAGGAGGAGTCAGAAGAGGAGGAGGAGCCAAGTGAAAAGGAGGAGGAGCCAAGTGAAAAGGAGGAGGAGCCGAGAGAGGAGGAGGAGCCCTCCCCTGAGGAGAAGACCTTGGAGGACTTTGGTCCGAAGAAGAAAGAAGTTACCGGTCAGATCAAAGAAAAATATACGCATCATAAGATTTCCCAAACGAGGCTATCGGTTGAATTGCCCCCTCATGTCCTGGTGTTTTGACCGCTGGATACGGGGCAGCAGGAATCCATTCCAGACGGCCAAACCTCAGGTGTCGTGTAAGAAAAGGGGTCCCTGTCTTAGGATGCCCCTCCGAGCCAGACACGGGTCCAAGAAGAAGCCCCACGCCCAACTCCGCCGCTGTCCAGATTTCCTACAAGCAGCCTTGAGGGAGATGGCCAAGAAGGAAGGGGCGAAACGGACAGCAGCATCGGCGCCCAAAAAGCGAAGGCACTACTCCGAGAACGAGATCTTCTACCAGTTGGCCAACTCTCTGTCGAAACAAAGGGAAGACCACCCCGGTGTCTCTGAAAGGAGGTCGGAGGGGGTAGCCCCCAAGATAGCTCAACCAAGTGGAGGAACCTAAAGACACGGGCCTCTCTCCTCTTGGAAGACCGGGCAGGAGAACCAACACAGGAGAGAGAGACATCAAGAACCTGCCCTACATCAAAGATCCAGCAACCTTCAGAAGACCACCTGGCTTGATATTTCAGTCCCTGCGTGAAAGGACCTTTCCCCCTGAACCTTTAAAATTAGTTGTTGTCTGTACCGGAAGACAAAGAAGAAGCAAGGAACACCGCTTGAGGAGAAACCATCTCCCTCGGTCCTGACTTCGGTCAGGTTTTGGTCGCCCGAGAGGTGGCTTTTCTGCTCTGACCCAATTTGAGGATTTTAAATAAATAAATAAATAAATAAACAAATAAAACCAACTGGATCTTTCGCAACACGGACACTGCATCCTGGGATGCTCAGGGCCCGCGGGGCGGGTGTTTTGTGTGTTTGTGTGTGGATGCCTTCCCCCGACGAAGCAGGAATGCGGAGCGCTGTGTGTAGAAATCTGGTGGAATCTAAACTCCTTCCCCACCTCAACCCTGGCTGGGTAAATTAAATTCAGTTAAATCCTCACTGGATCTTTGGTGAAAGTGATCCAAGGTTCAAAAGAAAGCGAATCCATAGTGCTCCGACACACAGAACTCCCCCAGATTCACTTCTCACCTTCTCCAGGTAGGGGTGGAAATCCTAGTTGCCAGTCAAACGTGGCAAACTGAGACCAATTGTTGAATAAAATCAGCCTGATTGGTTCTGGTGAAGGACATCGGATGCTTGATCCTGTATCTTTTAAGATCTCACTTTCCTTTGAAACCCCTTTCTTCGACACAGGTAGCCTTACCACCAAAATAGAGCCCAACGTTGTTGTTGCTAAGCGGGACCTTTGTTAAGTTTTGAGTTTTGCCCCATTTTAGGACTTTTCTTGGCACAGAGCTTGTTTGTTACTGCAATTGTTAACTTAGCAACCCGGTTAAGTGAATCTGGCTTCATTGGTTTTGGTCACAAAAAAGTGATCACCTGACCCCGAGACACCACAACCATCATAAACACGAGCCAGTTGCCAAGCGTCTGAATTTGGATTAGGTGACCCGGGTCGTAAGTATGAAAAGCAGTCATAAGTCTTTTTTTCAGGGCTCAATTCAGAAATGTTGGGCTCGTAAGTCAAGGATTACCTGTGTTGATCTTATTTTTCTGAACGTGAAAACATTCTCAATCAAACAGGACCAAGAATCCTCCAAGAATAACCCAACACCTTTGTGTCAGGCACAAAGTATCAGGACTGCCTGTTAGATTGCAGCGTAGATTTATCCAAGACTATACAGAAGAATCTGGTCAGCTAAATTCAACACTAAATTGGCAGCAGATAAGAATTCAAGACTTGGAACCTTTGTGGCAACATAAAGACTCTGAGCTGATGATGCGTTTAACTCCACCCCCAGCTCTGCCTCTCCTCCTTCTACGCTTTGGGAGTTCTTATACATACACACCAATTGTGTTTATTTTTCTCTTTAGCATTGGCATCACACGGATGCAATGTATTGGTTTTCCTTGCCCCAATTGCTTAGCAGATTCTTCCCAGGCTGAATTAAAAACTCCACGTGGCACCATCCTTTTTTTTAAAAAAAAATTTCAATCCAGCCATTTTAAGTCATTTTTTCCCCCTTTCTCCATCTCAAAATGTTAAAAAACAAAACACAACAAAAGCACCACCCTCTAGTTGGGCCCACCTAGATTCATCCTACTGACCCTCACGTGCAAATCTTTAACCTTTTCCTTTGGAAAAGAATTCACAAGAGAGCCTGTTGCCTTGCAAAAGATCCTGCTTTTATTAGGATTTCGAGGGATATCCTTGAGGAACGGGGAATTTGATAGGACGAGAGTTATTTCGTTGTCGCTACGGTACGATGGGAGATCTTCATGTTCTTGTTCTTGTGGAGCTACTCCGTCTTCTTTCTCCAGGTGGCAAAAAATTTCACCGATGGTTTCAAATAATGTTTTCCCCCCCCCCCTTTCTTTCTCTTTTAAGGATTGATAAATACGAATTTCATCAAAAAAAATGGGCACAGGATTGAAAGATGAGTGCAGGTGAGACTCCCCAAATTACTGGATCTTTTGTGCAGGTTAATGGCTTCATTTTTTTAATTATTATTATTATTATTCTTCTATCTCGGCTCTTCTTGAAGCTTGCTTGCCGTGCCGAGAAGAAGCGAGGGCCGTTCATTTAGCTGAAAGCTTCTTGCAATTCATTGGCACTGGGTTGGGGTATCCCCAGAGCGCGGGAGGCTAAGTCCTCCACCTCTCCCTCAGTGGAGGTGCCTTCTGCAACTTCCGATAGGGAGGGACGGTTGGCCAACCTGTAGAAGATCTCATTGTCCGCGTATCTTCTCCTCTTCCTGCTTGGTTCCACCACCCACTTTGCTCGTTTCTTTAGGGCCACTTCCCGGAGCGTGACTTGCAAAGCATGAGGTCCACCCTGGGTAAAGGGCTGTGGCTTTCGTTGCCGGTTAAGCCTCAGAGACAACTTCTGGGGAGTGTCAGCTATGCAAGGGCTCCAGGAGTGTCTACTCTTGTGCAAGGAAAGGATTTGGTCCCGCATCTTCCTGTTGAAATACCAGGACACTAGAGGGCACGAGGTTAAATAGCTGCTTCTGGGAAACCTTATGATGCACGTGTTCCTCTTGGGCTTGGCATGGATCTTGCCACGTTTGCTGACGATCTTGGCTTGTGTGTTGCGCCGGTTCCTTCTCAGAACATCGCGCTTCCTCTCTCTTTTGACAACAGCCATGGCTTGTGATGTTGATCTCAGTTGGCAATTGAGTTGACCCACCTGCAAATGATGGAAGACCAGGTCTGAGCTGTGCCCTTATATAGCGGTCAGTATTCAAATGAAGGGGTGGTTCCAGCTCCTCTGATTGGTTGAAGTGGAACAATCGGCCATTTGCCAATAATGCCATCTATGAGGGGTTGGCCAAGGTGCAACCAAACTTGAGCAGCTCTTAACAGAGAGATTGAAGATGGGGTGGAGGGTTCAAGGGGTCGCCCTGCAAACCTCTCGCCCGTAAAATCCATTGGCATAAATAAGTGCGGCTGTCGCTCCACTTCCTTTTTCTGTTTTTCTTGTACCCTGGAAGGTGTGAGTGGAAGCCATGTCCTCCAAAGGATTTCCAGCCAGAGGGTGTATTTTTATACCCATTCATTGTAGACCTTGTTGCTGCACAATACTATTCTTAAGCTGCCCGTACTCATTGCGAATCACATATTTTAACATAATAAATGTATTAAATACATATTTTAATAGAATTCATGCTTCATATATTTTATATTTTAATGCTTTGCCTGAGATTTCAAGCTTCCTTTCAAAAGAACAACAACCCCAAATTGGTACCCTTATATACTACCATTTTATCCTGCCATTCAACAGTATTCCAGTATTTTGAGGGGCTGCCACAAAGAAAAGGGGGTCAACTTATTTTCCAAAGCACGAGTAACAATGGGTGGAAACTAATCAAGGAGAGAAGCACCCTGGAATTAAGGAGAAACGTCCTAACGGTGAGAGCAGTCAACCAATGGAACAACTTGCCTTCAGAAACCTCACCCCTGGAGGTTTTTAAGAAGGAAAAATGGGACAGCCACTTGTCTGAAATGGTACAAGGTCTCCTGCTCAAGCAGGGGGTTAGACTAGAAGGCCTCCAAGGTCCCTTCCAGCTCTATGATTCAATGTTCTAGAATCCTTTGCAAGAGGTGACTGCACTTGAATATCTTAAAATTTCTTCCCTCTATCCCTCACCCCCCCCCCCAGTCTTTTGTAAACACTTTGCAGGAGATTCTATTCTACTTTTTTTTCCACCTTTCATCCATAACTCAGCATTTACTCACTTCATTTTCTTGTCAAACACGGCTATCTTACTCTCGATCCATTAATTTTCAGATCCGGTGTGCAATCTAGCTGACGTTCGTTGCAAATCGTTTGCGTCTTAAGTCAGCGCGGCACGATATGCACACCAAGGTACATGAGCATCCATGTCACCAATCAGCACATTGTTAACATCCTCAGAAACATTTATGATGCAGAACATTTATCTAGATATATGTGAAAATAACCAAGGGAGCCTCACACACCTTGAATCACTTAGTAAATGTATTATGTCCTTGCATCAGCCTGTCAGCTGGAAAACAAACTGGGTTAGAGAGCTGAGACCCGCGAGATGGGGTGAGCTCCTGTTCCTTGCTGCAGCACTTCGAAAGCATGCAAATGCGAGTAGATTAATAGTTCTTGGGTATGGTTAGGAGGGTACTGACCTTTCTAGGCTGCCCTATCTTATGTTTCCTGGTAAACTACATGGGAAAATCCCATTGGAGGAAAATTCCACTTAGGGTTAGACCACCATGAACTCGGGAGAGCAAAATGGGTATCGCCAACAAATTCGGAGTGCTTGGCGATGTCCATTTTGCTCTACGAGTTCATGGTGACCTAACCCTAACCCCGTGGTGGCGAACCTGTGCCCTAGACCAGGGGTAGGCAACCTTGGCTCTTTTATGACTCGTGGACTTCAACTCCCAGAATTCCTGAGCCAGCATTGCTGGCTCAGGAATTCTGGGAGTTGAAGTCCACGAGTCATAAAAGAGCCAAGGTTGCCTACCCCTGCCCTAGACCATTCCAGACAAGTGGCTGTCTAATCTCATCTTAAAAACCTCCAGAAGCGTTAATCCACGGGGAAAGAACACAACGGAACTCACACCTTGCACCCATCTTCAGTTAAAGCCATTCAAAATGTTGACCCCCGAAAAGGGTCATTTAATGTGGCACCAATGAAGCTCGAGTCCGGACACAGCTGTGCACGGACCGTTGCTGTGGTGCAGAAGCCCTGGGCCCTTGCAATGCTCAATGTGACAGATGGAATTATCAAATGAATGGAGAATGAGTCAGCCGGGTGGATGAGCTTAACTTAAATCGACATTTTTTTTCGTTTTGTTTTGAAATCGCCAATGACCTGTCACTCTGACAAGCCGCTCTGGGGGTCTCCCCCTACTTTCCTAGCCAAGAAAGAGGATGCTGTGCCTGATTCTTGCGTAACAAGGTTGGCTTGACGGGATGCCTCTGAACCTGCCCATCAGGGTTCAGCATAATGTGCACGCCGGGATTTTGTGATCACAGCCCTGCCCGCTACTTTCTGAATGGGTTTGCCCTCTGTGCAAACATTCAGAGTCCTGAGCAAAGGAGTGACACTGTGGATTGTCAGGACCCACACCTCTGTCGGAACGGGACAAACGGGACAAACTCACCCCAGTGGGACTTGCAGTGGGACGATTCAACAATTCAATTCAATTCTTTCAAACAATTAAAGAAAATATTTTAATCTTTTGCCAGCCACATTTTATTTTCTCCCTCCTTTGGCATCCTTCCTTTAATGATTCTAGTCCACTATTTCTTTGATCGTAGTGTTAACTCTTGTCCTGTGGCAAGTTGTCGTAGACCCCACCACTGTAGCACGTGGGATGAAAGCAAACTCGGAAGTCCTGCCATCTTCCATCACAGGGCTAAGAGCTGGAGCGGGGTGATGGCTAGAGATGGCCCCAATGGCTCTCCTCGGCTACAAAAAAACAGAATAACAGATCTGGAAGGGGCTTTGGAGGTCTTCTAGTCCAACCCCCAGCTCAAGCAAGGAACTCTCAACTCCAAAGAGACCGCAAGCTTCAAGGGCAACGCTTTTTATTTTGCGAACGTCCGTTAAAAGTGCCGACGACGGTGCCGCGTTTTGGTTTTGGCTCTGCAAAAACTCTTGAGTTGTGCGTCTGCCGGTGTGCTTTTTTAAAAGGCATGCCAAAGAAAAGACCTTTTTTAAACCGCTTTTATTGTAAGAAAATACACAGTTTGAAAGAGTGAATAATGCAATATTTATGACCGAGATTATCGGGGATGGGAAAGGAGGAGAGGACGTGTGGGGGGGGGGAGAGGGCAAAGGTCAAGGACCAGGAAGAGAGCAAGATGGGGAAGGGGGGGGGGAAGGAAAGGGTCAAGGTGATGTGATTTGATAGACAGTGTTCAACTCCAAAGATTGACTTGGAAAAAGAGGCGGGGGGGGGGAGAGGCGGGGGGGGGGGGAAGGGTCGGCCTGGCTTGGAATGGGATCGAGGGACGGGGAGGCAGGTAGTAAAAAAACTTGATCAGAGAAACAGTTAAAATACAATATGAAAATAAGTAAATTTCTCCTTAAATTTCCTTCTATACACAAAATACACAATTTTGAGAAGGCCCAATTTGTGCTCTGGGAATCCTCTGGCCTTCTTCTTCTTTTTTTTTTTTTAATTTTTTTTAAATATTTTTTAAATTTTATTTTTTTATTTTTTTAAGTGTATTCACATCCTCTGCAACAGCAGAAAATGATTTATGATACAATCAAGAATGTGCCAAAGGCGAAGGCCCAAACTGTACCCCCACACCCACCCCACTGGCCCGGCCTTGCCCTTTCCAAAAAAAATTTAAAATAAAATAAAATTAACCAAAAAAAAAAAAAAAAAAAAATTCACGCTCTCCCTCTTTCCAACCTCCCCACCCACCCTTCCCCCCACCCGCCAAGAAATGCCCACCAATGATATTTACACCACAATTCAGAATTCGTCATTTTGTGTGTGTTGGGTTTTTTTTTTTTTTTTTTTTTTTTCCTGCAAAGGTTATCCAATTTCTTGAGCTCTTCCTTAAAATGGTTTATTATTTCCACGGAATTTCTTTTCTTTCCTGAATCAAGACCGAAAGAAAAAAAGAAAAAAAAAAAAGAAACAGGTAACAAAATTAGAAAGTAAAAAAAAAAAAAAAAAAGCGATGGAGCAGCAGATTAAAGTAAGGCTGCGAGATCCGCGTATATATCTATATATATATATCTATATATATATCTATATATATATCTATATATATCTATATATCTATATATATTTATATATATCTATATATCTATATATATATCTATATATATATCTATATATCTATATATATCTCCCCTTCTCTGGGGAAAAGCTGAACGCTTCTGTTTCTTTCTTTTTAATTCTATTTTTTCTGGAACAAAACAAAAACAAAAAGAAGAGAGATGTTTTTTTGTTTTGGAGGGGTTTTTTTTTCAGGTTGCGTCGGAATTTTTCTGGCTTGTTCCTTTTTTTTTTTTTTTGCTTGTGTTTCCATTGATTGGTGGCCATTAAGGAGTTTGCTTGCCTGGGAAGCCAACGCAAACTTCATTTTTTTGTTTGTTTGTGGTCGTTGATTTGGTCGGTTGAATTCATTAGCACGGTCTCCAAAGTTTGCACCGAAAGGTTAATCGGAAAAAAAGAAAAGAAAAAAAGAAAGAAAAAAGAAAGAAAAATCGAAATTGCTCGCGCAGAGACATTGGCGTTGTGAGACGTTATGAGTTTCCAGAGACAGCCAAGCATGGTCCAGCTCCAAAAGAGACATTCGGTGGGAAGGTGGGAGGCCCTGATGGACTCAAATTATACAGGCACTAAGTCCGACGTGATGTCAGTTAAGAGAGAGAAAGAAGAGAGAGAGCACGGCCATTAACTTGGGGACGGACTGGGGGAATGTTGGTTCGAGAGCATACTTCTTTCTTGGTTGGCATTTTTGCTCGGTTTCGTTTTGGAAAAGGGCCAAAGGAATTGAATCTCATCTATAGTCCTCCTTGGGGAATTCTAATGTCACCAAGTTTCCAAATCCCATCCGTAAACTCTCCATATCAAAAGTTTCAATCTCTCGCTCTTGTCTTTCCAACAGAACCTTGATCTTCTCGCTACGCTCCTTCTGCAAGGCGGCCAACTCCTCTTCAATCTGGGAAAGGGAAGAGGGGGAGAGAAGGTGAGACGGAGGGGGTGGGGGCTGGAGGTTCTGGGAAGGTGGCTCCACACCCCGCCCACCCCACCCAATCCCTGGTTCCTGGACCGCGAGAGCTGAAGTGAACAGAAGGGGCACCCGTTTCGAAAAAGGAGAATCTTTCTAGCTCAGGGTTGGAATGAGGGGTCCTGGCTGTTTTCTTGCAGACCCAGCTAGGTAAGGGAGTCGGGGTTACGGAGGAGGAGGAGGAGGAGGAGGAGAAGGAGGAGGAGGACTGTGGGGTCCTTGTTGCTCTCTGAGCTTGGTGGCTTTCTTGCAGATGTTTATTACCCAACTAGGTAACATCATCAGTGCTAGAAGGGAGTGGGGTTTTGAAGGAGGAGGAGGAGGAGGAGGAGGACTGTGGGGTCCTTGTTGCTCTCTGAGCTTGGTGGCTTTCTTGCAGATGTTTATTACCCAACTAGGTAACATCATCAGTGCTAGAAGGGAGTGGGGTTTTGAAGGAGGAGGAGGAGGAGGACGAGGACTGTGGGGTCCTTGTTGCTCTCTGAGCTTGGTGGCTTTCTTGCAGACGTTTATTACCCAACTAGGTAACATCATCAGTGCTAGAAGGGAGTGGGGTTTGTGGAGAGGAGGAGGAGGAGGAGGAGGAGGAGGAGGAGGAGGAATTGTTTTCTTGCAGACGTCTCATTACCCAAACCAGATAGCATCATCTAGCACTAACACCATCATCATCTGGACTAGCCCTGATGACATTCCCTAGTTGGGTCATGAAACGTCTGCAAGAAAGCCACCCAGCTCAGAGAGCGCCACCAGGCAACCCTGACCACTGTCTTCTTGTCCTTCGCTGAAGGCGGACGCCACCCTCGAAGCCCTTCGCGCCCTGGGTCCAGCTTACCTTCTGCTCCAGATGTGCTCTGCGCAAGGACACCCTCTGCTCCAACTTCTGGAGCTCCCGTTCGTGCTGTGCTTCTGTCTGCATCTTGATCTTGCTCTGGTAGGCGTTGAGCAGCTCCATCTCTTGCTGCAACTGCAGCCTCAGGGCCTGGCATTCTGCTTCCTGAGCCTCGTCTAGGCGCAGCTGCAAGGGGGCACATCAAGACGGGTCAGGGAGGGGCGCTCCCTGGGGCAAATCATATCGGCGGTCCTCGACTTAAAACTGTTTCTTGGGCGACCGTGTGAAGTTACAAGGGCACGGAAGTTTATTTTTTTTTTCCAGACTCTCTCTGTATTTTATCTACCCAGCCTTGGGTGTAATCGTCCTCGGATTACACCCATTCGTTTAGTGACCGTCTCAAGTTACAACGGCACGGGGAAAAAGGGACTGATGGCCACCTTTCACACCTACGACTGTCGCAGCAAAGGGTCTCTTTGGAAATGTTTTTCACAGTCCGATTGCTTCTGCGGGATAAAGCTGCCTTTTTTATCTGACCATTTTCCCAGTCTGGTGCTCCTCGTCTGCCTGTTTCTCAAGGACATTCTCACCAACCATTGACATATACCAGGCTAAGCCATTGTTTGTTTTAACTAGGGTTCGTTGAACAGACCATGGTGGCCTGCATACAAAAATGGAGATCATGGCTTGCTCTCTTCACATCTTGAGGGGAGAAGCAGAGCTGGCAACTATGCTTTACGCTCTCCAGCTGCAGTTATAAAAGCTGACGGGGTGATTTTGGGCCCATCACCAGGAGACGGTGAGTTCTAGTCTCACCTTAGGCATGAAAGCCGACTGGGTGACTTTGGGCCCATCACCAGGAGACGGTGAGTTATATAGTCCCGCCTTAGGCATGAAAGCCGACTGGGTGACTTTGGGCCCATCACCAGGAGACGGTGAGTTCTAGTCTCACCTTAGGCATGAAAGCCGACTGGGTGACTTTGGGCCCATCACCAGGAGACGGTGAGTTCTAGTCTCACCTTAGGCATGAAAGCCGACTGAGTGACTTTGGGCCCATCACCAGGAGACGGTGAGTTATATAGTCCCGCCTTAGGCATGAAAGCCAACTGGGTGACTTTGGGCCCATCACCAGGAGACGGTGAGTTCTAGTCTCACCTTAGGCATGAAAGCCAACTGGGTGACTTTGGGCCCATCACCAGGAGACGGTGAGTTATATAGTCCCGCCTTAGGCATGAAAGCCGACTGGGTGACTTTGGGCCCATCACCAGGAGACGGTGAGTTCTAGTCTCACCTTAGGCATGAAAGCCGACTGGGTGACTTTGGGCCCATCACCAGGAGACGGTGAGTTCTAGTCTCACCTTAGGCATGAAAGCCGACTGAGTGACTTTGGGCCCATCACCAGGAGACGGTGAGTTATATAGTCCCGCCTTAGGCATGAAAGCCAACTGGGTGACTTTGGGCCCATCACCAGGAGACGGTGAGTTCTAGTCTCACCTTAGGCATGAAAGCCGACTGAGTGACTTTGGGCCCATCACCAGGAGACGGTGAGTTATATAGTCCCGCCTTAGGCATGAAAGCCGACTGGGTGACTTTGGGCCCATCACCAGGAGACGGTGAGTTCTAGTCTCACCTTAGGCATGAAAGCCGACTGGGTGACTTTGGGCCCATCACCAGGAGACGGTGAGTTCTAGTCTCACCTCAGGCATGAAAGCCGACTGGGTGACTTTGGGCCCATCACCAGGAGACGGTGAGTTCTAGTCCTGCCTCAGGCATGAAAGCCGACTGGGTGACTTTGGGCCAGTCCATCCCTTTCAGCCCAACCCACCTCACAAGGTCGTTGTGGTGGGGAAAATGGAAGGAGGAAGGACTGTTAAGTCCGTTACTTATAAACTACAATAAAGGTGGGATAAACATAGTTCAATAATTCCAACCTCCCTCCCAGATGGCTTTTATTTTGCTCATTTCTTTTTTAGCCAGGGAGGGGCACTTCTTCATGAGCCCTCCTCCCCAGGGACTGGAGGCCCCCCCCTCCCGTCTTACCGCTTGCGACGCCATCATTTCATTGATGCTCTGCTCATACTGTTCCGCCAGGATGGCCAGCTTCCTGGTCTGCTCATCCTTCAGGCTTTTCAAAATAGTTTTGTGCTCACTCTTTGGAGTCACTTCCAGCTGGTGATTCTTGAGCGCTTTGTACTGCTTAGTTTGCACTTTGCACGTGTCCTGGAACTGCTTCTTGATCTGCATTTCCATGGCCTGCAGAGGAGAAGCGAGAAGCAACGAACATCTAAGCTCCCTTGTCCGCTTGGCATCAAGTAGGTTTGATTTTAAACGGAAGGAAACGGTTTTCCAGGAGGGGGAAATTATAAGTCCAATACTTTATAAGTCTCTCCAACTGAATAACAGAATAACGAAAGTTGGAAGGGACCTTGGAGGGCTTCTAGTCCAACCCCATGCTCAAGCTGGAGCCCTCTACCGTTCCAGACAAGTGGCTGTCCAGTCTCCAGGGATGGAGCACTCACCATTTCTGGAGGCAAGCCATTCCACTGATTAATTGCCCTCACTGTCGGGAAATTTCTCCTTAGTTCTAGGTTGGGACTTTTCTTGACTGACCTCCTTGAAAGGGAGGGTGGCAGATTTGGGGAGAGAGGAGCAAGAGTGGAATTCCTGCCTGGTTTATCCAGGAAGGCCAACAAAGGTTCACATTTGGGTTCTGAGCTGCATTGGGGGAGGGGGGGGGCTGACCTCTAAGGAATGATCTATGCCTACGTTACAAGAATCCCCCCCCCCCAGACTGCTTGCCTTCCCCTGGGAATGACCAGATAAGGCTTCATGGATCTTAGGTGAAGCTAAAGCCACTTGCAGCTGTGCCACGATTCCAAGCTAGGTCCTCACTTGACCCCTCCTTCCACCTTAACTGGCAGTTTCTTAACATCGGGCTTGCTAAAGGGGGGTCAGCTGCAGGCGACAGGCTGAGCCTTCCTGGGCTGGGCTCCCGCCCTCATCCCTTTTTGACTACCTTCAAATTCTTGGGCTGTTGCCGCAACTCCATGACGTGCTTCCTGTGCAGCTCTCGTTCCCGCCGTTTGTTATACTCCAGCTGGTTTTCAAGTTCCGTCTGGTGCTGCAGCCGGATCAAGTCCATACGCAGCTTCTGCAGCAAGTGCAGCTGCCGGTATTCTAACTCCCGCGTCGACTCGTCGTGCCGTATTAACATCGCGTGCTCCATCTCCTTCTGGGTTCTCTTCTTGTTCAGCTCCTGCATTTGGCGGCGGGGGGAGGGAGGGGGGAAGCAAGGAACAGAGGTGAGGAGAAGCTTTTCTGCCGTGGTCTGTGAGAATGACCTTGAGAGATGGAGGGGAAGAGCCACAGCCAGGGGAATGGAGGGATATGTTGTGATTTCTCGCCAGCCAGTGGATCCGGCAGCTGAGTCTGAGGAATCAGAGGAGGAGGAGGAGGGGCCTGGAGTGACATTAGAGTCAGAGGAAGGTTCTGAGAAGCTCCAAGACTTACAGTCAGATGAGGAGCCTGACCCCTCTACTCGCGCTCAGGCTGAGACACAGCTGTGCTGGGAGCCTGAGTTGGACAGTGATGAAGAACAGTTGGGACAAATCCCGGATGCACGAATGCGCAGGCAAGAGAAGCGAGTAGGACAGAGGAATGCAATGGGGCGGCTCCAAAGGCAAAGGAGAAGGCATTAGGAAGCCACGCCTTGGCTGAATTATAAAAGGGAAGGTGTGGGAGGTGCTGGTGGCCGAAGGCAGCCGTTCGTGCTGAGGATCGAGTTTCTGTGGACTGTGTTTGTCTGCCTTGGACATTGACTCAGGTCTGTGAGAATAAAAGGGGTTGTTTTTTTTCTTGCGGTTCCTGCCTGTTTCTTGGAAGAGGGGTTTCTCCTTGTGAGCATAACAAGGACTCACGTAGGCTGGGACAGAGCAGGATAAGAGGCCGCTGAGCCCAGAGCAGAAATAGGGTGTGGCAAAAACGCCCTTCCAGACTTACAAGAGTCTGTTAAGGTAACCTTACGATAAAGATAAGAGTTAGTACTTCTGACTGTGTTTCCAGTCTGGACTGTCTTGCATGGTTGACACTTTTTAAGGAGAGACAGCCAGAGCCTGCCCTTCACCCAAAGCAAAAACAGCAGCAGACAATTCTTGTCAAGGGCAGGAAAATCAGGAAGGCCGGGCCATTTAAAATGAATATAAAAGTCTATTGCAAGGTCTTGTTCTCTACAAGAACTGGAACTACTAATGGTCCAAGCAAATTGGCAGCAGATAAAGAGTCAACCGAATTCAAGGTGGGCTGGATCTCTCGTGGGTGCAAAGGGAGTCGAGACCGATGGCACGTTTGACCCCTCCTTCCGGCTCAGCCTAGTCATCTCCCACAATTTCTGTCTCCAAAAACAGCCAGAGAGAGGGCTTAGGGACCCGCGAACCCACGAGTGAAGCTGCTGGTCTTTCCTCATGGACTTCTATGGCCCCTAAGAGCTGCATTCAAAGGTCTGGGGGTTCTCCTGAGACCATGCAGCCAATGGACCTTTTCTCCCCCATTAAAAGATGTTTTGGGGTGCCTTTAAGACAGTCTTGACTCCTGGACCGATCCCGGAAGTTTTCTTGGCAACATTTTTTAACAATGGCTTTCCCCCCAGCCTTCTTCCTCCCAGGGCTGAGAGGGAGTGGCCCAAGGTCACCAAGCTGGCGTCATGTCTAAGAGACATCTGGACCTCATATTTCCGCAGCCCTCTTAACCAGTAGACCAAACTGCCTCTTCCCATTCAACTGGACCGGTGTCTCTCAACCTTAGCAACTCTAAGAGGTGTGAACTTCAAATCCCAGAATTCCACAGTCAGCCAGGCTGGCTGGGGGATTCTAGGAGTTGGAAGTCCACCCACCTTAGATGTCTATGGGGATTCCCAGTCATCCAGATGTCCCAAAGATGCTTTTTCAAAAGACTACTGGAGTCTCTCTGTTTCTCCTTGAAGAGGTTCCTCGCTTCTCATCCAAGAACTGAAGAAGCTTCTCCGGATGAGAAGGGAAATGTCTTCAAGGGAAAACCCAGAAAGCCCAGTTGCCTCTTGAAAAAGCACCTTTGGGACACCTGCCTTACAGTTGTCAAGGCTGAGAAATCTTACAACTAGACCTTTCTAACACAGACACACCAAGGCTTCGTCGCACCAAAGGAACGCCAGAACTTTTCTGCATCCTGCTTGCAGAGTTTCCCGCCACTCTCTTGCCGAGACAAAGCAAACATCTTGCAGCAGGCATGCAACTAAGCACCAAAGCCAAAACCTTTTTTTTTTTTTTTTGGGGGGGGGGGGCGGCTCATGGTGTATTTCTGAAAAGTGTCCGGCAGATGGCGCACGAGCCAATGTGCGTGGAGGAGTTAAACTGAAGGGTTTCCCCCGAATGCTCTCTGAGCTTGGTGGTTTCCTTGAAGACGTTTGGTTACCAAACTAGGTTACATCGTCAGCGTATTGATGAGGTTGTCTAGTTTGGTAACAAAACTCAGAGAGCACCAAGGACTTTGCAGTCTCCTCCTCCTGCAAGCCCCACTCCCTTCCAGTACTGATGAGGTTACCAAGTTTGGCAATGAAATGTCTGCAAGAAAATAGCCAAGCTCAGAGAACAGCAATGGCCCCACAGTCCTAGTCCTCCTCCTCCAACCCCACCCCACTGATGATGTTCCCTAGTTGGGTAATGAAACGTCTGCAACAAAAAAAACCAGGCTCAGAGAGCAGCAAGGACCCCATAGTCATTGTCCTCCTCCTCCTCCTCTCCACAAACCCCACTCCCTTCCAGCACTGATAATGCTGCCTAGTTTGGTTAATGAGATATCTGCAAGAAAACAGCCAAGCTCAGAGAACACCAATGACCCCACAGTCCTCCTCCTCCTCCTCTTCCTCCTCTCCACAAACCCCAGTCCCTTCCAGCACTGATGTTGCTACCTAGTTTGGCTATTGAGACGTCTGCGAGAAAACAACGAAGCTCGGAGAGTACCAAGGACCCCTCCTTCCAACCCCGAGCTGCAAAGATTCTCCTTTATCGCGCAGCGTCAAACGTGCGGCACTTTTCCGCCGGGAAAACGACATCCGTGCTCCAAATCTAACCCTATCGCGAATCAACGACAGCAGAGGAATACAGAACTGAAAAGGAATCCTGGGAGTTGAAGTCCACGGCTCTTAAAAAGTTGCCAAGGTTGGAGAAGATTCCCTGCTCTGGAACCTTCTAAAGAGGATTTTTTTTGGGGGGGGAAGGGGAAGGGAACCGCACACCGGCCCTGTCTACCTGGATTTGCTCAGTTTTGCGTCCTTGTGTGTAGGTTTTTTTTTGGGGGGGGGGTTGGGATGAGGGGTGGGGGGTTTAAAAAGGCTAAAAGCGGAGACCTCACGGATATTCTGCTGCTCCAACTCATGCCTTCGGATCATGGTTTTCCGCTTGAAGAAACGGCAGTTTTTGTCGTAGTAGAGTCTCTGCTGGCTGAGAAGATGTGCTTCCTCTTCAGCCTGTGTGTGCTGCAGGTTTTCTTTGTGTTTCGAGATCCTTTCCTGCTTCTCCTTCTTGGGTGTGCTGTGGTCCTCGTTCATCTCCTGCGGGGAGGCAGAAGGGCAGGCTGAGGAAAAGGCAACTCCCGGCAACGGGAGGGAAACGGGCAGCGGCTCCCGACTCCTGCCTGTAAAAGCTCCAGGCTCCTCCTCTAATCTCCCCCTCTGGCAGGGTTTAAGTGGGCTGAAACCCCCCCACTCCTTTCTAGCACTGATGATGTTACCTAGCTGGGTGATGGAAGGTCTGCAAGGAAGCCACCCAGCGCAGAGAGCACCAAGGACCCCACAGTCATTGTCCTCCTCCTTTTCCACTTCCCTTTCTCCCTCCTCCTCCTCCCTCTTTTCCATTTCTCCCCTTTTTCGTCCTTCCCTTTCTCTTCCTCCTTTTTTCCACTTCTCTTTCTCCCCTGCTCCTCTTCCCCTCCCCCCCTTCTCCTCTTCCTCCTCTTTTTTTTTACTTTAGATTCTCCTTGCCTCTTTAATCTTTTCCTTGCAAATCTTGTATTGCTTCTTCTGACTTTCTAAGAAATTGGTCAGATCCCTCTTCTGCTGAGCCAAAATCTGCTGCTGGAACTTCTTCTCATCGGCTGCCGCTGTCTTTGCCTGTGAAAAAAGCCGGAGAAGGGTTCTTTCAGATTTAAAATCGACCCACGTTTTCACAAAGACTGTCGTTTAGGGGACTGAAGGCTAAAACATAGGATGAATGGTTGCAGGAAGATGGCTAGTCTAGAGAAAAGGAGGACTAGGGGTGACATGACAGCAGGGTTCCAATATCTGAGGGGCTTCCACAAAGAAGAGGGGGTCAATCTATTCCTCAAAGCACCTGAAGGCAGGACAAGAAGCAACGGATGGAAACTAATCAAGGAGAGATCTAACCTGGAGCTAAGGAGGAATTTCCTGACAGTGAGAACAATGAACCCAGTGGAATGGCTTTCCTCTAGAAGTTGTGGGTGCTCCAACACTGGAAGCTTTGAAGAAGATTGGACAACCATTTGTCTGGAATGGTATAGAGTCTCCTGCTTGAACAGTGGGGTGGATTAAAAGACCTCCAAGGTCTCTTCCAACTCTGTTATTCTGTTAGTTGGGAAAACCTTGCCTTCCTTCTCAGGTAGGCTGGGAAGATGAAATTGTGGACAGGTAGTCTGTCAAACTACTTGGCCCCCCCAAGCACCTAAAGGTATTATAGAGCTGGGTGGCCTCTGAATCCCTCAGTCACTAACGTGGACCATCCAGTGGGAGCGCCCGGCTCACCTCCTTTTCTATGACGGCCACCTGTTTCTTGGCTAGCTTCTCCAGTTCAATGGACGAGTTGTTGGCATGGGTCTCCACCTCTTTCTGCAGCTTGAGGCGGTGCTCGTCCATTTCAGCCTTCAGCTTGTTCTCCAGGGCGATCAGCTGCTTCTGGTGCTGGCGCCGCATCCGTTTATATCCTGACATCTGTTCCCGCAACTCGTTCTCCTGCTCATGCTCATGGATCTGCCTTGTAACCTGAGGTCAGCCAAGGGAAGGAAGGAAGAGAGAGAAAGTTAGCTCCTGCCAGGAGGAGAGAGGGCACAGAGCTCGATGACCTGGGATCTACAACAACTCGCCATGGCCAACTCGCCATGGCCAACTCACCATGGTCAACTCACCAAGGCCAACTCACCACGGCCCACTCACCCCAGTCAACTCATTATGGCCAGCTCACCATGGTCAATTCACCACAATCAACTTGCCATGGCCAACTCACCATGTCAACTCATCATGGCCAACTCACCAAGGCCAACTCACCAGGGTCAACTCATCACGGCGAACTCACCAAGGCCAACTCACCCCAGTCAACTCATTATGGCCAACTCACCAGTTAACTCACCACATCAACTCACCAAGGCCAACTCACGTTAACATCATGGCCAACTCACCACGGCCAATTCACCCCAGTCAACTCATTATGGCCAACTCACCAGTCAACTCACCACCTCAACTCACCAAGGCCAACTCACGTCAACTCATCATGGCCAACTCGCATGGCCAACAATACAATACAAACCATAAAAACCCAATATAGAAAAAATAAAAAACAATAACTTCCCACCATGTCAATGCAAGCGTGGCTCCAGAAACACCAGACCATCTGATCACCACGTCCCTTCATTAAAATGATCCCGGGGCCACCCAACCCCGTCTCAAGAGACATCGAGGTCACTGTTATTTTCACTCATACACCAGACCTACCTCACCTTGAACATACATACAATCCTTGGACTGAAAGGGACCTCAGAGGTCTTCTAGTCCAGCCACCCTGCTCAAGGTAGGAGACTGGACTTTTAAGACTTCTGGACTTCAACATGGCTGGCTGTTTTAGTCCACAAGTCTTAAAGTTGCCAAGGCTGGACACCCCTGCCTTAAACAGTGTGCAGGAGAGTGTGACCTGGAGGCGAGATGGGTGGCGTATACATTTAATAAAATAAATCAAGTAAGATCAGATACGTGGCTGGTGGTGGAGCCATTTCTGCAGGAAGATGGGGAACAAACGAGAAAGGATGATCATCTGAAATGGGTCAGTAGTAGGATCAGAAGCTCAATGGGGGATATGAAGCGTGACCAGGAAAGGAATCACGAGAGTCCTACACCTTGCTGTGGCCGATGGGCCATCTGGTCCTTCCAGCTGAGGTTCACCCACAGCCTGAAGGACCAGATGGCCCTTGTCATCTTGCTTATTGCCCTTATCTTAACTCTGTCTGATGGATAGCCCTAGATGTATGATCTTGGTTGAGTCTGTCTCCATGCCAAGGAGAGGGAGACGGAGAGAGGGAGAGAGGGAAAGAGAGGGAAAGAGAGAGAAAGAGAGGGAAAGAGAGAGAGAGAGAGAGAGAGAGAGAGAGAGAGAGAGAGAGAGAGAGAGAGAGAGAGAGAGAGAGAAACATATGAAGTTTCCAAAGTTTTGTGTCTCCTTCCTTCACCAAACTAATTTGTGCTGTTGCCATCTCCAGTGAATAGATTATCACAGGAAGGAAGGAAGGAAGGAAGGAAGGAAGGAAGGAAGGAAGGAAGGAAGGAAGGAAGGAAGGAAGGAAGGAAGGAAGGAAGGAAGGAAGGAAGGAAGGAAATAATTTATGCTAAGATGGTTGCCGTGTGCACTAAAGCTGCCACCTTATTCTTGGGCTTAGCATCATCAGTAAATTTGCAAGGGGACCCAGAAGTCCCAGCAGTCCTCCACCCAAGAGACAATCGATTAAATTTGGGGTCATCCACCTAATCAATGTCGCTTTTAAAGATTGAGATTGAAAATTGGGCGACTCAGCCCATTGGCTAATTTTAATCCGAGTTCTCCCCAGTTTACTGATTTGTCTGCACAGCACTACGGTTGAGTCACATCGCCTGAGAGAGTGGCACACACACACACACAAGCCAACAACTAAGGACACCTCGGCTTCTTCTTCGTTATCTGATGCTTCTATGCAAGAGTGTAGGAAGGAGAACAAAAAGGCAAGCGAGTGGATAGGGAGTTTTGAGACGTGTCTTTCTAGGAAAGAGAGCACATGGCAGTTCACCCAGGCGGAAGCAAATTATTCATATCACCTATGTTCTCCGGTGACAAAAGAGTTTGGACTGGTTTGGGAAGTTGTGAGGCATTTGTCAATGTGCAAAAATTGGCCAATCCTGTGCAAAAATAAGGAGACGTTTCGAAAATGTGAAGTGTTAATACCACTTTACAAGGCCTTGGTAAGGCCACACTTGGAATACGGCATCCAGTTTTGGTCACCGCGATGTAAAAAAGATGTTGAGACTCTGGAAAGAGTACAGAGAAGAGCAACAAAGATGATTAGAGGTCTGGAGGCTAAAACATACAAGGAACGGTTGCTGGAATTGGGTATGTCTAGTCTAATGAAGAGATGGACGAGGGGGGGCATGATAGCAGTCTTCCAATATCTCAGGGGCTGCCCCAAAGAAGAGGGAGTCGAGCTATTCTCCAAAGCACCTGAAGGCAGGACAAGAAGCAACGGATGGAAACTGATCAAGGAGAGAAGCAATCTAGAATTAGAACTAGAACTCAGATTCTCCTGGTGATTGGCCCAAAATCATCCAGCTGGCTTTTGCGCCTAAGGCCAGACTAGAACTGGTGATTGGCTCAAAGTCACTCAGCTGGCTTTCACGGCTAAAATGGAACTAGAACTCTCAGATTCTCCTGGTGACTGGCCCAAGGTCATCCCGCTGATTTTCGAACCTAAAGTGGAACTAGAACTCACCATCTCCCGGTGATTGGCCCAAAGTCACACAGCTGGCTTTCGTGCCGAAGGCGGAACTAGAACTCACGGTCTACAGCTTTCTAGCCTGGTACCTTCACCACAAGACCAAACTGGGTCTCTCCCCCCCCCCACACCCATCCACACAAGTCACAGTTGGCGTCCTTCATTGAATTTTGACTGCATCCTGTTCTCCTACTACTATTGCATCATGCTCCATGTGGCACACTGCCAGGAGACTCAAGACTTTTCTTCTCCTAAAGAACGTGTAAGATCCCAAACAGAGACTGCAAACTGGCCAGGTAATTTGTAGTTGAGTCATCATTACGAAGGATACCAAATTGGACACAAAAGCTGAACACTATTTAAGAGTTGTTTCATGTTACGTTTCATACCGTCTTCCACATGTACTAAGCTTTGGTGCTCCCCTACACCCATCCAACGTGCCTATCTCTTTTTGAAAGATTCTCACAGACTTTTACATATGCTTTCTGTGCTAATATCTTTGGGTTTTCCCACATTTATTAAGACCCCGAGGTATCCTTTCTTGCTTTTCAGTTGATTGTAACTCCACCCCTCCTTACGCCGGTCCACGGCCATGGTAAAAGATTTGATTTAATTCTGAAAAGCCAGTTTCAACGGCAAATTGAGTACGTTTGATGCTCAACAAGAACCTTGGGGACGAGACTGCGATAGGAAGGGAAAGACTCACGATAAAAATAGTAGGCAATAAAATGTTTATTTACTTATTTGTTGCGTTGAGAAGGCTGCCCAACGCTAGGAAGGCCCACCGCATTAAAATGGGAGAAAACAATAAACGATAAGAAGAATAAACCAGTCACACCTGGAAAGGGCAATTCCTCGAAACAAATAAAAGTCCTGCGGGACTTGGGCTTGGTAGAACGTCCAGATTTTCATAGATGCATCCTGTTCCATGGGAGTCCCATGGAACTCTGCGGGGGATGCTGGCCAGAAGGCAAGATATACTGGATCCATAAATACAGCAAGTCCTCACCTCACAACAGTTCACTTAGTGACGGCTTGAAGTTACAACGGCACCGGAAAAAAGCAACTTATTATGATCACTTTTCACACTTACGAACGTCACAACATCCCCATGGTCACGTGGTTTACATTCCGATGCTTGACAACTGACTCACATTTATGACGGTTGCAGTGTCCCGGATTCCCTTAACAACCATGTTACTAATTTACAACTGCAGTGATTCGCTTGCTGTGGCAAGAGAAGTCATAAAATGGGGGCACAACTCGCTCAACAAATTTTGCCCTTGGCAACAGAAATCTTTGGCCATAAATTGAGGACTACCTGTGTTAATTGGCAAAGATAAATGGACCAATGGAGGTGGCTTATGCCAGGAACATTTTATGCTCCACTCTTAAAACATGTAAGTTGGATAGGGGACCATGCCCCTTTCCTCCCAAAAAAAGCTTCTAGGAAGTACCACCTCAATGAAGCACGCGATAGTCTCAAAACCAACCAATTGGAAAAATTGCGGGCTTATAAACAAAATAAATCTGACTAAAACTCAAGATCATCTCCCCAGAAATGAAACCAAGAGCCTTTTGATAAATCTGGGACCACACGAGCTGTTTCTCAACCATCAACATTTGCACATGAGTTAGAACATGGAATAAATAAGGTTGGAAAGGGACCTGGGTGGTCTTCTAGTCCTGGACATCTTGCAACATAGCAAAGAAACAGAGATTTAGCAGAGGAAGCGTTAAACTCCGTTATCCAGAGACCTACGTCCCTGAAGAGGTCAACTGGTCAGCTCTACTCTTTAAAAGTCTGAACTAGTTTGCTTCTGGCTTAAATCTTACCCAACCATGATCAACAACCCAAGTGCTGGTCAGATCAATGCAGGAGAGAGGGTTCTCCATTCATGTTGATGGAAAAATTCTGGGAGTGATCTTCCCAAGTTATAATCTGCAGTCGGAGAAGACATAAGCAAGGTGAAGATGCTAAAGTCTCCCTCAAATGCTCCTCTAGACTTGGTGCTTGGTCATTTTTGCTCTCCGAGATGGTATGTTGGGCTGCGATGACCTCTCTTTTGAGGACATGCACAACTATCTAATTTGGCTTTACTACAGGACCTCGATCATCCCTGATGTCCGTCAGGGAACAGCAAGAATGAAACTTCAAATCTGATGCCGAAAAGAAGGAATAAAGAGACAATGAATAAAGACTTGTTTCAAGAGAACCCGAAGGTTATGAAGCGAAAACTGTATGAGGAGCTCCTTTTCAATCAGGTCAGCCTTAACAAAATTAAACATACAGGTTGTTCACTTTTTCCAGAGAGGTCCTTACCCAGCCCTGTTGAACAACTTTTTGTGGGAGTACAGTGAATGGAGTGGGGAACTGACTTAAAAGTAGTTTAAAGCAGACAAGAAAAACCCAATGCACACAGGTACAGAATAGGTGGTACCTGGCTCAATAGCTGTGAGAGGGATTTAGGAGTCCTTGTGGACAATCACTTAAATATGAGCCAGCCGTGTGCTGCAGCAGCCAAAAAAGCCAATGCAGTCCTAGGCTGCATCAACAGAGGGAGAGCGTCAAGATCACATGAAGTGTTGGCACCCGCTTTTTACTGCACTAGTGAGGCCACACCTGGAATGCTGCAACCAGATTTGGCCACCACAGTACAAAAAAAAGACTCTAGAAAGAGTGCAGAGAAGATCAACAGAGATGATTAGGGACTGGAGGCTAAAAGATAGGAAGAACGGCTGCAGGAATTGGATATGTCTAATGAAGAGAAGGACTAGGGGTGACATGATAGCAGTGCTCCAATATCTCAGGGGTTGTCACAAAGAAGAGGGGGTCAACCTATTCTCCAAAGTAGCAGAGGGCAGGACAAGAAGCAATGGATGGAAACTAATCAAGGAGAGAAGCAACCTAGAACTAAGAAGGAATTTCCTGACAGTGAGAACAATTAATCAGTGGAACAACCTGCCTCCAGAAGTTGTAACATTGGAAGTTTTTAAGAAGAGATTGGACAACCATTTGTTTGAAATGATATAAGGTTTCCTGCCTGAGCAGGGGGTTGGATTAGAAGATCTCCAAGGTCCCTTCCAACTATTCTATTCTACTCTACTCTACTCTACTCTACTCTACTCTACTCTACATGGTCTTAGCGGTAACGATAGGACAGCAAGTTAAAAAAAAAGTTCTTTTCGTTTTGACTCATGATTTGATCTGGAAACCTCAACTTAGGAGAATGGAGGAGGTGTTTTGTTTTTTAAAAAAAACAATCCTCCTCCTGTCTATGACATTACGGCAATGTTCTAATGCTGCATTAAAACCACACTGGGTCTTATTTTCTTTGCACCGAGCCCACGATGCACCCCCAGCTGTTGTAGTCTGTGGATGACGCTTTGTGGCTTAGTGCAACAGGCAAAGCCACTCGAGTGTGTTTTGAATGATAGCCATGCTGGAGGGAAATCCCAGGAGTTGGGTAGGAGATCTGGAAAAACTGCTCCACCATGTTTATCTCTGCAGGAACTACTGTATGGATTTCTTGAGAAGAAGGTCCTTACTAGTCTCAAGTCACTCAAACTAGGAGCAGGTAACTAGAAGATGGGGGTGGGGTGGTTTGATCTTGCTACCCCTCTGGGTTCCTCATGACTTGGGTACAGGTTGACCTTGAATTTACGACAATTGAGCCCAAACTCAATGGCTAAGCGAGACATTTAAGGTAAAGAGAGTTTTGCCCATTTTACGACCTTTCTGTTAAGTGAATCACTGCAGTTGTTAAATAAGTCACACGGTTGTTAAGTGAACCTGACTTCCCCATTGACTTTGCTTGTTAGAAGGTTGCAAAAGGGGGAATCACGTGACCCCCCCGGGGACACTACAACTGTCATAAACATGGATCAGTGGCCAAGCGTCTGAATTTTTGATCACGTGACCCCGGGGGATGCTGCCACGGTCGTGAAGCGTGAAAAACGGTCGTAAGTCACTCTTTTTAGTGCCGTTGTAATTTCGTTAACAGTTCGCTAAATGAACTGTTGTTGTAAGTCGAGGATTCCCCGTATCCACTTCCCTGCAATTCTTAAAGTCTCCTTGAGGTTCCTCAAATTTCAAATCCAGGTGTTGAGGGCTGGTGGAAAAGTGAGCAAAATGAGGTGCCAATAAACAGGTGAGAATTATGAAGGAGGCCAGATGGAAACTTGACAATCAGGGGTTAGGTGAGAAGAATTGTGCAGAAATGTGCAGCCCAGAGTTCCTCGGCCAGCGTGCACAAAAATAGCCATTTTAAATGTGCAGGACAGGAAATAATCTTCCACAAAACATCCTCTTTCAAGAAAGGCCATTTGCCAGGTACCCGGAAGCTAAGTTCGTCTCTACAGCTAGTCCTCGGCTAGTTCATTTACTGCAGGGGTCTTCAAACTTGGCCCTTTGATGACTTGTGGACTTCAACTCCCAGAATTCCTCAGCCAGCGTGGCACGCTGGCTGAGGAATTCTGGGAGTTGAAGTCCACAAGTCATCAAAGGGCCGAGTTTGAAGACCCCTGACCTAGTCCAATTCAGTCCAGCAAGAGCACCCAATGTCCCCAGAGACAGAGAAAGAAAGTAAAGTTTGGAAAGAGACCCTGGTCATATCCTCACAGGCGAGCTGAAATCCTGAAGAGGAACACGCTTCAATAGGTAAGAAAAGTATTGCCATATACACCTGGCTACAAACAATTAAAGTCACTTCTTCATTGGCTTCAAAAGTACATCTCTTATGAGTTAGATCTCCCCTTCTGAGGAGTCAGGGCGTCCCCTGACTGACAGACATGTCTTCTGACTGCAGACAGAGGAGGTGAATGTGAGGTTCACACAACTGCTGGGCTGGCCCTGTTCTGGCGCCGTGCGCCGTGCGACCCATGGCTGATAGGCTGGTTTATGATAAAAAAATAAAATAAACCACCATTGAGTGTGAATGACAAAGGGGGAACAGAACCAGGGCTGGCTAGCAGCTGTCTTGATTTTTATTCTCGTACAGCATTAACGGGAGATCACACGAGTCACGGTGACACACCTCCAGGCTCCGTGGTGGGGGGTCCCTCCTGTTCCACCACAATACGGCCCTAGATGGTTTCTGGGGGGGGGGAGGGGGGTCTGGCAATTTTTTTTATTTTAAAAAATAAATCCCCTTTTGAGACGGTCAGAAAAGCCTCTACTCTGCAAAGATGCCTCCGTCAGAGCGATAGGTCAAAACGTGGGATATGAAATGATAAATAAATAAATAGGTCCCTATGAGGAGAGCCGGCCTACCGAGTGATCCTTAATCGACCACGTGCCTGAGGGGGTTTGCAGCATTCGCCCAAGCCAACTGGGATGGGGTTGAGAGAGGACGGTTGATGTCCTCCTAAGCTCATGAATGGTTGGTGAGGGACCGCCAAGCGGTTTTCTTAAGCTGCCTAAATTACGCCCGGCTAGCGTTTCCCACCCAAGGCATGAAGGCAAGCAAGGAGGTTGACTGTAGTAACTCAAAAGCTGGAAGGCAGCCAGCTTCGTAGTAAGAGAGGTTCTTAGCCCATCAAGGTATATTATACATTCTCTCTCTCTCTCTCTCTTTTTTTTGGGGGGAAAAAAAAGAAAAAAAGACGAAAACCCCAGGCCTCCATTTGAAGCAGGTGGGGAAAGCCTAGAGCCTCAACGCCGCCGTGCATTCGGGTCAATCGCCAAGCTGGCGCTTCCCTCGTGCCATAGAGAAAAACACACTACCCTACACACACACACGCACACACACATACACACCCATCCTGGGCTCGGTGCCAGGAAGGCGCGTGAGCAATGCCGTAAACTCTCCGGTTTCAGCACCAGGGTAAAGGACCTTCCACGCCTGCCTGCCCATTCCTTTGCTGTCTCAAGCCAGCCGGGGCTCCCGGCAAGCGGCTCTGATCTGCTGGGAAAGCAGCAGCAGCAGCAGTGGGGTGGGCTGGGCTGTGGGGAGACTGATGCGCTATGGGAGGGGAGGGGACACCGGGAGACAGCAATGGAGGAGGGTGGAAGGAAGGGAGGAAGGAAGGAAGGAAGGAAGGGAGGGAGGGAGGGAGGGAGGAAGGAAGGAAGGAAGGAAGGAAGGAAGGAAGGAAGGAAGGAAGGAAGGAAGGAAGGAAGGGAGGGAGGAAAGGGGGAAAAAAAAGCACCATTCAAATGCAAGGCAAGACAAAAACCGGGAGCAGAGTTAACCATTGCAATTTCTGGGCTGGCTCCGGATGATGTCATAATGGCAGATAGCAAATGCAACGGCTAAACGCTGGGCACCTTGTAAATCTCTCTGCCCATGTGACCTCTAATACCGAGATTTGGCTGAAATACTAAATGATTTCTTAGCGTTTTGAAAGGAGAAAGAGAGAGGGAGGGAGGGAGGGAGGGAGGGAAAAAAAAAACAGGAAAGGAACGCAAACGGGGCTCCGGGATGCTGCCTGCTGGACCAGGGGGGTTTCACTTGCTTCCCTGTTCCAGCTCTGCCTATGTATGTGTGTGTGTGTGTGTGTGTGTGTGTGAGAGAGAGAGAGAGAGAGAGAGAAGGGGAGGTAAGGATGGGGGAGCCCAGACCTTCCACTCCACCAGCACACACCCCTTTTCCTACTACAAAGGCAGCGCTAGCAACCACATTTGCTAGAGTACAAATTCCTCTCCCGCTGTTGCTACCAGCCTCGCTCGCCACCCCCCCCCCTCCTCCTCCATCGCCAGCCTCCCATTTTCAGGAGAAACACCCTCCACCCTTAAAATAAAATAATAATAATAATAATAAATGATAATAATGATGATAATAAAAACCCCAACCGTACCCCTTCCAAAAAAACAAGCCTTTGGTCCGTAGCTAGACCTAGCCCCTCTCATCCACCCCCACCCCCTTTTCCTTAAAAAAAAAAAAAAAAAAAACAGGGGACCGGTGGGAACAAAAAAAAAAAAAAAAAAAAGCCAAACGTTACAAACGCCGGAGTGTTAATGAATGCAAACAGGCTCGTTGCTCGCCACATCGTGGGGGGGGGGGGGGGGAGGGAGGGAGGGAGGGTGAGTGGAGCCAGCTGTCCCTTCCCTTTGCTCAGATCCATCACCGCTGGTTCAAATTAAAATGATAATCATCAATACTTCGAGTCGGCCGGCCCCACCCCCCTCGCTGCCCCACCCCCACCCCAGACAGATAATGCTCCCCAAAAATGGATGCGATTTGGAGCGAACCAATTAAGAGGCAGATTAGATAGATAAGATAGATAGATAGATAGAACACACACATACACACACTCGGGTGTGCGCGTGCAAGCACCACCCTCACCCACAAGCATGCACGCATCCCTCCTTTTTACACCCATCCCTATGCACAGCCCCTCTTCCTCCCCAAAGCCCGTCTCCCCCTCCCACTCAAAAAATTTCCCGCTGCTGCAAGAGGAATTTCCCGGCGCTGCCGAAGGAGGATTTGCAAAAAAATTTAAAAAAATAAAAAAATAAAAAATTGGGAAAGAAAATAATAATATAATAATCCGCATGGCACCGAACGCCCCCCCCCTCCCCTCTCCCATTCCGGTGTGTGCCGACCCCCGCCCTGGTCCCCATCGTTCTTGCAATATCTGGTTGCTATGCCAACAGCCCCCCCTTGCCCTCTGGGAGAAAAGATGGGGGGGGGGAAATATTTAAAAAAGAGGAAGAAGAAGAATAATTTTTTAAAAAAGGGTGGTGGGCATGGAACGGAGGGTCTTTGGGGGGGAGGGGGAGGAGAACGGCTTGACCCCCTTCCTTAGACTGGAGTGTCACATCGGGAGGAGATGGGGTGATGGGGAAGAGGGAGAGAGAGAGAATGAGAGAGAGAGAGGGAGGGAGAGAGAGAGAGACAAGAGGGCAAGGGGTGTGGTGGTAGCTTACCAATGATGCTGATCTGATTGTGGCAAACGGTTCTCTGTTCCGGTAATGGAGGGCCTTATTCTGGACCGAATGAGTAGGCCGCAGTTCAGGCCTGCGCTCCCCGTGGCCCACCTCATCCCTTATGAATACATGATCCTGCAGAAATGGATAAAAAGAAGGAGAAAGTCCGCTTGTGCTTTTTCCTCTTCGCCGGCAGCCTCTCGCTCACCCTGCTTTCCTTCGCAGAAGCCCGGCTCTTTGAAATGCATAGTTTTGGGCTCTCAGGCTAAAAAACCCACACGGCAGCAGCAAGCGCGGCGGTGCCCAAAAAAAACACGAATCGGGAAACACATTGCAGCCTTCGGTGTGTGTGAGAAAGGCAGCCAAAAATAAAAAAATAATAATAATAATAAAAAAAAAAATGTCAGCTGATTGCTAAGTGGGATGCTGCTGCCTTCTGAATCCCTGGCAGGTTTTTTTTCCTCCTTCCCCTTTCTCTCTCTCTCTCTGCTCCTTTCTTTCTTTTTTTTCAGGAGGGGAGGGGGGGGAGATAACCTCCAGAAATCACATCGGTGCAAAAAAGAGCATCCGAAGCACCGCCGCTGCCTCCGCCGAGCACTGCAGAGATGCGAGAGTCCTCAAAAGCGCTGGCTGGGAACGGTGCACCCAAATAATCGCTTTAAAAAGATGGTTTCCATGGCTAGGAAAAATGCTGCCGCCGCCGTTGCTGCTGCTGCCGCTGCCGCCTTTGAACACAGGAGTAAGGATTTGTCTCATTCCCTTGTCCAGCCTGGTTTTTTTTTTTTTTCTCTATCCTCTCTCCTCTCTTCTCTCTATCTCTCTTTCTCTCCCTCCTTCTTCCCCCCCCTCGGAAGTCGGCTATCTGCTCTGGAGAAGCATGTTCTGCCTGGATGGCTGCAGCCTGGAGGAGGAGGAGGAGGAGGAGGAGGAGGAGTGGGGGAAGGAAAGCAGGGGAGGTGGGGGAGAGCAAAAAAAAAAAAGAAAGCAAAAAAGCAAAAAAAAAACCACCCCTCTTTGGCTCTATCTGGTTCTCCAAAGATTCGCTGGCCACTCAAAGCTGCTGCTTTCTAGTCATGATCCTGTACGGTTCTAGCATTTTCTCTCCATAGCCTTTGCAAAGGAGGAGAAGAGGGTGGTTTTTTTTTTTTTTTTTCACATTTAAAGAGACAGAGCACCCTTTTCCTACAAATGAATCCGGACCCAGGGCTTCCGACAGGCGCGGGAAAACCAGGAGGAGGATTTGAGCCTTGCGCTGGCTGTGCCGGCGTGCACCGTTGGGGCGTGCAGGTGTGGTGTGGCTGAAGGAGCTATAGATATGGTTGGGGGAATCCGGGGGGGTGGCGGGGGGAGAGACCTCTGACACAGAGTGGGCCCCGATTCAGAAGACACCCACGCACGTGCAGGCCCCCGTGCGTGCCCAGGCTGGGTGGCCCTGAGATTTGCTAACCCCCGCCCCTTCCCCCCCCCTCTCCTGAGCCTCAGTAGGTCATCTGTGAAATGGGAATAAATTGCCATCTTCTACCAGCAACCAGGCTGAACACGGAACGGGCACAACGGCGTGTGCTAAAAACCACTTAGGTGGGGTTATCTGTGGTCAAAGGAACGAGCGAGTCAGAGATGCTGGCAAGGCGTCGTGTTGGGACAAGGGTGACCGACGTCAAAAGACAAAAATAAAAATAAAAAAAATAAAGTCCACCGCTTGCATTCTGACCATGTGCAGGAATGCGGGCAGCATTAACGAACGCAGGGAGTCCTTGTTTAACGACCACCGTTGGGACCGAGGTTGCTGAGCGAAGCGGTCCCTCAGCGAAACCGCAACTGACTTTCAAGCTTGCTGGATTTTACAGCCTTGTGAAGGTCATCCGTGCCAAGGCTGGTGGTGGCAAGGGGATTTATTCACCCCCGTCGTAAGGCTGGGACATGAGACGGTCGCTAAACAAGGACTATGGTCTAGAGTGTATTGGTTCTGGCGCCATTGGGAGCCGCTGCCAAAAGACACTTGCCGAAACATGTTAGTGAAGTTGCCAAGAGAATCTACGAGTCGAAGTGGCTGGAACACACATTCGTTGTTAAAGCAAGCACAGGGAGAGGCAATGCTGAACCACTGCGGGAGGTGGGTTCACTACACACAACAAACACACAAGGGTGTGGACCACAGAGCTGGTTCCGCTAGCTGGCCAAATTTTGACCCCAGGGGGAAACCTGGCTTAGGGTTAGGATTCTGCCTGCATCCACACACTTCTCCTTCCAGGTTTCCAGCCACGCCGCTCCAGCGACTCAATGATGGGCAGGAATTCCCAAAGAATTCTCGAAGGAGCAAAAGCACATACAGGTAGGTCCTCGACTTGTGACAATTGGGACCGGGATTTTCCTCCCTAAGCAAGGCAGTCTTTAAATGAGTCACGCCCAGTTTTGATCACCTGAGCACTGGGACCCAAGGTGGTGCCCTAACTCTGAATGTCTATGGCAGGGGTCTTCAAACTTGGCCCTTTGATGACTTGTGGACTTCAACTCCCAGAATTCCTCAGCCAGCGTGCACGCTGGCTGAGGAATTCTGGGAGTTGAAGTCCACAAGTCATCAAAGGGCCAAGTTTGAAGACCCCTGGTCTATGGAGATCCTCCGTCGTCCAGGTCAGGGTTGTCCCAAAGGTGCTTTTTTCAGGAAGGCAACCAGACTTTCTTGTTTTTTCTTCGAAGACGTTTCCCTTCTCATCCCAGAAGCTTCTTCGGCTCTCATTGGATGGTGGGGAATGGAAAGACTTATACTCCTTGCAGACAGCTGGTCCAGTCAGAGCCGAAGAAGCTTCTTGTTAAGTGAACTTTGCCCCCTTTTACGTCCTTTCTTGCCACAGTTGTTAATTGAATCACTGCAGTTGTTAAGCTAGTAACACGGTTTTTAAGGGCACCTGACTTCCCCTTTGGCCTTGCTTATGGGAAGGTCACACAAAAGGGGATCGCGTGATGCCGGGACACTGCGACGGTCATAAATATGAGTCAGTTGCTACACCTCCGAGTTTTGATGACGTGGCCACGGGGATGCTGCAACGAATGGTCGTTAAGGGTGAAAAACCGTCATTAGTCACTTTTTTCAGTGACGTTAACTTCTACCGGTCACTAAACGTACTGTTGTAAGCCGAGGACGTGGATCCTACATTCTTGCTGCAGTCCTTCATTAACTCAGTTTTGAAGGGTGGAATACACCTCTTTTAAAAATTAATATCCTCAGCTGGAAGGCTGCATGACTTTCATGTTGGCAATTCTACCAGGAGATACAGCTTTTATTTTAATTTTATTATTTTATTTATTTTAATTTCATTTTATAGTATTCGCCAGCACAGAAGTCTCCCTTGCTTGCTAGCCTTTTATTACAGCCACCAAACGGAGCTGCCTGCTTCTTCCTTTCTGTTTCCAGACCTTTGCTGAAACTAAACACAGGTGGTCCTCGACTTACAACAGTTCGTTTAGTGACCGTTCAAAGTCACAACAGCACTGGAAAAAGTGACTTTTTTCAGACTTGCAGCCGTGACAGCATCCCCGTGGTCACGCGATCCAATTTGAAGGCTTAAGATTAGAAACTGGTTCATATTTATACACAAATATATTGTGCCCATGGCATACGCAATCATTCATTTAGTGACTGTTTCGAGCTACAGTGGCACTGAAAAAAGGGACATGACTCTTTCTCACACTGACGGCCGTTGCAGCCTCCCCACAGTCACGTGATCAAAATTTGGACACTTGGCAACTCGTATTTATGATGGCCGCGGTGTCCGGGGGTCACGTGGTACTCTTTTGTGACCTTCTGACCGGCCAAGTCAATGGGGAAGTCGGATTCACTAAACAACTGTGTTGTGGTCGTTAAGTCGGGGTACAATGTCTGCCAGGTTATGGGATCCTTGAGTGTCAGGATCTGTTTCTCTGTTGTTAGGAAGGAAGTAGCTGCTACTACTTCTTCAGCTACTCCTAAAAAAAGCTTCTGGGATGAGAAGCGAAACGCCTTCAAAGAAAAACTTCAAAATCCAGCTGCCTCCTGAAAAAGCACATTTGGGACAACCATGACTTGGACGACGGAGCATCTCCGTAGACTTATGGGATCTGGGCAGCACTTTTGATCCCAAAAGATCCTTCGGGCCAGCTGGGAGGTCAGGAATCTGTTTGCCAAAGTTTAAAGCAGCCAAGTCTTTTCTTGAGATTTGTGGTGGTGAAGAGACATGACTCCTGGACCACCCGTGACCCATTGGGTCATCCTTTCAGAGATACTTCCTTACCTAAACAGGTAAACAAAAAGACAATGGGAAGGGGTGGGAAATACCCTAGGACAGGGGAGAGCCAAGGTTGCCTACCCGTGCCCTAGGAGCAGGAGTGATTTCCGACTTCCCGCTGGCTTCCCCAATGACTTTGCTTGAGAGAAGCTGGCAGGGAGGGTTGGAAATCGCGATCACGGGGACCACAATTGACCGCGGCAATGCTGCGGTATGTATGCAAATACATCTGGGGTGAAGATCCTTGAAATTTCAATTGCATGGGATCCCACGGACGCGTTCTTGTAAGTTAGCTGTGCCTTGATTCAAAATTTTAGCGCTATGGCGCAACGTTTGGGCTGACAGGAGGCTGCCAACAGACAAACAGGCAGGTGAGTTTTAGTATGATATAGATGTGAAGGGCTGCGCTACAAAAACTTATTAGTCTCATTAGGTGCTTTGGTGGATCGGATTCAGGGACACACGTTCTACTGCATAAATTTTATCTGATAAGCAATATATTCTTATTGCAGTAACAAAACTGTGCAATCTTGCTCAAGGTGCATTAGCCAGGGTTTTTGGCAAGGACTGCATGCATCGGGCCCAAATAATTAAGAGGAAGATCTATCTGCTTTGACAATAATAGGGACAACTATAATTTATTTGCACTGTTTGAAGCACAAAGTATCACCTATGACACCCTCCTGGACCGTGGCGGGAGAGATGGGCAAGTGCGCGCACGTGTGATGCTCCACTTGTGCGAGCCGAGGGCATTTGCGCTTGCATGCAAAGCTCCCCTTGCAAGAGCAGAGGCCCGAGTGGAGCTTCGTGAGCAAAGCTCCATTTGTATGAGGGGAGGGCACACGCGCCGCTCGCACAAATGGAGCTGTGTGCACGCGCCTGCCACTCACATACCTGCTCCCTGCGCCGGGCCAGGCCGCCAAGCTGGAAAGGTTGGGGACCACTGACCTATGGGGTCTAAATTGAACAGGGGTCAAAGGGACCTTGAGATGGAGCTTGCAGCAACAGGGGAAATATGACGTGGCAATGAGCTTTATCTGGCTTTTCCCAGGCGAAGCTGCCCGACCGGGAAGATTCCTGTGGAATAGGCATGGAGCAATAAAGTAGCTAGTTGGAACTCTTACAGGCGTGGGTCTGGTTGCTGATGCCTGACACCATCCCACAGAAGTCACATTGGATCCGAAGGCTCATTCTAATGAGAGCACTTGGGTTTGGGCAACCAACACAATCTGAAGGTTGTACTGACTTGAACCCTGAGCAACGTACCTTCTCGGGGAGATCTGCGAGCAGCTATTTTTGTCAAGAGAAGAATCCACTTGCAGGTCAGGATCGGGTGGGGAAGTGACTGAAGTGACTGTGTTAGTTTAGGGACTGTGACCACTTCGGCCACAGGACAACCACTTGGGGGAGACAAACTTCCGGAGACAAGGTGGTGTTATAGGAAAGGACAGAGGTACACATGCAGGGTGGAAGGACACAATGAGAGCAGGGTGTGGTAGAGACTGACAAACATTCTCTTTAAAGCTGGATCTTAGAAGCTTCCCCTTGTTAACTTTCTCATTTTTGTTTCCAACCCAACGCTACTCAGGATCTGCCCTGGACACCCTCTTGTGCATGACTCCTGCATGGACACTGACCCTAAGCTCTTAAAAGTAGGTAACCCTTTAAAATAGTCCTCGACTTACAACCACAATTGGGACCACAATTTCCACTGCTAAGCAAGTTGGTTGAATGGTTGGTTGAATGAGTCGGGCCTGATTTTGCAACCTTTTCCCACAGCTCTGGCAGGAATCACTGTAGCTAAGCGAAACGCGCAACTGCCAAGCCAATCTAGGTTCCCCCGTTGAAGCCAGCTGGGAAGGTTGCAAATGGCGGTCCCGGGATGCTGCGACCGTCATACATACCTGCCAGGGGCAAAGCCCTTGAATTCTGATCACGCGACCGTGCGGATGACGTAACAGTGGTTTAAGTGTGAGGACCGCTTGTTGGTCTCTATTCTCAGTGGAGTCGTAAGTTTGAATATCCACTATGTAAAGGATTGTAAGTCGAGGACTACCTGCGCTGATTAATAGGTCAATGAAGACCCCATCATCCTGGCCAAAGGTATCTAAAAAGTTGAATCATGGTTAACTGGACCAAAATGTGTTCATCCGAGGGGTTTCGTTGCTCACCCTAGCAACTTCATCAGTCAAAGTAAAAATAAAAAATAAAAAATTATGTAATGCAATATGTCAAGGGAGACTCAATCATCCAGGCCAGCAGTCCCCAACCTTTGTGGCTTGGCAACCCAGCTGGGGAGCAGGGGAGGGGAACTGGCATGTGTGAGCAGTGGATCGGCGTGCACGTGTGCACGCACTGCTCCATTCACGCAAGAGGCGCAGTCTCGGCTCCTTCAGGCTTCTCCGGGCCAAAAGCTTCTGGAAAGGGACGGAAGGCCTGAAGCAGCGCGAGATCGCTCCTGCAAAGCCTTTCGTCTGTTTGCAAAAGGTTTTGGCGCAAAGAGAAGCCCTTGGGGACGCGGTCTTGTGCTCCTTCGGACTCAACGAGGCTGCCCGACGGTCCAAAACCGGATCAGGTGTCCTGCGCAGACAGCCTTGGTGAGTCAGCCAAGCTGAGTAGGGCATGGTGGGCCCACTTGGCCTCTGCGCTCACCACTCCACTTTTGGAGCATCGGAAGCGGGCAGCTCAGGGCGGGGGAAGAGGGGAACTGGGCTGGGTGAGCAGTGGGCTGGTGTGCACGTGTACCCACTCACGCAAGAGACAAGCCTTCGTGGCACCGCTCGTGCGAGTGGAGCTTTGTGCGTGCAACCGGCCCCCCTCTCGCGCAGCCCAGTTCCGAATCGGCCACGGCCCGGTAGTGGGGTGTGTCCCAGGGGTTGGGGACCCCTGATCCGGACCAAAGGTATCTAAAATCTCCTATTTAAAAAAAAAAATAAAAAAAATTCCCCGATGAAGTTGCTTGGATGAGCAAATAACAAATTTTGGTCCAGCGGCCGTGATTCAACCTGATTAACTTGTGGCGCCTTCAAAACCTGCAAAGGAAGGGAGATAAAACAGAGCTGGGGGAGAGGCGGGGGGGAAGCACCATCCAGACGTACCTTCTTAATCACAATAGAGGAAGTGGAATTAATGGTGCTCTCGTTGTCATGCATCAGAAGCAGCTCAGAACTGCTCTCCTCCATAACCTCCTGCATGCTGTTGACACTGCTGCTCTGGCTGCCCGTGCTCACAGACATGCTGGGGATTGAGTGATTGCTGCCCAGACTGTCCATCTTCCTAGTCAGGTTTGTCCCATGCTCACTGTCCTACAAAATAAGGAGCGGGAGGTTTAACGCCGGGATGAAAGGGACCGCCGTCAACCAGAGGGAGACTAGAACAAGGACTGTTCGGCAGACACAAAAAGTTCTCGCCTACTTCTTGGTCCCTTCCTCCTTCTGTGGGGTCCCGGGTGCTCTCTGAGCTTGGCGGCTTTCCTGCAAGACATTTCATTATCCGAGGAGGAGGAGGAGGAGGAGGAGAACTGGACATTCTTTGGTGCTCTGAGCTTAGCTATTTTCTTGCAGATGTTTCAGTACCCAACTAAGTAGCATCATCAGTAGCTAGGAGGGAGTGGGGCTTGTGGAGAGGAAGAGGAGGAGGAGGAGGAGGAGGAGGAGGAGGAGGAGGATGAGGAGAGGAGGAGGAGGAGGAGGAGGAGAGGAGGAGGACTGGACATTCTTTGGTGCTCTGAGCTTAACTATTTTCTTGCAGATGTTTCAGTACCCAACTAAGTAGCATCATCAGTGCTAGGAGGGAGTGGGGCTTGTGGAGAGGAGGAGGAGGAGGAGGAGGAGGACTGTGGGGTCCTTGGTATTCTCTGAGCTTGGCGATTTTCCTGCAGACGTCTCGTTACCCAACTAGGTAACATCAACAGTGCTAGAAGGGAGTGGGGTATGCAGAGAGAGGAGGAGGAGGAGGAGGAGGAGGAGGAGATCATCCAATCCTCTTTAACAGGGATGGAGAGTTAATTACGCTGCAGAAATGGTTCTCGTCAGCCCCAGCATTGAAAACTAGTGAATATTTAATGCATCTCTACATGAAACTTGGATCTACCTCTGTAAAATCTACTACTCAGAAGCCTCTGAAAGACACAACATTTTGGGCAAGAGGTACAAAAGACGACGCGGCCACAGAAAACCCATTCTAAATGTGTTAACTGGCCGCATCGTGGAAAGTGTTCGCTACAGGTAGTCCTCGAACGTACGGCCACAATTGAGCCCAACGTTTCTGTTGCTAAGCGAGACATTGCTTAAGGCAGCTTTGCCCCATTTCACGACGCTTCTCGCCAGCCTTAAACGGATCCCTGCAGCTGTTAAGGTAGTCAACACGGTTCTTACGTGAATCTGGCTTTGAATTCGCTTGTTGGAAGGTCGCAAAAGGGGATCACGTGACACTGCGACCGTCATAAATATGAATCATTACCTGTCCTGCACATTTAAAAGGGCTATTTTTGGCTAAGCATCCTCAAAATCCCATCTATTTATTAGGCGCCAGGTACGAAAGGGCAGAATCACACCTGGAAAAGGTTTCCCTTCTATTTCAATGGCCAACAGTTAACCCCATCCGAGAGAGCAAGCGATGGTTAAAAAAAAAAAAAAGTTAGTTGCTATGCAGCCTGGGTAATATCTGCCTTTCCGACATGCCTTTAGGTCCAGGTAGTCCTCGACTTACGTCCACAACAGGGACTGGAATTCCCGTCGCTAAGCAAGGCGAGGCGGTGGTTCAGCCAGCCAGGCGCCCTATTTTACCACCTTTTTTTTTTTTTTTTGCCATGGCGGTTAACGAATCCCTGCAGTTGTTAAGCGAATCACGTGGCCGTTAAGCGAATCCGGCTTGCAACATTGGATTTGGCTTGCTGGAAGGCCGCCAACAGCGATCACGTGACCCCCTCGGATACTGCAACCGGGGCCAATACATGCTTGGTTTGCCAAGCACCCAAATTTTGATCCTGGGAAAAGCGGTGATGGTGGTTTAAGTGTGAGGCCTGGCCGTAAGCCACTCTCTTCGGTGCCATTGTAAGCTTGACTGGCCGCTAAACGAATGGTGGTTAAGTCGAGGAGTACCTGAACTCAGGTTTGCATGCTGCATGCAGGGGTTACTTGACGGGATTCAAGGACCGCTCCAGAAGAACGTGGTGGGTGACGCTTCTCCAAATTCTGTCTCTCCCTTGCTAGTTGACGGGCACGCTGGTGGCAAAACGTCTGGGAGAAAGGATCTTGGTCACTGGACTTTCTGTTATGGCCCTTGTGGCTTTTAAACCAAGATGGCTTCTGGTCTAAAGAGCTGTGGTGGCCCAGTGGCCGGAATGCAGAATTGCAGGCTAACTCTGCCCACTGCCAGGGGTTCGATCCTGACCGGCTCAAGGTTGACTTAGCCTTCCATCCTTCCGAGGTCGGTAAAACGAGGACCCAGATTGTTGGGGGGGGGGGGGCAAGAGGCTGACATGGTAAACCGCTCTCGGAGAGGGCTGTAAAGCACTGTGGAAGCGCTATTGCTATTGCTACAATACACAAAACTAGAGAGGGGTTTTTTTTGGAAATGTTTTTCACAGTCCGATTGCTTCTGCGGGATAAAGCTGCCTTTTTTATCTGACCACTTTCCCAGTCTGGTGCTCCTGGTCTTCCTGTTTCCCAAGGACATTCTCACCAACCATTGACATATACCAGGCTAAGCCATTGTTTGTTTTAACCAGGGCTTGTTGTTGAACACACCGTGGTGGCCTGCGTACCGAAGCTGGATACAATGGTTTACAAAGCACAGTAAACCATGTATTTTCTTCACAGTCCTGTTTTGGTTCCCCCCACAATAAATACTGCACTATTATGTTTGATAAAGACGCAGCTTTCCATCCTTCCAAGGTCATAAAACGAGGACCCAGATTGTTGGGGGGCCAGAGGCTGACTCTGTAAATCGCTTAGAGAGGGCTGGAAAGCAGTGTGAAGCGGTATATAAATCTAAGTGCTATTGCTGTCTGTCTGTCTGTCTGTCTGTCTCTGTCTGTCTGTCTGTCTGTCTGTCTGTCTGTCTATCTATCTATCTATCTATCTATCTATCTATCTATCTATCTATCTATCTATCTATCTATCTATCTATCTATCTATCTATCTATCGTCTGTCTGTCTGTCATCTATCTATTCTTGGTGGCGCAGTGGTTAGAATGCAGTATTGTATGGAAAAAAGTCACTCCCTGCATAAATAAAAGAGGAGGATCCACTGAGATGACATTCTCCAGTTGTCCTCCATACTGAGTGTCCTCCATTGCTTGATGATGGCCATGGACTAATCTTATCTCCATTCCAAGGTGGAACGAAGCGACCATTGGTCCATCTCACTTTAATTCAGCCATGGGAGAAGTAGTACTTCTTACTGGTTGGGCTGGATGCTCTATCAACTCCGTTGGACATGGCCATTGAAGGAAGACACCGTGACCCACTTTCTTTACTCTGTGTACACAACGGCAACTACGCCTACCGGGCCCTCCCCGTTTTCTTCGTTTACAACTGTTTTGGGATCTAATTAGGGCCTGGTGTCCGTAGCAGTGACCAAAACCTGAGAGCAAACTTGATTTGCTTCAGATGTCCTGTTGCCCTCTGTCTCAAAAGCATCAGCGCCCAGAAGTCAAGGCGTAAAGGAACCTTGTTCCCAACCACATTCCTCGCGTTGTGCTGGGAACCCAATGAAAAAGGACTTGGAAGGGACCCTGTGAAGCAGGAGACACGCTATAATGATGATGATGATGATGATCGTGATGACTGTTATCATTTATCAGCGGTATAGATAAACTTGATACCTCCTCCTCTTCCTGAGACTCGTTCAGAGGGCCATTGTGGACCTCCTGGAAAAGGATTTTCTTCATTTTCCGATACTGAAGGTTATCCAACTCTCGGACCGCATCCTTGGTTCTCTGAATCAAGTCTATGAGGACCCGGGGCGGACGCTCGCATCGTACAAATTCGTGCTGGGTTTTAGAAGGATAACAGAAGCGGTCTGGATGAGAAGACAGAAGACGCAAAACGAGCCCCCCCCCCCCGCCCAGCACAATCCCTGCAGATCTCTCTGTCTCTCTCTCTATTATGGTAGACAATGTTAATTGAAAAGGACCCCCTTGCAACTGGGGAAGAAGCAGGTTTATTTCAATGGGGGCATCCTAAGTGAAAAGGGCATTCAAAGACCAGTTAGTCCTTGACTTATGGCCACCGGCGAGTCCAAACTTTCCACCGCTAAGCGAGCCGGTTGCTAAGTGAGTTTTGCCCACATTTAACGACTTTCCTTGCTGCAGTTAGGAAGGGAGTCACTGCAGCTGCTTAGTTTGTTAAGTGGATCCAGCTTCCCCATGGACTTTGCTTGTCAGGAGGTCGCAAAAGGGGATCACCTGATTCCTCGGGACACTCCGACCGTCATAAAGACAGGCCGCTTGGGCCAACTTGGAGCACTGCTAGAATGGAACCCTTGGGTTTCCTCAAGCTAGTCTTAACACATCTGAAGACAAATTTCCAGGGGTGGAATCGGGTGGGGAGGAAAGGTCTCTACAGGGAAACTCAGCTGCCTCCCCAGGACACCCCGTTTTCCCAAGCAGAAAGGTGAAACGTTACCCTCAAAAGTTCTGACGATGATGGACGCTCCTGAGGTATTTTCTGCAAGCAGTAATCGACAAACCTTCTAAAAGAGTCTGTCCTGAATATGGGAACAGAAGGGATGTCAGAACATGCTCAGGTGGGAGAAGGGAAAGACATTCAATGTGTGGCAGCTGAGAATCACTCATTGCTAGCACTGAGGATGTTACCCAGTTGGGTAATGAAATGTCTGCAAGAAGACCATCAAACTCAGAGAGCACCAAGGACCCCTCAGTTCAACCCTGAGATGCAAACATTCTCTTCTATCAGTAGCTGGGAATCAGAAGGACATCACAGGCTGATTCCCCACGTATTTCATGAGCTTTTACTTCATCTAAGCCAAGATCAAGCCAACCACATCACAGCTGCATGCTGGTCATAAGCAAGCTGTCTCTAGTCTGATCTAATCTCTCCACGGTGCTACCAAAAGCAAGCTACCAATTTAGTGCTGGCTGTTCGTTGACTAGATTCTTGCCTACAAGCATGAACAATAAATTGAATAGAATAGAGCTGGAAGGGACCTTGGAGGTCTTCTAGTCCAGCCCCCTGCTCAAGCAGGAGAACCTATACCATCTCAAGACAAATGACTGTCTAGCCTCTTTTTAAAAAATCTCCAGTGATGGAGCGCCCACGATTTCTGGGGGCAAGCTATTCCACTAATTAATTGTCCTCACTGTCAGGAAGTTTCTCCTTAATTCCAGGGTTGCTTCTCTCTTTGATCAGTTTCCAACCATTGTTTCTCGTCCTGCCCTCTGGTGCTTTGGTGAATAACGTGACCCCCTCTTCTTTGTGGCAACCCCTCAGATACTATTTCTTCTTTTCTTTAGTCACTAGTCAAACCCAAGTCCCGCAGCCGTTCTTTGTATGTTTTAGCCTCCAGGCCTTTGATCGTTTTAGTTGCTCTTCTCTGCTTAACTGAAACTCAATGTGAGGTCCTGATTCTTCACGCCTGACAACATGCAACCTAAGAACCGGATTGGTCTTTTTGGTGCTCTGAGACTCAATGTTTTAAATTCTATTAACTGATATTTCGTCCTTCTTAAACTGCCCATCGCTCTCAGAGTGGGATGTTTGCTGCAAAACTATCGCGCACCCCTCCTCCAGAAGCCAAACCCGAGCCCCAACTCTTACCACTCGTTGGACTGTAGCGCAGGAGAATCATTTTGGGCTATGTGATATAAGGCACTCATAGCGTTCATGTTGAAGAGAGGAGGTTTCCGCTCGGCTGTAAGGAAAAACGGAGGGAAAAAAGAAAAAAATAAGAGACATGACGAGATACTCTGGACTCAAACAATTAAAATTCCTACATTATTCCTTATGGGAAAAATCTGTTTGGTACTCGTCATTGTTGGTACCAACTGTGCCTCCCGGAACCAATTAATATTACCAAGTCCTACCTAAAAACTGGAACCCAGGAGACGGATAGCGTGGGGATGGGGTGTGCTGGTTTTGTTTTATTTAAGGAGACACATTTTGCAGAACAAAAGAGTGCTTGCCCAAACGAAAGCAAACCAGCGCAGGCAACTTTGAGGACCGAAAAGGGGAGGCCACAATTTTTGCACCCCTGTTTCGAGACTGTTTTGGCAAGAAGCCTTCCATGGCAAAACTAGAATCCAACAGAAGATTATTTCCAAGAGAAAACCAGAGTTAGCCAGATCTACTGCATGAAATCCAACAGTTGTCAACCCCAACTGACTTACCTAACTCAATGCAGGTAATTCCGAGAGACCAAACATCCACCTTCCCGTCATACTGCCCATCATCCATAGCCAAGATCACTTCTGGAGCCATCCTACCAGACATGAATTCAAAGAGGGATGATTATGGGATGAATAAAGAAAGAAAGAAAGAAAGAAAGAAAGAAAGAAAGAAAGAAAGAAAGAAAGAAAGAAAGAAAGAAAGAAAGAAAGAAAGAAAGAAAGAAAGAAAGAAAGAAAGAAAGAAAGAAAGAAAGGAAAAGAGGGAAGAAAGAAAGAAAGAAAAAGAAAGAAAGAAAGAGGAAGGAAAGAAAGAAAAAGGAAAGAACAAAAGAAAGAACAAAAGAAAGAAAGAAAAAGAAAGAGGAAGGAAAGAAAGAAAGAAAGAAAGAAAAAAGGAGGAAGGAAGGAAAGAAAGAAGGAAAGAGAGAAAGAAAGAAAGAAAGAAAGAAAGGGGGAGGAAAGAAAGAGGAAGGAAAGAAAGAAGGAAGAAAAGAGAAAGAAAGAAAGAAAGAAAGAAAGAAAGGGGGAGGAAAGAAAGAGGAAGGAAAGAAAGAAAGAGGAAAGAATGAAAGAAAGAAAAAGAAAGGAGGAAGGAAAGAAAGAAAGAAAGAAAGAAAAAGAAAAAAGCAAGAAAGGAAAAGAAAGGAAAAGAAAGAAAGAGGGAAGAAAGAAAGAAAGAAAGAAAGAAAGAAAGGAGGGAGGAAGGAAGGAAAGAAAGAAGGAAGGAAAGAAAGGAAGGAAGAAAGAGAGAGAGAGAGAGAAAAAAAGCACAGCACTGCAACAGATGCAATTCACCCACCCCTCTTCATGTCCTCCAGACCAACCGGGGATAACTCAAAAAAAGTAAAATCAGCATGGAACAGAATTAAGCCATGCTGGGGAGGTTAAAATAATAATAAGAACCACAACCGTACTGGTACCTTAAGAAGCCAAGAATCCCTTCTGGGGGTGGGGTGGGGTGGGGGATGATGATGGATGGATGGATGGATGGATGGGGAATGCAAAATTAAAAAGGTCTCATGAGCCCTCTCAGTGCAACATGCTGGCAAATGGGCAGCCCGCACCGGCACTGTACCTGGATCCAGCCAAGCAGGGGCTGAAAGGCTCCTGGGGCACCAGGCCTCACCAGACTGAGGGTGGGTTTTCCCATTGAGACACCAACTGGGTTTTCTTGGAGATGTTCAGCCTGGGGTTGCAGCTATGAAAGAAATAAGGGGATCTGGAGCACAGAAGGGAAAGTGGGGAGGGGGGGGAGAAGGCAGGGTTGTGCAAGGCAAACACAGGAGGGAGACCCACACTACAAGCGTGTCTGGGGGGCTGACTCGGAAGAGGGGAGAGACCGGCGCTCAGATGCAGGTGGCCGGGTCCTCCTCACCTGAGCATAATCTCCCACAGGTAGTCCTTGACTGACAGGAAGAAACCCTACAGGAAAAGTCCGACAACTTACAACATGGGTCTTCAAACTTGGCCCTTTGATGACTTGTGGACTTCAACTCCCAGAATTCCTCAGCCAGCCTGGGAGTTGAAGTCCACAAGTCATCAAAGGGCCAGGTTTGAAGACCACCTGACTTACAATAAGTTCGTTGGGGGACCGTTCGAAGTTACAACGGCTCCCCAAAAAGGGACTCGTGACTGTTTTTTAACACTTAACGACCGTTGCGGGATCAAAATTCAGACCCTTGTCCGCTGACTCATATTTATGACGGTGGCACTGTCTCCGGGGGTGGGGGTGTCGTGTGATTCCCCCCCCTCCTTCTGCGACCTTCTGACGAGCACACTTAACAACCGTGGAACTAACTTAACAACTGCGGCGATTTGCTTATCAACGGCGGCCCGGTGAAGTTGTAAAATGGGGCAAAACTCACTTAACAGATGTTGCGCTTAGCAAACAGAAATTTTGGGCTCGATTGTGGTCGTTAAGTCGAGGACTACCTGTAACTTAAAACTTCCAGTGATTGAGCACCCACAACTTCTAGTGACAAGCCATTCCACTGATTAATTGTTCTCACTGTCAGGAAGTTTCTCCTTAGTTCTAGGTTGCTTCTCTCCTTGGTTAGTTTCCATCCGTTGCTTCTTGTCCTGCCTTCAGGGGCTTTGGAGAACAGCTTGACTCCCTCTTCTTTGGGGCAGCCCCTGAGATATTGGAAGGCTGCTATCATGTCACCCCTCGTCCTTCTCTTCATTAAACTAGACATCCCCAATTCCAGCAACCGTTCCTTTTATACGTTTTAGCCTCCAGTCCCCTGATCATCTTTGTTGCTCTTCTCTGTACTCTTTCTAGAGTCTCAACATCTTTTTTACATCGTGGTGACCAAAACTGGGCTCCCCTGTGGTCGTGAGTCAAGGACTACCTGTATATAAATCAAATAAATCAACCAGCCAACCAACCTAGAGGCATCTGAGACAGGTGGCTATATAAATCAAATAAACAATACACTAATAACCCCACCAAACCAACCCATGGGCTCCTAGAAGGTGCCATGCATTGGAAGCTCACACCAAAATGACACAAACAGAATGTACACAAGAACGCAGTGACTGAAGAGGCTTGGGTAGGACACATTTGTAGGCAACTGGGCTAAAAGTCGACAAGGGAAGCAGGCCCTCTAAAGTATTCTGATTCTAAAAAGGATAAGAGTTGAGCAGGGATCTCCAAACTTGGTGACTTTAAGGCTTGTGGACTTCAACTCCCAGAATTCCCCAGGCTGGCCAATTCAATTCTTCAGTTTTGGAAGTTGAAGTCCACAAGTCTTAAAGTTGTCAAGTTTGGAAACCCCTGGAGTAGAGGATTTGTACTACCCGTTCCCCAGTAGTTGCCAAACTACCAGGCTTGTCTCTGAATATTTAAGTCTCTGAAACAATTGCTCTTTTTTCCACAATACCTGCCTGGTACCACAAAAATGGGCACCTATTTGCCTCATAGTTGATTAGCTTGTTTCTGGAGAATGGGGGAAAAAAATCATTGCAAATGGCTTCTCCGGTTCCAACTTTCAGCATCCAGTGGGCCAGGATGGTAAAATGCCCTATTTGCATACAAATTCTTGATTTAGAACAGGGATCTCCAAAGTTGGCAACTTTAAGACTTGTGGACTTCAACTCCCAGAATTCCTCAGCTGGCGGGCTGGGGAATTCTGGGAGTTGGAAGTCCACCAGTCCTAAAGTTGAATTTTGGAAGTTGAAGTCCACCAGTCTTAAAGTTGAATTCTGGGAGTTGAAGTCCACAAATCTTGATGTTGCAATATTGGGAGTTAAAGTCCACAAGTCCTAAAGGTGAATTCTTGGAGTTGAAGTCCACCAGTCCTAAAGTTGAATTCTGGGAGTTGAAGTCCACAAATCTTGATGTTGCAATATTGGGAGTTAAAGTCCACAAGTCCTAAAGTTGAATTCTGGGAGTTGAAGTCCACCAGTCTTAAAGTTTGCCAAGTTTGAAGACCCCTCATCTAGGACAAGGTTTTCCAGGCTTTGCCATCTGCAGACCTCTGAACGTCAACTCCCAGAGTTTTCAGGAAGAGCCCCGATGACTGAAGAATTCTGGGAATTGAAGTCCACGTCCACGGAAGATGGGAAATCCAGATTTTGAAGGTCTGGATTGTACATAAAAGCAAAATCGATCCTTTGGCTCAGCATCTTTTGAAAGACTAGAGGAAAAGTGCACACCGGCTTCACTTACCAGTAAGGGGTTCCCACGAAAGAATTGGCAGGAGAGGCTATAGACGCAGATCCAAAGTCCGCCAGTTTCACTTGACCCGGTTCCGTTAGGAGAATATTTCCCGCCTTAACATCCCTGCAGAAAAGAAGGCAAGTTGTCCTCAATTTACAACGGTTCGTTTAGTGACCGTTCACAGTTACAACGGCACTGAAAAAAGGGACTTATGACCGTTTTTCACAGTTACCACCTTTCCAGCACCCCCACGGTCACGTGATCAAAATTCAGACGCTTGGCAAGCGGTTCACATTTATGACGGTCGCAATGCCCCGGGGTTGATCCCCTTTTGCGACCTTCTGACAAGCAAAGTCAATGGAGGAAGCCCGATTCCCTTAACAACCGTGCGACTAACTGAACAACTGCAGTTGTTAAGCTAAGAGATAAGAGAAGAGTCCCTTGGCCTAGTCCACTTAACAATCCTGGCAAGGAAGGTCGTAAAACGGGGCCAAGCTGCCTTGACGAATTCTGGCTTAGCGATGGAAACTGTGGTCGTAACTTGAGGACTATCTGTTGCACTCACCTTTCTGGAGGAAGGCGAGTTGCAGAAGGCAGAGAGGAAGCAGAGAGGCACAAGGCTAAATTATGAGAAATTACCTGTGAATTTTATAATGTGAATGAAGATACGCCAGTCCTTGCAAGGCACCGTCGGTAATGGCAGCGATCTCTACTTCCTGAAGTGGCTTTTTATGTACTGGATTGGAAGAAACCAGATTTTAGTCCAGGGTTCTCACCTGTAGCAACTTTAAGACGTGTGGACAAGGTTGAATAAAGGCCGATTCGCTCCTTTCAATGGCACAGGATGATTAGGAGTGTGGCCAACTAAGGATCCATCTCAAACTGGTCTAGAGTCTAGTGATTAAGGCACCAGACTAAAAACTGGGAGACTGTGAGTTCTAGTCCCTCCTTAGGCATGAAAGCTGGCTGGGTGTCTTTGGGCCAATCCCCAGGAGACGGTGAGTTCTAGTCCTGCCTTAGCCATGAAAGCTGGGTGACTTTGGGCTGGTCACTAGGAGTTGGTGAGTTCTAGTCCTGCCTTAGCCATGAAAGCTGGGTGACTTTGGGCTGGTCACTAAGAGTTGGTGAGTTCTAGTCCTGCCTTAGCCCTGGAAGCTGGCTGGGTGACTTTGGGCCACTCCCTTTTTCTCAGCCCAAGCCACTTCACAAAGTTGTTGTTGTGGGGAAAATAGGCAGAGGAAGGAATATTAGATAGGTTTGCCACCTCAAGTTATTTATGAAAATAATAAAGGCAAGATAAAATAAAATAAAATAAATAAAATAAAATAATAATAAAATAAAATAAAATAAAATAAAAAATAAAAAATAAAATAAAATAATAAATTAAATAAAATAATAAAATGAAATAAAATAAATAAAATAAAATAATAAAATAATAAATTAAATAAAATAATAAAATAATAAAATGAAATAAAATAAATAAAATAAAATAAATAAATAAATAAATACATAAAATAATAAAATGAAATAAAATAAAATAAATAAAATAATAAAATAAAATAAAAAATAAATAAAATAATAAAATGAAATAATAATAATAATAATAAATAAAATAAAATAATAAAATGAAATAAAATAAAATAAAAAATAAAATAAAAAATAAAATAAAAAAATAAATAAAATAATAAAATGAAATAAAATGAAATAAAATAAAATAAAATAATAAATTAAATTAAATAATAAAATAAAATAAAATAAAATAAAATAATAAAATTAAAAAACATACATACATGCATACATTCATAAATGGTCTAGGTCTGTAATCCACCAGCACTTAAAAATGTAGACTGGAAAAATGGGGTGGGGGGGAACATGTTTTTTCATTTCTCCTGCCCACAGAACCCATCCTCTCCATATCTCATCCTTCTGCTTCTATACCCAGGGAAGGAGAGCATGGGAAACCACCACGGAGGATTTATCCTAGTGCCACCAAAGAAAGACAGACCCTTCTTTCCCAGCTTTGAAATCAAGATGTCTCGCAAGGAAATAATCTCGGGTCAGGGTCTCTTAGCCAAGTCTTGTCAGCTCGGTTGCCAACTACGGAAATAAAACACGGCTGGGCCCGGGGCCTTGGAAATTGGCAGCAGACGATTAGAGAAGACTGGGAAATGTCCTCCTGATCTACCCCACTCGTTCTGAGCCCTCGTCAAACCGAAGCGTGGAAAGATGGAAACCAGACCCCAGGCCATTAATTCAGACGTAGGCTGACTGCCCGGAAACTTTCAAGCTAGAGAAGTCAGCCAAAAGGGATGTAGGACAGAAACCGTCCATCGAGTAAAGAGGAGAAGATTTGATGGTCACTGTACGGAACTGCGATGGGCCTAAGAAAAGCTGCTGCGGAATGTAATTCCCTGAAAACCTCAGCCATATTGCCTTAGAGACACTGTAGGAGGTCAAAAGACTTACCTTCCAGCAGATCTGAAGCGGATCCCAGGCAGTATTCCATCACTAGCTGTGAAAAGGTAGAAAGAAATGCAGCTGTTAAGGAACGGTGGGGTCCTCGGTGCTCTCTGAGCTGGTTGGTTTTCTTGCAAGGTTTCATGACCCAGCTAGGGAACATAATCATTGCTAGAAGGGAGTGGGGTTTGTGGAGTGGAGGAGGAGGAAGAGGAGGAGGACTGTGAGTTTTTTGGTGCTCTCTGAGCTTGGGGGTTTTCTGGCAGAGGTTTCATTACCCAACTAGATAATATCATCAACGCTAGAAGGAAGTGAGGTTTGCAGAGTGGAAGAGGAGGAGGAGGAAGACTGTGAAACCGCCTCAAACTACACTTCCCAGCATCATTTGGGAATCATGGTGTTCTAAAGGACCCGTGCCCTTATCAAGCTTGCGAGGCAATTTAAGGAAAGTTGTGGGTGCTCCATCAGTGGAGGCTTTCGAGAAGAGGCCGGACAGCCATTTGTCTGGAATCACGTAGACTCTCCTGCTCGATGGGGGGGGGGGGGGGGGGGGGGAATGAACTAGATGACCTCCAGGGTCCCTTCCAACTCTGCTCTGTTCTGTTCTAAGACACAGCCCTTAACATCTCCTGTTCATCTGGGTACGTCATTAGGGCTGCAGCTTAAAGGACAACAGCAGAAGAGGGATAAATATCTCCATTTTGGAAAGATTTCTCCTCCAAAGAATGAAAGCCAAACGAAAGATCCTAGCATGATGTTTCCATCCGTTCTAAGAAACCATCTTGGCTCAAAACAAGCTGCCTTGACGAATTCTGGCTTAGCGATGGAAATTGTGGTCGTAACTTGAGGACTATCTGTTGCACTCACCTTTCTGGAGGAAGGCGAGTTGCAGAAGGCAGAGAGGAAGCAGAAACATCTCAAAACATCTCAAAAAAACAAACAAACCTCACAGAGACGCCACTCACCCAGGCGGTGTGTTCTTTCAAATAGCATCCTTTATATTCTATGGTGTTCGGGTGCTTCAGCTGTTGCAAAAACCTGACTTCTTTGATAATATCCTGCCATTTCTGTTCATTGAAGCGGGGGGGGGGGGGGGGAGAGGAGAGGAGGGGGAGAAAAAAAAAGGAAAGAAAGTTAATATCAAGATTCGCTTTATCAAGAAAATTCCGAAGATGACAAACTGGGAAATTGTTGAGGTGAGATCAAAGTGCTTTGCTTTCTGCAGTTTTGTTCACCGTGAGCTTTATGACCAGGAATGGTTTAGGGAAGAACATTGTTCCTCAGATGAGGAGGAAATGTTAATTATTCCTTATCTCTTTAAGATATAAAGACCAAAGGGCACTTATCCAAGACTAATAGTTGCCCAGGGCAATCAGCATTAGATTATGCAAGGCTGCAGCTCGTATTAAAAAGAGAAAATAAAATGGGAGTTACCTCTAGATGAGAAAGGTAGCACACAAATCTAATAAATGAGGAAAATAAAAAAATACACACTACCTCAAGCAGTTACGTAAGAGTGCAGGGAGTCTTCTTTGCTTACAACCATTTGTTTAACCGTCATTCGAAGTTACAACGGCACTGGAAAAAGCGACGTCAGACCCCTTTTCACAGTTACGACCTTTGCAACATCTCTGTGGTCCCGCGATCAAAATTCAGACGCTGGGTTTGCATTTATGACGGTGGGCCGTATCCCGGGATCATCGTATGATCCCTTTTTGTGAGTCAAGAGTGACTCGCTTAAATGACTGTGGCAAGAAAGGTCGTAAAAGGAGGCAGCATTCCGTTATAACGACTTGTGATTTTCAGCAAACAGAAATTTTGAGGGTCATTTGTGGTTGTAAGTTAAGGACCACCCATGGTGGGTCTCAGGCACTTTGCTATTTCTTAGTTCAACCTGACCATCTTACGAACACGACTCTGGAGGGGCAAGGACAATCTTTGCACGTGGCCCTGAGCAAATGAAGAGGGACAGAAACACACTACCTCACTCAATAGTAGTAACTGTGAGAGGGATCTCGGAGTCCTAGTGGACAATCCCTTAAATAGGAGCCAGCCGTGTGCTGCAGCTGCCAAAAAAGCCAACACAGTGCTAGGCTGCATTAACAGAGGGATAGAATCAAGGTCACGTGAAGTGTTAATACCACTTTACAATGCCTTGGTAAGGCCACACTTGGAAGACTGCATCCAGTTTTGGTCACCACGATGTAAAAAAGATGTTGAGACTCTGGAAAGAGTACAGAGAAGAGCAACAAAGATGATCAGGGGACTGGAGGCTAAAACATATAAGGAACGGTTGCTGGAATTGGGTATGTCTGACTCTAGTCTAATGAAGAGAAGGATGAGGGGTGACATGATAGCAGTCTTCCAATATCTCAGGGGCTGCCCCAAAGAAGAGGGAGTCAAGCTATTGTCCAAAGCACCTGAAGGCAGGACAAGAAGCAATGGATGGAAACTAATCAGAGAGAGAAGCAACCTAGAACTAAGAAGGAATTTCCTGACAGTGAGAACAATTAACCAGTGGAACGACCTGCCTCCAGACGTTGTGGGTGCTCCATCACTGGAGGCTTTTAAGAAGAGATTGTCTGAAATGGTATAGGGTTTCCTGCCTGAGCAGGGGGTTGGACTAGAAGACCTCCAAGGTCCCTTCCAACTCTGTTATTCTATTCTAATATTGGCAGTGATTTCCTACACACTCACATACAGGTGGCACATTACAATTCGTGTAAAAGCCTACAAACAGGTAGCAAACCACGTAATGGACCAAAACCCAAAATAGATTTATTACAAAATATGGAAAAGAGATTCAGAGTTCAGATTCTGTCCCCAGGCCCGAGAGGTATGGATCTGTATCTTGCAGCATTTGGAAACGATTCAAATTTTAACATATGTAGCTCGCCAATCAATGCTGGTCCCATCTTTTTTTTTAATTTTAATTGCTTCCTTTTTCTACAGCAGCAGCAAATAAGAACACGCATCTTTAGAGCACTGCTGGGTGGCTGGAAAATCGAGGCTTTAAGTGTGTTCTTCCTACCTCGTTAGTTTGTTTTCCGCTGTAAGACATCTTCTTGATTGCCACCACTTCGTTAGTGCGGGCATTGCTGGCCTGGAAATTGGAGAAGGAGGGAGGGAGGGGAGAGAAATAAAATTTAATAAATGTTCTCATTTCTTGTAGGGTCAAGACGTAGTCAGAAGACAACCTGGATTAAGAGTTCATTCAGTTCTGGGTGAAGGTTGATATTAGAAACCCTCAAGAAGTACAACAATCTTGACCAAGATATTGGCCTGCTTAAGTATTCCGATTTCTAGGTGCCGGCTCCTCAAAATTGATTTCCTCAAGGGCTGAAAAATTCCAGGAAGTTTTTTTTTCTTTTGAGGCAGGAATGAAATTTTACCTTTAAATCGACTATCGCTGGTGCTGATCCTCTTAGGAACAATCTCCCTTAAACGTATCTATCCTTCAGAGGAGAATGCTTGAAGTTGTCCGGTTGGAGAAAGGATGAAGAACATTCCTCAAAAATTGTCCTATCCCAGGTCTTCTCAACCGCGGCAACTTGTACGATGTGTGGACTTCAACTCCCAGAATTCCCTAGCCAGCCAAGCAAGGCGGTTGTGAAGTGACTCCAGGCCAGTTTTACAAGCTCCTTTTGGCCACAGTTATTAAATGAATCACTGCAGTTTTGGGGATCACACAACGGACGTTTGCAACCTTCCGACAAGCCAAGTCAATAGGGGAAGCTGGGTTCTCTTACCGACCAAGTGATTCACTTTATAACTTTGCAACCATGGTTAAAAAAAAGAAAATAATAGGATGTGACTCATTTAGCAATCACATTGCTTGGCAACAGAAAGACCCGGGTTCCAATTGTGTCCGTTAAGTTGACGACTGCCTAGACCAAGGGTCTTCAAACTTGGCCCTTTGATGACCTGTGGACTTCAACTCCCATAATTCCTCAGCCAATGTGCCTGGCTGGCTGAGGAATTCTGGGAGTTGAAGTCCACAAGTCATCAAAGGGCCAAGTTTGAAGACCCCTGGCCTAGAGGTTGAACCACGGTGGCCGGTGGGATGAACGTCTTGGAAACTCACTTCAATTCCGTTTGGTTTGGACTCTTATAAATAATTTAATCCGTGTGTTGCTCACGCTGCTACTCGGCCTCTAAATCTAGGTCTTTTGGAAAGCAGGGAGAGTCACAAGGTGGCTCGGTCTAAGAAACCAGGTCAGCAATCTGGGCTTGAAGGGAGCCAAATTAAAACTCGTTGAGCTCTTGTTAAGTTCTACAGCTCAAAAGGAGCAGGATAACCTCTTCCTCCACCTGAACCAACCGGGCTCTGGAAAAGACAAAACCAGCAGCCGCAAAAAAATTAAAATGCTTGAATTTGCCTGTTCAAGACCCCCAGAACATTACAGGCAGTCCTCAACTTACGACAGTCACGGAGCCCCAAAGGTGGCAAAATGGGATCACGTGACTCTGGGAGGCTGCAACCCGTCATAAGTGGGAGTCAGTTGCCAAGCCTCCCAATTTTCAGTTTTGGAACCAGGCTGTAAGTATCCATGTGTTGGGTCCGGTGTAACTTTGAACGGTTGCCTAAGCGACCGGTCGTAAGTAGAGGACTACTTGTATCTCAGAAGTGGACGCCATCTTGAAATGCTTGAGAGATGAGGGAGAGAGGGCGAGGGAGAGAGGGGAAGGGAGGGAGAGGAGCAGAGAGAAAGGGGGGGAGGAAGAGATGGGGAGGGAGGGAGAGAGAGAGAGGAAGAGGGAGAGAGAGAAGAGGGGGAGAGTGGAGGGAGGGAGAGGAGGGAGTGAAGAGAGTTAGTAAGGAGAGAGGGAGAGGAAAAGGGAGAGAGGGAGGAAGGGAGGCAGGGAAGAAGAGAGGGAGAGAGGAAGAGGAAGAGGGGGAGAGAGGAAGAGAAGGAGAGGAGGAGGGAGGGAAGGAGAGGAAGAAGAGAGAGAGGGGGTGAGAGGGAGGGAGAGGAGAAGATGGCAGAGGGAGGGAGAACGGAAAGCAAAAGCTACTTACAAAATAAACTGCCCCAAAACTCCCGTGTCCAATTTCGTGTAAACCCACAAACAGCTCCTGAGGATCATCTTTGTAGAAGAGCTCGGCGATGTCGGGGTCCTTCGGCACCCCTTTCCGCATGTTGGAGACAATTAGGACCTCGTCCCCGCTTCAAAATACAAGATGGCTTCCTCCTTCATTGACGATGGGATTTCCAAGTGGGTCAGAGCCTTCCGGGGGGGGGGGGGGGGGGGGGGGGGGGGGGGGGGGAGAAAAAACAACAACGAGGCGGTTAAATTCAAGTACCTCTTTTTTCCAGAGTTTTCGCTTCGTGTTCTTTCCGTACAGAAATTCAGAAAAAAACTATCTGGGATTATTATTATTATTATTATTTTTGGCCCCTTCAATTTTGTGGGAAGTTTATAAATGAAGTTTAAAACAAAATTCTGGGTGGTTAAAAATCCAAACAGTTTAAAGCTCCTGAGGTTGAAAAATATCGTTATAATGCAAAGGAGCTGGTTTCTCACGCTTCTCATTCCTTGACTTACAACCGTTCATTGAGTGACCGTTCACTGGGAAAAGGTGACTTATGACCGTTTTTCACACTTACAACCGTTGCAGCATCCCCCCAGGGTCACATGGTCAAAATTCAGACGCTTGGCAACTGACTCGTATTTATGACGGTCGCAGCATCCTGGGGTCACGTGATCCCCTTTTGTGACCTTCTGACAGGCAAAGCCAATGGGGAAGCCAGAATCACTTAACAACCGTGTTAACAGTATCAACTGCAGTGACTCATTTAACTTCCTTCCTTCCTTCCTTCCTTCCTTCCTTCCTTCCTTTCCTTCCTTCCTTCCTTCCCTTCCCTTCCCTTCCCTCCCTCTCTGTCTTAATTTTTATGTCGCTATCTCCCCTACAAGGTAACTTCTGGGTGGCTTATAAAACAAGTAAAAAAACAATTAAAATATCAAAACATTAATGGACAGTCAATTAGAAAAGAGCCCTGGAAGATTGTTTTTATATATGATTACGGCTCCGAGACTATTATATGCCTCCAAATGGAAAAACTCATGAATTACTCACAATGGAAGGATGGTTGCTGAAGATGATAGAACTGGCAGGGATGGCAAAAATTGACTTGATTAGCAGAAGATCAACAACTTCATTTAACAGGGACCAGAAACTTCTTATGAACTGCTTGCAGGGGGAAAAAAAAAAAGAGAAAAACGAACTTGCGATTGATGGGTTTGAGGATTAGAAAGGATAAAATATATCAACTCTTATCTATACATAAGTTTTAAAACCTAGTTATTCAGTCACCATCAACCAAGGTCAATTGAGAGTTACCAGCAATAAAATCTACATTTTAACCTGAATCAAATCAGCTAACTTCGTGTTCTTTTCCTTTTAAGCTCATAGCTTATCGGATGGGATCGCTCCCCAATTCAATATAAGAGATTCGTTCCCCACTCTCCTTCAAACCTCTTAAAAAAGACCCCTTTACGTGAAAAAAAAAAATTCAAATATTTATAAGGTGGTCCTCGGCTTACGATCCCAACTGAGCCCAATTTCTGTTGCTAAGCGAGACAGTTAAGTGAGTTTGCCCCGTTTTATGACCCTTTTCACCACCCTTGTTAAGCGAATCCCTGCATTTATTTAATTGTTAATTGAATCCAGCCTCCCCCCCCTTGACTTTGCTTGTCAGAAGGTCGCAAAAGGAGATCACGTGACCCCGGGATACTGCGACCGTCATATATATGAGTCGGTTGCCAAGCGTTTGAATTTTGATCACATGACCGTGACCGTCAGTGTGAAAAACAGTCCTGTCACTTTTTCAGTGCCGTCGTGACTCCGAACGGTCACTAAATGAACTGCTGTAAGTCGAGGATCCCCTGAATTGTTTTTATCTTGTTCGACGTTACTTCAGCAAAACTGTATTTTGAAAACCTCAAATGACCCACACACAGACACACATCTGTGCTTCGCCCAGGGACGCAAACTACAAGTTTCTGAAAGGCCGAATAATGAAAATGATATCACGCGTCCCGATGGGAGTGACTCATTTCTGCAGATGATCTTGCCTTTGAATGGGAGAAATCTGAGAAAAATCAGGATATTTTGGAAAACACGAGGGGGGCAGGGGGGGAAATGGCTACGAAATGCCTCCGGACCAAAGGAAAGATTGCGGCTGAAAGAGACAAGCCGTGAGGTGAATCAAACTTGTTCCTCTCCAATCCTGAGGTGATTTTTCGCCCGTTTTCCATCCTATCAGCCAGAGAACGCCTGCAATTTTATTTTTTTTCCTCCCCCCATCGGTTCAATCTGAAGGGGATTGGACTAGATGACCTCCAACTTTATTATTATGGGATGCCAGACCTAGGCTAGAGACGAGACAGCGAGATCCTTTTATCTCCTTACATCTGGCGGGCAGAATCGTGCCAAAACTCAAGTTAACTAAGCGAGACAGCGGTTCAGTGAGTTTGGCCTGCATTTGATGACCTTCCTTGCCACGGCCGTTAAGCGAATCGCGGCAGATGTTAAAAGTCAGCAACACGGTGGTTCAGGGAATCTGGCTTCCCCGTGGACTTCGCTTACCCAGAAGGGGAATCACAGGACCGTCCTAAAGATGAACCCGTTGCCAAATGCCCGAATTTGGATCATGGGGATGCTGCAACAGTCATAAGTCTGGAAAACAGTCATAAGTCCCTTTTTTTCAGTGTTATGCAATTTCGGTCACTTAATGAGTGGTTGTAAGTTGAGGCTAGCCTTCTAGCCCAGAGGTCCCCAACCTTTTGGGCACCAGGGACCGGTTCCGTGGAGAGGTTTTTCCACGGACCGGAGGATGTGTGGTTTTGTATACTGCCTGCATCCCACGGATGGGGCTTTGCTTGTTTGTGTGGACCGGTTGCTGGCGTGCCGCGGCCCGGTACCGGTCCAACGCCCGGGGATTGGGGACCCCTGTTCTAGCCTACTAGATACACCCTAAGAGATTCTAGGGTCTGGTTACCCTCCCCTTTTCCTCTTTCCTCCACCCAATTCAGCACTGCACAGTCTCTTAATCCGAGCGTCTCTTTGGGGAAGCCCTGCGTTGCCAAAAATCTCCTCCAGGTGCACTTTTCATGACATGGAAGGATATTTTTTTCATTTCATTTCATTTTTTTTTTTTTTAAAAGGAGAACAGAATTTTGGAGATGTCCTCATATACAGAATATGCATTTTATTAGTGATGAGATCACTCTGCCCTTCAATTATCTCATTCTCCCTCTGGAGGTGTCTGCAAGCTCTCCGGTTTCCCGTCTTTCCAGGAAGGGAAGATTTTCTGAGAAGAATCCCTGCAATTAGGACTTTTTTTCAGCACGTGCGACTTACAACAGTTCGTTGCTGTTCGGAGTTACGGCAGCACTGAAAAAAAGGGACTTAGGACCATTTTTCATTTCTGATGTATCTTATGATGATGATCATGATTGATCGCTTGTTGCTTATATGTACACTGAGAGACAAATTGATTGTGTGTCCAATCACACTTGGCCAGCAAAGAATTCTATTCCATTCTGTTCTGTCCTATTCTGTTCCATTCCATTCCATCTTTATTCTATTCTATTCTATTCTATTCTATTCCATTCCATTTTTATTCTATTCTATTCTATTCTATTCTATTCTACTCTACATTCTATTCTATTCTATTCTATTCTATTCTACATTCTATATTCTATTCTATTCTATTCCATTTTTATTCTATTCTATTCTATTCTATTCTACTCTACATTCTATATTCTAATTCTATTCTATTCTATTCTATCCCATCCCAGTTGTTTCTATTCTATTCTATTCCATTTTTATTCTATTCTATTCTATTTTATTCTATCCCATCCCAGTTGTTTCTATTCTATTCTATTCTATTCTATTCCATTCCATTCCATTCCATTCCAATCCCATCCCATTCAATTCCACCCCACCCCACCCCACCCCACCTACTCTGTTCTATTCTATTCTATTATTATTTTTCACACTTACAACCCTTGCAGCATCCGCGTGGTCACGTGATCAAAATCCAGATGCTTGGCGAATGGCTCATATTCATGACGGCTGCAGTGTCCTGAGGCCACGTGATCCCTCTTTTGCCACATTCTGACAAGCAAAGTCAATGGGGAAGCCGGATTCACTTAACAAACCGTGTTACTAACTATAAACAAGTGCCGCGATTGGCTTAACAACTGTGGCAAGGAAGGTCGTAAAATGAGGCAAAACCCATTTAACAAACGTCTTGTTTAGCGACAGAAATTCTTGGGCTCAATCTCGCTCATCAGTCTAGCCCTGCCTGTATCCCAAACGGACTTAACAAGCAAATTCCAGAAGCGATTAAGAAAAGATGTGGATGAAGCTAAGTCTTGTCTGAAGGCTCGCTTAGCGACTGAAATTTTGGGCTCAGCTGTGGTAAGTCGAGGACGACCTGTAATAGCAGCAATTCTTCACCTACCTGGACAATTATGGCATTAACCATAGCCTATGGCTCAAATGCATTTTGGCAAAACGTGGTTTTTCTTTCGGCGTTCCTGTTGGCTCCCTGTTCGCACACTTTCTGACCTGCAGAGAAGGGGAAAGCAGCAATAATTAAAATAAACAATACACGGTCTACCTTCTTTTTGATCACGGGCCACTTTTGAACCATTGATTGAACTACCATTCAACCCCCTCTTGGTTTTTTCCCTCTTTGCTTTTAAACGGATCCCACGACCGTGGGGACACCGCAACAGTCGTAAATATGAACCAAGCCTCGGAATTTGGATCACGTGATGGGGGGGGGGATGCTGCCAAGGTCGTAACTCTCTCAAAAAAAAAACCTGAGTCTTTTTTTCCAGTGCCCTTGTAACTCTGGACGGTCACTAACTGAACTGTGGTAAGTCAACCCTAACTCTGATCCTAACCCTAACCCTGACCCTAACTCTAACCCTAATCCTAACCCCAACACTAACCCTGATCCTAACCCTGACCTTAACCCTAACCCCAACCCTAACCCTGACCCTAACCCTAACCCCAACACTAACCCTGACCCCAACACTAACCCTGATCCTAACCCTAACCCCAACACTAACCCTGATCCTAACCCTAACCCCAACACTAACCCCGATCCTAACCCTGACCCTAACCCTAACCCCAACACTAACCCTGATCCTAACCCTAACCCCAACACTAACCCCGATCCTAACCCTGACCCTAACCCTAACCCCAACACTAACCCTGATCCTAACCCTAACCGACCCTTCTACTCACAGTCAAAGATACGGGGAAGTGGAGGTATGTTCGGTTCTCCGGCTCCTGCTAAGCTCGGCTGAGCATCCTTCGTCTTTGTCCATGGTTTCTCTTTCCCAAATCGAGGTTCTTCCAAGAGCCTGACTGTTTGCAAAGCATCTGACAATATGACTAAGGATGAATGCAGCGAGGGGCTGCCCACACGGTTTGGCTGGGTGCGGAAGCCGTGCAGCTATGAGGCATCCACCACGTCAGATGTCTTTCCTCCAGCTTTTCCCCCCGCTTTGCATTTGCTGGGGGTGGACAGCCATCCGAACTGCATGAGTCAGGCCTGTGTGTTTTTCAATCGTCCCCATCAGCAGGGAGTTCAAGACAGCAGGAAGGAGAGCACAAGCCTACACAAAGCAATCTATTCGGCTGCAGGTATTCTTCGACCTACAACGGTTCGTTTAGTGACCGTTCCATGTTACCGCGGCACTGAAATAAAGGGACTTAGGACCGGTTTTTTTTTTTCACCCTTACGACCGTTGCGGCCTCTGAGGGTCACCTGATCAAAATTCAAGAGGCTTGGAAACTGACTTGTGTTTATGACAGTTGCGGCGTGCCGGGGTCACGTGATTCCCCCTTTTGCGACCTTCTGACAATGGGGAAGCTGGATTCACTTAACAACCGTGTTACTAACTTAACTGCAGTGATTCGGTTAACAACTATGCAGTCCTGCAGGCTAACTCTGCTGACTGTTCAATTCTCACCGGCTCAAGGTTACAACTCCGGGGGAAAAAAGGGAGTTGTGACCTTTTTTCTCACACTTACGACCGTTGCAGCATCCCCGTGGCCATGTGCTCCAAATTCAGAGGCTTGACATAGTAGAGTAGAGTAGAGTAGAATAGAATAGAGCTGGAAGGGACCTTGGAGGTCTTCTAGTCCAGCCCCCTGCTCAAGCAGGAGAACCTATACCATCTCAGACAAGGAAGGAAGGAAGGAAGGAAGGAAGGAAGGAAGGAAGGAAAAGAGGGAAGGAATAGAATAGAATAGAGCTGGAAGGGACCTTGGAGGTCTTCTAGTCCAGCCCCCTGCTCAAGCAGGAGAACCTATACCAGACAAGGAAGGAAGGAAGGAAGGAAGGAAGGAAGGAAAGGAGGGAAGGAATAGAATAGAATAGAGCTGGAGGGACCTTGGAGGTCTTCTAGTCCAGCCCCCTGCTCAAGCAGGAGAACCTATACCAGACAAGGAAGGAAGGAAGGAAGGAAGGAAGGAAGGAAGGAAAGGAGGGAAGGAATAGAATAGAATAGAGCTGGAGGGACCTTGGAGGTCTTCTAGTCCAGCCCCCTGCTCAAGCAGGAGAACCTATACCAGACAAGGAAGGAAGGAAGGAAGGAAGGAAGGAAAGGAGGGAAGGAATAGAATAGAATAGAGCTGGAGGGACCTTGGAGGTCTTCTAGTCCAGCCCCCTGCTCAAGCAGGAGAACCTATTCTTTCTCAGACAAGTGACTGTCTAGCCCAGGGGTAGGCAACCTTGGCTCTTTTATGACTGGTGGACTTCAACTCCCAGAATTCCTGAGCCAGCCATGCTGAGGGGAAAGGGAGAGGTTTCCAAGCTGAGCCATGCTGGCTCAGGAATTCTGGGAGTTGAAGTCCACGAGTCATAAAAGAGCCGAGGTTGCCTACCCCTGGTCTAGCCTCTTTTAAAAAATTTCCAGTGATGGATTAAACACGGTAAGTTTTAATGCTGAAAACATGTCCGGGGTGGGGGGTGGGTGGGATGCCTGCCTCTAATTTGTACGCCCTTGATCACCTGGGGTCCAAGCAACACCCTCCTGAACTAGCTTCTAGCAAGCGTATTTTATACTCTGTGAAGGTGAATGCTTTGACGCAAAACCCAGATACGTTCCCGTCCAATCCAGGAATACAAAGAGGGGACTTTGCATAACTCCACAGAGGTGAGAGACTATTAACAGAGAAGCAATCATTAACAAGTCTTACACCTACTCGCTGTCAAAAAAAAAAACACAAGTGTTGGCTTACTCTCAAGCTAAGCCTCCCATTTCATTTGGATTGTTTATTACGCTAAACGTCTTGTTCAGCCAATCTACTCTACAGATAGAAAGGTGAAAAAGCTTGACCTGAAAGCAAACAAAACACCTGACGGGAAGACTTCAAAGTCCATCAGATGTCTTCAGAAATACCACGGGCAACCTCACCCACCCAAGTAGGAGATTTACGGGACAAAAAGGAACGAGTGGAAGATCATTAAAGAGAGATACAACCTAGAGCCAAGGAGAAATTTCCTGACAGTGAAAACAGTGGAACAGCTGGCATTCAGAGGTTGTGGGTGCCCCATCACTGAAGATTTCTAAGAAGGGATTGAACCACCATTTCTCCCCAATGGCATAGGGTCTCCTGCCTCTGAGGTCCCTTCCAACCCTACTATTCTATATTCTATGGAGAGAAGGGGAGGGGAGAGAATAGCAATAGCACTTGGACTTATATACCGCTTTACAGCCCTCTCTAAGCGGTTTACAGAGTCAGCCTTTTGCCCCCAACAATCTGGGTCCTCATTTTACCGACCTCGGAAGGATGGAAGGCTGAGTCAACAAGGAATAGAATAAAAAATATGGAATGGAATGGAATAGAACAGAATCTCTACTGATTTAAGTCATCTGAACATATCAAATATATTAAACTGCTACACACATATATTATTAGATGGTCATAGTAAGTCACCACCCCTACAGTTAAATCCCAATCGGATCTAAATATTTTGTCCTCTTGGAAATGGCCTGGAAGAGAAGACAGAGAGAGAGAGGTCTCTTTATGACGTAGGTCAGAAAACAAGGCATCAGACCCCAGTTTTTGGAAAAGCAAGCCAAAGCTTGTAGGCATCTCCAGATCTTCTCTACCATGTACTGCAGGCCCTCCCTTAGATCCCAACTGTTGGTTTTGCTAATAGGAGAAACTTGTGACTCAGCAAGGAACAGCCAGGTTGATCTTAGCAGCACCCTTTGGTTGAAAGACAGGCCCGCGGGAAACAAAAATAAACTCCAGGAGAGGAACACCAACTAGTTCATCCCTCCTTTACGTAACTTGAGCAGAACTCAAGCTTCTTCTGTCAAAAGTCACCTAGTTTGTGCTCTTGTTTGGTGTGCAACTAAATTCAGAGATCGTTTACCTAGTAGAAAGATACCTCTGGGGTTTGAACTAAACCTGATGGGCAGGTTTATCACACTTGCCCAGCTCCCATCTTTCAGGTGAGGGGACCTTTAAAAGCCACAGATGATCTGACGCTCTAGAGCAGGGGTCTTCAAACTTGGCCCTTTGATGACTTGTGGACTTCAACTCCCAGAATTCCTCAGCCAGCGTGCACGCTGGCTGAGGAATTCTGGGAGTTGAAGTCCACAAGTCATCAAAGGGCCAAGTTTGAAGACCCCTGCTCTAGAGCAACATCAGGAAAACATCTACAGCTGTTGAAATCATTTTGCAGCTAAAGGGACTTGCATTGCAATTCTGGCTCCCAAATAGTTAACGGCCAAGAAGGGACTCGGAGATGAGTCAAGTATGAAAACGTTACACCCCAGGAAGAACAGAAGAAGATGTCATTTACAGACAGGGTTTTGGAAAACTTCCTAAGTTTTTTTCATATCTTTTTTTTTTTTAGCACTACCAACGTTTTAAATTAATAATTCGCCTGCTGCAGTGGACAGACTGGGAGTGGGGGAATGGAGGAAAAAGGAATAGTTTTAGGTTCCTATGGATTGATTTCTTGTTTAATTAGTTGATCCTTTTAGGTTCTTATGGGGTTGCTTTGTTTGGTTGAAATCCTAAAATGATCAACCAATAAAGGTTATCTATCTATCTATCTATCTATCTATCTATCTATCTATCTATCTATCTATCTATCTATCTATCTATCTATCTATCTATCTATCATCTACCTACCTACCTACCTACCTACCTACCTACCTACCTAATTCTATTTATCCATCTATCCATCTATCTATCCATCTATCTATCCTATCTATCTATCATCTACCTACCTACCTACCTATTTACCTATCTTCGCCTTCATTCGTGAGATCTAACCATGGATTATCAACTACCATGGCTACTATCGTAATGGAGAAAGTGTGTATCAAGCTTACAACATTCCTGCTTTTAAAACTTTATTCCCCAATCCACCGAGATTGGAACAGAATGTTTAGCGATCTTAAGCAAAGCAGAGAGGAATGTAAACTGGAAAGGAAAGAACTATTAACAGGCCATCTATTCATGCATCTTCTTCCAGAGCCAGCAAATTTCTTGGCTCCAGCTCAGCCTTGAGGGTGTGGTAGTTATGCAGTATTATCAGCAAAGTGAAGTGTTCCAATATTATGACTCCTTCCCTTACTGTTCTGGTAAGCTTCTCCCCAACATTTGTGCAAATCCGCAAGAACGGTTTTCATGAACGTCCCCCCAAAGGAGCTTTTTCAGGAGGCAACTGGATTTCTTTGTTTTTCTTTCAAGACGTTTCGCTTCTCATCCAAGAAGCTTCTTCAGCTCTAACTGGATGGGGAGGAATGGAAGGATTTATACTCCTTGCAGTTTTCTTGAACCCCTCAATAAAATATTCCAGCTTCCAGATGGATTAACAGGGGCAGAAAAAAAAACTCTGCAACCAAATCAGTCAGAGAGCAACTTCATTTACAAGGGGTTTGCCCATTCTTACTCTGATGTAGTGTTTTGTCAACCTTGCTGACTTTAAGATGTGTGGACTTCAACTCTCGGAATTCCCCAGCCGGCATGCTTTACATTTCTCAACCTTGGCAACTTGAAAATGAGTGGACTTCTCAACTTTCGTCACTTTAAAAGACCTGTGGACTTCAACTCCCAGAATTCCCCAGCCCGCTACGCTCTCAACAGTATCATGCAACTTACAGGAAAAGAACAAGACAACCTGGCTTTGGGAAAGGGGTAGGAAGTGGGGGGGGGGGTAAGGTTAAAATCTCAAGAGAGGGAAACAAATGTCTGCCTTCAATATCAATAGTGTTTTTACTTATAGGCAGAGTGCCGATGACAAGAGAACCAGCTGGAAAATTAATATGTTGAAGTGTATATCCAAAATATTATGACAATGTCAGCAGACTTCATTTTGATAGCATATGCATAAGTGCAGTAACTGCAGACAGAATTGGGCCCGTTTCAAAATAACAGTTGCTATCGCTGTTTCGAAACAACACGCCTAGCAATTAATTTCTTAACCGATCTATCACTTGCTGTTAAAAGCGAAAATGCCAGCGAATGTGATTTGGGCTCTCCTTTATTGACGTGTGTGGATTTAAGATAATCAACATGTTGTTTTTCGCTTCTCAGCCTAAAAAAGGGGACCACAAGGGACTTCAAAATGACAAACCTGAAATTCAGGGGGGGGGGGGGGAGTTTATTTTAGAACTTGGCAGGAGAAGAAGAAATAAAAAGGGGCCAGGAAGGAACAAAACTTAGGCAGAAGGCATGAAAGAAAAAAAAAACGCTACAAAATTGTTATCGCAGAGGCGCAGAGAAAAATGAAGGGCAATTGATAATTAAAAAGAGTTTTGAAAGTGTATAGAGGGCTAAACAAGAAGTTTCCAACAGAATGAAGCGAATGAGAAACTAAAGGGGTGAAATCAAACGAGGAAGATACAGAAGAAGGATTTGAGAGATTTGTATGGACAAGACGATAAGATGCTAAAAAATGAAACGGAAGCAAATGCTTGCAGATTTTAACGCCCAAGAAAAAGCTGATGAAAAGGGAAACCTAAAGGAAACGTCAACTGAAGAACTGAAAAGGCTGCAGGTGTAGATGGTATAAAACAGAAGAAATGTTAAAATAATCTTTGCACAGCTCTTTTACCATGGAGGGACCCTTGTTCCGGTCTCAGGGAATCCTTCTTTAACAATTATTATATCTACAGATAGCACTGTACAGAGCACAGTTTAAAAATGATTTTTATTTATTTATTTTTTTAAAGATCTCTCCTAGAACTCCAGGCAAAATTGGTGAACCAGCAGTGGAGTTGAGGCTTATAAAAATTCCCACGCTGTAAGTGCCAGCATTGTGTGGTTTGCAGAGTTTAAACAAATTACAAACTCAAAAGAAAAAAAAAATAGAAAGGAAAACAGAAAAGAAAGAATACAGAAAATGAAAAGAAATACATAAGCGACTTTTTCCTTCACCACAAATATAAACAATTTTAGTGACTTATCTCCTTCTCCTAAAATACAAGATACGATGTCTTTTCCCCATAGTTCATCCTTTATCTATAAATAAATCCTTAAAACTTTGTCATTCAGTTCTGATTTGCAGAGTCCACTAAAGGTTAGCAGAGATAATAACATATCGATGTTAACCTTGATCAAATAATCTAACTTTAAATTCTTTCCTTTTACTTTGATCTTTAATCCCTTCAAACGTGTTTTGATTTCTTTGATCTTTTTTTCTTTGCCCCATCACAAAATGATTTAAAATTTTAACAAGTCTCTTTTGAAATTCAATATAGGAAAATTGTCCAGGTCATTCTTTTGGTGTGTTGCTTGTATATCCCTTTTAATTATTAAGGCATCAGCAGGTTTCATCTGTATATCCAGTATAGCAACTTTTTCTACATTATTCTTGCAACCTGTCATTTTTAAATCCACTTTTAAATCAGTCTTAGTCTTGCCTGGTAAAACTTGTTCTTCCATAAAGTCTTTTAAACACAGTCTATTTATAATGGCAGACACTATTAAAATTATCTTCTGGATCCATTGTTCACAAATATCTTTCAGTTCATCCAATGTTAAAATACTTTGCTCTGTCCTGTATTAATAAATCAAATTTAAGTATTCTTCCCCTTTGTTTAATATTTCATTGTTTCTGGTTCCTCTTGCGTCCAGCTTTCAAAGTCCCATCATATCATGTTGTTTTTAATTCAATTACTTCAAAACAACAGCATTTATCCACGAGAAGGATTCTTAAAATTAATTTCAATACCTTATTTCAAATTCATCTGGACCTCTTATCCATTGGTAACTTTCCAAAAATCAATGTTCTACTCAACCATTTGCTGTTTTCTTCCAACCCCACCCCAAGAATATCTTTGAGTCATTAAAATTATAATTTAAAATTTTTCGTTTAGTAAGGATTGATGGAGACTTACCCAGGGCTCTAGAATATCTTGTTGCAAAGCTTCCTAATAGCTAAAAAATAGTTAAGAAGCCATTTCTGAAAGTGATTAAGAAATCAGGCTTGGCGAATTATATGGCCGTAAAAAAATAAAGATGGGATAAAAAAAAATCAAAAATAAAATAAATAGGTTATATTAGGGATTTGGGCTTGATTGAAATCCCTCAACGCTTAGCTGTTCAAATCACAAGCTGATCAGAAAAACCTCAGTTCCCACAGTCTGTCTGGAGTATCAAGTGGGCAATCTCACAACCTCTCCTTTTTCCAGAGAGATTTTTTTCAGCCAGAATTCGCTGTCTGGCCATTGATCTCCGCCAACAATGCTATCCACACTCTTTCAGCGAGATCTAGTTCACCATGAATCCCCACCAAAAGTTCTCCATCCATTTTTTTTTTAAACTTCGCCTTGGAAGTGCTGACATCCGATTACAAACACCATTAAATAATGCCCCTTTCTTCCTCTCCAACCTGCCATAAATATATACCTAGGCCAGTTTTCTCACCCTTGGCAACTTTAAGATGCATGGACTCCCAGAATTCCCCAGCCAGCATTCAAAAAAAAAAATTGAATGGAGAACTTTTGGTGGGGATTCATGGTGAACTGGATGTCACTGAAAAGAGTGTGGACTGCATTGTGGCGGAGATCAATGGCCGGACAGTGAATTCTGGCTGACCAAATCCCTCTGGAAAAAGGAGAGGTTCTGAGATCGCCCACTTGATACTCCGGACAGCTGCGTTCGCTGGCTGGGGAATTCTGGAAATGGAAGTCCACCCATCTTAAAAGTTGCCACGGTTGAGAAACATTGACTCAGGCTGCTGGAAAGGACGCAAACATTGGGTTTCCCTCTCAAGATCAAGTGGAACCAGGCCATCCAGCCACAAAACCAGTTTATGATTATTGGCCTTTGGGTGCAAGCAACTGCGTAAAAATTAAGCGGTACACAATACCGGCTTAACGTTCAGGATTTGGCCAAAACCAATTGAGGCATGCATTTGAAAGCTACTGCGGTGGACCTGAACAGATGGCAGGCCCTGTGGCTGTCATTAGGAGGCTGGGCAAATGAGATTAAACTGAAGAGGCTCTCTTGCTGCTACGTTATATGGGAGGTCTCAGCATAATCTTAAAGATGCCTTTGGAGGCTAAACACTAAACATAGCTTAGGCCAACTCACAAGGGATTTCATCCTCTTCTTCATTTAACCGAGAGTCTTTTTCCTTCCTTTTCAAATTCTTTAGGATCCTAAGGAAGACGCCCTACTTTGTTCTTAAGGAACAAAAAAACAAAAACAAAAAAAAAGACGCTGAGACTCTAGAAAGAGTGCAGAGAAGAGCAACAAAGTTGATTAGGGCAAGTGGCTCTCAACTTTTTCTTCACCATCTTTAAATACCTTTTGTGGCCACGGACCGTGGAAACGGACCCTCCCCCCCCCAAGACTTAACTCAAAATTTAAATCATAACATTTTTTTCAATGTCTATGGAGATCCTCAGTCGTCCAGCTCATGGTTGTCCCAAAGGGTGCTTTTTCAGGATGCAACTGGATTTCCTTGTTTTTTGTTTTTGTTTTTAAAGAGGTTTCACTTCTCATCCAAGAAGCTTCTTCGGCTCTGACTTGCAGAGAGCTGGTCATTTGCCTTCTTTTAGAGAGTCGTTGAGGCCACCTGGAGGTTTATCTCTGTCCTCAGGGTCACCTGCGTGGTGCAAATGGGGGTGGAGCCTTCTTGGGACTTCACAGATAAACCTCCAGGTGGCCTCAACGACTCTCTGAAAGAATGCAAATGACCAAGGAGTATAAATCCTTTCATTCCCCACCATCCAGTCAGAGCCGAAGAAGCTTCTTGGATGAGAAGCGAAACGTCTTCAAAGAAAAAGAAGGAAGTCCAGTTGCCAGCTGAAAAACAGGTTTTGGGACAACCATTTTCCAAGCCTTCGCAGGACCCCCCCTTGTGATGACATCACAGCCCCTCCTGGGATCCGTGGACCACAGGTTGAGAAGCACTGGATTAGGGGATTGAAGACTAAAATGTACAATGAGCAGTTGCGGGAACTGGGTATCGCTAGCCTTACAAAGAGAAGGAGTAGGGGTGACCTGATAGCAGGGTTCCAATATTTGAGGGGCTGCCACAAAGAAGAGGGGGGTCAACTTAATTTTCCAAAGCACTTGAAGGCAGGACAAGAAGCAACGGATGGAAACTCATCAAGTAGAGAAGCAACCTGGAACTAAGGAGAAATTTCCTGACAGTGAGAACAATTAACCAGTGGAACAACCTGCTCCAACACGGTAGGTTTTTAAGAAGAGACTGGACAACCATTTGTCTGAAACGGTATAGAGGTCCCCCAGCTTGAGCAGGGGGTTGGACTAGAAGACCTCCAGGGTCCCTTCCAAGTCTGTTGTTCTGTATTATGTGTACCCCCCCTCCCCAATTAGCCTAAACACAACTTTTACCTAAAGAACAGCTAAACATCTCGCTTAGGAAACAAATAAAAGTTCGTCTGATACCCATAATGTCTTCTTGCACTAACTGGGCAAAATAAATAAATAAATAAACAAACAAACCGATTCTAATGCAAGATTTCAGAATGATACTAACTTTCCAAGACGCATTCTTCTCCTCCTCTCTTATTTAACTTAGGAATTGATATCCAAGTTTTCTACACGAGGGAGAGAACTCAAGCAAGCTAACCATTAAAAAAAAACACACTCACATACACACAGACACACAGACACACAAAGCCAAAGGTTATAATCTTCAATTCCTAAACGGGTTTTGCAAAAGAGATGCCTCTTTGCAGGTTTTCCCCAAGCAAAGAAGGTGAAAAAGGCTCAAACGAAGCCAAGAGCCCCTGCTGACTAAAATGACACATCCATGCAGTTTTCCTAGCAACAATAAAAAAAAATAAAAAAATGAGCTTTTTGTTGCCACTGTCTCCCCCCCCCCCCGGATACATTTTCGACTTCCTATTCTAGCTTTAAAATAATAATAATAATAATAATAATAATAATAATAATAATAATAATAATAATAATAATAATAATAATAATAATAGAAGGGCACGTGAGTATTTTAGCACGTTTCCCAGCCACCCCCCCCAATAAGAAAGCCTCAGCAAAATAGAGGACAAGCTGTGTCATTCCAGTAAAAATATATTGCAGTTGTGCTAAAAATGCTAAGTTTTCAAGTATAACGGGAACAAGTCTCCCTAAAAAAAGAAAAAAAATGGAGTCGGGGAAGGAGGGAAGGGGGTTTGAAACTTGCTCAGTTTGCTATTCCCAAATCCAGATTCCGTAGCAGATTTTGCACGTCCTAAATTATGGATCGTGACAGGTAAAAACAAAAACAAGCCCATGCGTTGTTGGTGCAAAACATAAACAGGCAGGTTGGTTTTACCCAGAAATTAACCAATAGTTACCCTCACGGCGTATTTCAGAAACCAGTCAGAAACCAACCAGGTAGACCAAGCCCCTTCCTCAAATCCCGCACAAAACTGCTGCGGGGAGGTGGTGTGTGAATTCAACAGTTCAGCCCCCCCCCTCCCCAGAAACCCCCCCGCCCCAGAAAAAAAGTAAAAGTAACATTGCAAGTCCACAACGTACCCATCGGTCTTCCTGGCGATCTCTCTGCTTTATAAAGATCTGGGTGGCGCTGGAAGAGCCCGGCAAGAGGGGGGGGGGGAAGCAAAAAAAAAAGCAAAAAGCAGCACACAAACACACACACAACCCCTTATGCACCAGCCTCTGCAACCACACAGTCTCAGGCTCGGAGTGAGATAACTTCAGATGCTAAAAATAACCAGCCGGTTGCAATTCCCCCTGTATGCAGCTGGGCAGAAATGTTTTTTTTTTTCCTCTTTTTTTTTCCTTCCCCCCCCCCCCCGGCTTTCCATCAAAGGCTAAATTTAAGGGGCAAAATGGACCGGAAAGGCCCCTGGGAGGGCTCCCCTTATGAATGATGATGGAGCTGGGTGGAAGGGAAGGATAGGTCTTAATGCACGGCACAATTTGGGTGCGGGGGGGGGGAAGAGAGTGGAAAGCTCAGGATGTGACTCATCCATATATTTACCTTCAGGCCTGCTTTGCTTTCTGCAGGGATGCGCCCCCCCCCCCACTTCTGCTAATGGAGGACAGCTTCCAAAATCTAATTCCCCCCCCCCCGTCGAAGAGTGGACAGAGCAGGGCTGCCCCAGCCCCATCAAACCTGTCCATGAAATTTCAGGTTCTCTATCGACACCCCCCCCTCCGAAACATTTATAGGAGATAAAAAAAATAAAATAATAATCAGTATAGTTGACCAGAGTTGAGCCCAAAATTTGTCTGAAAGGGTATAGGGTTTCCTGCCTGAGCAGAGGGTTGGACTAGATGACCTCCAAGGTCCCTTCCAACTTTTTATTATTATTATTATTATTATTATTATTATTATTATTATTATTATTATTATTATTATTATTATTATTAATTATTATTATTATTATATTATCATCATCATCATCATCATCATCATCACCATCATTATTATAGTTGGAAGGGACCTTGCAGGTCATCTAGTCCAACCCCCTGCTCAGGCAGGAAACCCTAGACCATTTCAGACAAATGGCTGTCCAGTCTCTTCTTAAAAACCTCCAGCGTTGGAGCATTCACAGCTTCTGGAGGCAAGTTAACAAAGCACCACCAACGTGGCACGTTTATATATGGCAAATAACAGAAATATTAGAGCATGGAGCATCTGGGGAAAAAAAAACCAAAAAACAGGCAACGGAGAGGTAGGATTGCCAGCATAGGATTGTATCTCTATATTGAATCTTATTTCCACTTTTAGAATCAGCTGGAGGAAGTGGTTATGTTGTCTTTTTTGATTTTTTTTTGTCGAACTTCTCTTCCACCCTTCCTCCAGGGAATGAAAGTCATGACACGGCCCTCCTACGTGCTACACAGACATGGGTGTGCGATTATTTTATACTTATCGCCGTATGAAGAAATTGCTTATTTAAAAACAGGGATTGAAGGATCAAGATTATGTCACGAGCCAAGATTTCATCTCTGAATTCCCGGCTTTTAAGGTCTAAAAGGGGGCTGTGGAAACGCGCAAGGATGACACGGATTCCTACATTACATTTTGTACCAGGTAGTCCTCGACTTAACGACCAAAACTGATCATGTGACCGTGGGGATGGAAAAAAACGGGCATGTCACTTTTCCCAGTGCCCTTGAAACTTCAAACAGTCACTAAATGAAACAGTGTAAGCCGAGGACAATCTGTATTGCTTCTTCTTTTTAAAGAGAACGTTCCCATTTTTGGCTAGCTCCACGGAATCCAGAATCTGAGTTGGGCAGACGTATAAATTGAAATAATAAACAAACATCCACAAATAAGCTTTGGCTCGTTGATATCTCGCAAAATAAAAGCAATAATATTTTCAGGTTCTCCGGCCTTTATTTTTAGGTGAAACTCTTTCCTGCTTCCCCCCACCCCCCCCCCCAAGCTTTGGTTTATTCGTTTATTAATTACATTTATATACCGCCCATCTCATTGTGAAGCGACCTTGTCCAACTCTGATCATTGCGCAACAAATAACAAGGATGCAACATACCAAACAGTGGTAGAAAAAAACCCCACAATCTTCCAGATATGAATATATATATATATATCCCTTTTATTTTTATCCAATTTATGAGAGTATCCAGATTGCATCCGACCATATGTTAATAAAAGAAGTATTATTTCAGATCTGAAAGCAACATTTGGCGCTGCAGTTGTTTAAATAATTTTGAATAAATCCGAAGACCAGTATGTATGTGGAATACAGGTAATTCTCAACTTACAACAGTTTAGTGACAGTTCAAAATCACAACAGCACTAAAAAAAAAAAAAAAAAAGACATATGACTTTTTTTCACCCTTATGAATGTAGCATTCCCCAGGATTACATGATCAAAATTTGGATGCTTATCAACTGGTTCATATTTATGACGGCCGCAGTGTCCCGGGGTCCCGTGATCCCCTTTTGCGACCTTCTGAGAAGCAAAGTCAATGAAATAAGAGTTTTAAGGGTCTCTCCTTCCATCTAGTGGCCATCCAGAGTTTGGCAGATTTACCTGAAGACAATTTCCCCTTATCTAAACAGAAATGTTCAACTGGCTTAAGAGCTATGCTCAACTGAAGTGCATGGAAGCACAGCCTTGGCAAAAGGGGAGCAATTTTTCTCATTGTAAGAAATTTCTCCTTAGTTCTAGGTTGGGATCTCTCTTTAATGATCTTCCATCTGTTGCTTCTTGTCCTGACCTCAAGTGATAGATAGATAGATAGATAGATAGATAGATAGATAGATAGATAGATAGATAGATAGATAGATAGATAGATAGATAGATAGATAGATAGATAGATAGATAGATAGATAGATAGATAGATAGATGATAGATAGATAGATAGATAGATAGATAGATAGATAGATAGATGATGGATGGATGATAGATAGATAGATGATAGATTAGAGATATAGATGATAGATGATAGATAGATAGATAGATAGATAGATAGATAGATAGATAGATAGATAGATAGATAGATAGAGATGATGGATGGATGGATGGATATAGATAGATGATAGATTAGAGATATAGATGATAGATGATAGATGGATGATAGATAGATAGATAGATAGATAGATAGATAGATAGATAGATAGATAGATAGATAGATAGATAGATAGATAGATAGATAGATAGATGGATGGATGGATGGATGGATGGATGGATGGATGATAGATAGATAGATGATAGATTAGAGATATAGATAGATGATAGATGATGATAGATAGATAGATAGATAGATAGATAGATAGATAAGATAGATAGATAGATAGATAGATAGATAGATAGATAGATAGATAGATAGATAGATAGATAGATAGATAGATAGATAGATAGATAGATAGATAGATAGATAGATAGATAGAGATGATGGATGGATGGATAGATGATATAGATAGATGATAGATTAGAGATAGATAGATAGATAGATGATAGATGATAGATAGATAGATAGATAGATAGATAGATAGATAGATAGATAGATAGATAGATAGATAGATAGATATGATGGATGGATGGATGGATGGATGGATATAGATAGATGATAGATTAGAGATATAGATGATAGATGATAGATGATGATAGATAGATAGATAGATAGATAGATAGATAGATAGATAGATAGATAGATAGATAGATAGATAGATAGATAGATGATAGATAGATAGATAGATAGATAGATAGATGATGGATGGATGATAGATAGATAGATGATAGATTAGAGATATAGATGATAGATGATAGATAGATAGATAGATAGATAGATAGATAGATAGATAGATAGATAGATAGATAGATAGATAGATATAGTCGCAAGTCAAGGACAATGTATACCTCCCTTCCTCAACCGTTCATCGGACCAAATAAAACCCTCATGTCTCACTCTGCCAGAGTAGATTAAGCCTCCCTTGCTCTCTCTCACATCTGATTATTTACTTGGTGAGAAATTGGAAAAGCAGATCTGTAGCAGATTTCCCTAATTCCACTGAACGGGCTTAAGAGGACTGACCTAGCCAGAAAGGGGGAAAATATGTAAGGCGATCGGTCAGGTTTATTCCATTCCATTCCATTCATTATTCTATATTCTATTCTATTCTGTTCTGTTCTATTCTACTGTTCGGTTCTATTCGGCATTCTGTTTTATTCTGCATTCTATTCTATTCTACTCTACTTACCCTACTCCACTCCTATTCGCAAATGTCTCACTTAGCGACAGAAAATTCGGGCTCGATTGTGATCGTTATGTCAAGGACTAGCTCAGGGGTAGGCAACCTTGGCTCTTTTATGGCTCGTGGACTTCAACTCCCAGAATTCCTGAGCCAGCCAAGCTGGCTCAGGAATTCTGGGAGTTGAAGTACACGAGCCATAAAAGAGCCAAGGTTGCCTACCCCTGGACTAGCTGTACTGCCATGTACACTATCCAGACTGTATAATAATAAATAACAATTAGCCCGCCCCCCCGGAAGTTATTTGCTAGTCATGCCTGTTCTTCTACTTGCCCCACACCAGGCGAGATTCAGCAGGAAGGAAAACTAAGCAACCATTAGCACCAGCTCACTCCAATGCTGATCATGCTTCCTTGTTTGTAAGGAGGAAGAGACCTCCACTACTTCCTGAACTGCCCCAAAAATGAGTAAGCCCCCCAGGTATTTTTCCCCCATGCTCAAATGCACTCCCTCCCCTTCCCCATCAGGAAGTTGTGGGTGCAGAGGATGTCAAGGCTTGGTTCCCTATTCAAATTCAACCTTATTGCAGCTTCCTCGTTATTTTTTTATTTTTTTGGTTCAGATGACTTATTGTCGTTCAAAGGAAAACAACAACAACACCTTGAGGAACCAGGCAGGAGAGAGAAAAAAATGGATAGAGAGAGAGACAGACAGATGATAGAGATGAAAGACATATAGACAGATGATAGATGAGATATAGATAGATAGATAGATAGATAGATGATAGATAGATAGATGATAGAGATGAAAGACATATAGACAGATGATAGATGAGATATAGATAGATTAGATAGATAGATAGATGATAGATAGATAGATAGATAGATAGATAGATAGATAGATAGATGATAGATAGATAGATAAACAGACAGAACCTTAAAGATCAGGCGTGGGGAATGCAGAGTGGGTCAGAGCCCAGGGAATGGCTGGAGGTGGGGGGTTTATTATATTGTTTTTATTATATTATTTTTTAATATATTTATTTTTATTTCTTTTATATTGTGTTTTTATTTCCTGTAAGCCGCTTTGAGACACCGTGAGCGAGGAGGCGGCAATATAAAATTTTATAAATAAATAAATTTGGGGGAGGGGGGGGGCTGCCTGAGTGCCACTCTGGGTCACATGATCAGGAACGGGGGGGGGGCTTAGAATGGAGCAGTTGCAAACGCTTCGGCAGAGTTACCTGGCATCGATCGAAATTGATTGATGATCAAGACCAAACCAAAACACCAGGGATTCTTCACGTGAATTTTTTAAGATTTTTTTTTTTTTTTTTTAGTTCCTGGCCCAATATGGACTCTTTCTTTCTTCGTGTTATCATCAGTGCCATCAATCCCATCCCATCACTTTTGGGAGATCCAATATCCTGACCGACAAAAGTCCCTTCCAATCTTTTTATTAGTTGCAAAAAATATATATATATAAAAAATTCTTTTTCTTGGCGACATCGTTTAGCTTCTTCTGTCTCCCTCCGTGTTTTTCAGTTTTGTAGAAAGACTAACCATGCTATAAATATTCACCCCCTTTTTTATATTGTCTCCGATTCAGCTTTCTGAATGAATAGCAAACAAAATGCTCTAGAGAGACTCCACGCAGTTTAAAGGAGTTTTTATTATTATTATTATTATTATTATTATTATTATTATTATTATTATTGCAAGCCTCCCTGATGGTAGGATTAGAAAGGTGATATATAAAGCTTGAGGATGGGGTGGGGTGAACATATTCAAGATTGGCGTGGCTTTTGGTTTGCTATTATGCAACTCTGAAAAATAATGATTCAAGACTTGTGTTTTGTTTCCGGTTATATAACTTAGCAATTTTTGCACTATTAGTAGAAGACCTATTTAAAGATCTCAAAGCGTTTAAGTAATCCGGTAACACAGACCAGAGCTTCTGAGCCAACAGCCTTGACTTGGTCCCTTTGTACCAAAATTCTCGATCCAATCCCGTTCTATCGATTCCACCTACTCCATCAGAGGCTGATATTTTTCTGCCTTTCAAGTGGTGCTAAATTCAGCCACTTTGCAATTCTCTGCCATGCTATTTTAGTGCATTTTTGCCTAGCATCAACGAAAGCTCCTAGTTTGCTGCTGGCCTGCAGGGAGAATTTAGGGGGGAAATAATACAAACTACGATTATCTGGAAAAAAATAAAAATAAAAATAAATTCAGGGCCGTTTTTTAAAGTTACAGCTAAGGCTACGATGCTTGCCTACCTTTGGTCTTTTCATTTTGTGTTGTTTTATTTGCACTTGTAAAATTAATTAATAGTAATCATAAGGAAATCTTCTCTTTGAACAGGTACCGTGTAATTACATCGGTGTCACGCAATGAAAGGATTATTCCTTCTCCCCGATGTTCAGGATTTTAGAAGCAAGTGTAGAGTGCCTAGGTGGATGGAATTGCTTTCAAAAGAAGGCACCATCAGGTGTAGCCTCTAGCTTAATCTCTAGTTCAAGGTAGAATACATGGCGCTGGAGAGTACAGCGCAGGCTTATCTCAAGAGCAATTCTGTCTTTGCTTCCTTCTCTTATCTTTTTTAGAATTAGAATAACAGAGCTGGAAGGGGACCTTGTAGGTCATCTAGTCCAACCCCCCGCCCAAGCAGGAGACCCTACTACACCATTTCTGGCAGAGGGCAGTCCAGTCTCTGGACTTGAAAGCTTCCAGGGATTAAACTCCCACGACATCTGAAGGCAAACTGTTCCACTGGTTGGTTGTTCTCATCTTTAGGACAATCCTTCAACTATTCCCTATTTTTTTTCCCCTCGACACAGACGTTATTTTTGCCCCTACTTGGCTCCCATGATACTCCATTATACTGCATTTTTTGAAAATTCATTTACTTATTAGATTTTTATCCTGCCATTATTATTTTTATAAATAACTCAAGGTGGAGAACATAGATAATATTCCTTCCTCCTCCTCCTCCTTTCCCCCACGACAACAACCCTGGGAGAGGGGCTGGGTTGAGAGAGAGGGGCTGGCCCAAAGTCACCCAGTTGACTTTTATGGGACTAGAACTCGCCGTCTCCTGGTAATTGGCCCAAAGCCACCCAGCCAGATTTCATGCCTAAAGTGGGACTAGAACTCGCCGTCTCCTGGTAATTGGCCCAAAGCCACCCAGCAGGCTTTTTATAGGTAAGGCGGGACTAGAACTCACCATCTCCTGGTGATTAGTTCAAAGCGACCCAGCTGACTTTTATATGCCTAGGGTGGGACTAGAACTCCCAGTCTCCTGGTGATAGGCTCAAAGCCACCCAGCCAGATTTCATGCCTAAAGTGGAACTAGAACTCACTGTCTCCTGGGTGATAGGCCCATTGTCACCCAGCCAGCTTTCATGCCTAAGACAGAACTAGAACTCACAGTCCGGCCCCTTAACCACTACACCAAATTGGCTCTGTTCTATTCTATTTCTTGCCCTAAAGTTTATTATTCATGCTTAGAATGTAGCATGTGGGCACATGGATGCAAATGCCAGCCGATGCACAAGAACTAGGAGTGTAGCTATTTACATGCCACCTGCTTTGCATCTCAGTCTCCCTTTACCGAAAAAGAAAAAAAAGGGGGGGGGAGGGTAGATGGGAGGAGGCATCACAAGAAAACTCAAAATCTGGTTCTTTTCCCATTTTTCTCCTCCTCCTCCTCCTTTCACCTAAGCACTGCTTCTCACTCTCATCCCAGGGACCCCTGGAGCACCCCAGATTGGCTTTCCTGAACTGGACGCCCTCCAGCTGCCTAGGGACCACCCCCCCCCCATGCCCAGAAATCCCTGGGATATTTTTTTTTTTAAATTATGTAAATGGACATGCCAACCATCTGGGTGACTCACATCCCAAAGAGAAGAATATGAAAACGGAGAGTTGCAGCTATCAGAACAGTCGGAGGCCAAAGCCATTTGCTCCCTCAGCCCCCCCTTCCCTGCCCCCCCATAATTCTCCTCCTTACAGCGCCCCTCCCCAAACACCTGGCGGGCTGCCTTCTCCAGCATTTCAGGGGGATAAAGTCTGCCAGACTTTGCACTGCTTTCCTTAATGCACCCCCCCCAACAACTCCATCCCTTCCAGGTCCCCCCCCTCTCCAAACCATGGAGGGCTCTCTGAACCTCCAATTCCTTCTTTTTCCCCCCTCCCTCCCAATATAGACCCCCACTCCCACACACAACCCCTCTCCCCAACTCTTGCCCTCCCCAGACCCTTCCCTCCCCCCCACAGGTCTCCCTTCTCCTTCCTCAGCTGCCTCCCCTCCTCTCCCCACTCTTGGAACAGCCAGACTTTGCTCTACAAGCGCCCTGCCCTGAGGGGGGGGGAGAGAGAGAGAGAGAGAGAGTAGATGACCTCTGGTGTCCCCTCTCTCTTTCCCTCCCCTCTCCCCCCCCCACAGGTCTCCCTTCTCCTTCCCCAGCTGCCTCCCCCCTCCTCCTCTCCCCACTCTTGGAACAGCCAGACTTTGCTCTACAAGCGCCCTGCCCTGAGGGGGAGGGAGAGAGAGAGACTAGATGACCTCTGGTGTCCCCTCTCCCTCTTTCCCTCCCCTCTCCTCCCCCCCACTCTTGGAACAGCCAGGCTTTTGCTCTACCAGCGCCCTGCCCCTGAGCAAAGAGAGAGAGACCGACTAGATGACCTCCGGTGTCGCCCCCTCATTTCTCCCTCCCCCTGAGCCCCACGCAGCCTTCAACTTCCTTCCGTAGAGGGGGGGAAGGGAAAAAAGGGGAGGGGAGGCGCCTTCCGCCTTCGCAGCCTTCCCCCCCCCCTTTTTCCCCCCTTCTTCCGTGGCTGCTTTTTTCCTCCTCCGGCCGCGGCACCGCTCCTCGCCACGCGACCCTCCCCCCCCCTTCCTCTCCGGCTGTCGCCGCCCCGCGTCCCCGCAAAAGTGCCTCCTTACCCGTCCCCGGCTGGGAAAAGTTCCCGGCCGGCCTTCGGAAGGCAGCCCAGCGGCGCCCGGACTCTCCTCGCCGCCGACCCCGCCGAAGACGCAGCTCGCTCGCTCTCTCCTCAGGCGCGGCCAATGGCGTTCGACCGCGCGGCGCTCCTCTGCCCGGCCTGGCTCGCCTCTGAGGGGAGTCTGGTTTTGGCGGCCTCGGAGCCGGGAAGCGAGGGATCGGCGCTCGATTCTCCAGCCTGGCCCCGCCTCTGCTCCTCCCCCTTTCTCCCCAAAGAACAGGGAAGAAAAAGGGCTACGCAACGGACCAATCGGGTTGCAGCCGCGGCTGCGCTTCCTCGTTCCAAAAGGAAGCCTGGCGCCGGCTCCGCCCACGCGCCGGGCGGGGCCCTCCCTCGGAGGTCGATGTCGGGCAGCGGGATTAATAGGTTGGGAAAGGTGCCGCGCAGTTGCTCCGGAGCAAAAACTTGCCCCGGGGTAAAAGATCCAGGAAATCTTACCCGGTGCAGAGCCCGAGTTCATCTACTGGCTGGAGGTAGAAAATGCCAGCTGGGCTGATCCCTAAAAGGGTGCAGCTGCTGCTAAAGACAAATGCCTTGTGCGTCCAATGGCACTTGGCCAATAAAGACTTCTATCCCATTTCTATTATTTCTTATTCTATTATGTTGTAGTCTATTTTCTATTATTCTATTCTAGTTGGACCATAAGAAAGACTGAGTGCCAAAGAATTGAGGCCTTTGAACTCTGGTGCTGGAGAAGACTCCTGCGAGTCCCCTGGACTGCAAGGCGATCAAACCGGTCAGTCCTAGAGGAGATCAACCCTGACTGCTCCTTAGAAGGCCAGATACTGAAGTTGAAACTCAAGTACTTTGGCCACCTAATGAGAAGGAAGGACTCACTGGAGAAGGGCCTAATGCTGGGAAAGATTGAGGGCAAGAGAAGAAGGGGACGACAGAGAATGAGGTGGCTGGATGGAGTCACTGAAGCAGGAGGCGTGAGCTTAAAGGGACTCCAGAAGATGGTAGAGGACAGGAAGGCCTGGAGGAACGTTGTCCATGGGGTCGCGATGGGTCGGACACGACTTCGCAACTAACAACAACAGCAACAGAAAATGCCAGCTGGGCTGATCCCTAAAAAAGTGTAGCTGCTGCTAAAGACAAATTCCTTGTGTGTCCAATTGCACTTGGCCAATAAAGACTTCTATCCCATTTCTATTATTTCTTACTCTATTCTGTTGTGTTCTATTTTCTATTATTCTTTTCTACTCTGTATAAGTTTAGATCGGAAAGTTGGACAAAAACATTCCCCAGGGTCCTGGCTAGGGAATTCTGGGAGTTGAAGTCCAGCCATCTTAAAGCGTGCTGGCTGGGGAATTCTGGAAGTCTTTTTAAAAAGTGGAAGTTTTTAAGAAGAGACTGGACAATCGTTTGTCTGAAATGGTATAGGGCAGGAGTGGGGAACCTTGGCTGGCTCAGGAAGTCCACAAGTCATAAAAGAGCCAAGGTTCCCCACCCCTTGTATAGGGTTTCTTGGCTGAGCAGGGGCTGGGACTAGAAGACCTCCAAGGCCCCTTCCAGCACCTCCTCCTTCTCCTATGATGATGATGATGGAGAAGAAGAAGAAGAAGTAGTAGTAGTAGTAGTAGTAGTAGTCCACCCATCTTCAAGGCGCCAGGGTTGAGAAACACAAGGCTAGCTAGACCAAGATTACGGAAGGGACAGGTAAACGGAGCCCGGAAGAAGGCGGTTCGCGTACAAGTCTAGCGAACGAGTCTACGCTCGCCCTTAAGGGTCGGCGCCGGCGGGCGATGCCCCGCCCACAGGACTACGGAAAGAGCGACGGGCCAGACGAGGTGGGAGACGCCCCCGCGGTCCCGGAAGCGGCTGGCGCGCCTGCGCGGAGAAGGAGCGCGGTTCTGTGGGCGCACCGCCGCCGCCGCCGCCGCGGATCGGAGGGACGAGGCGCGCCTTGCTTCGCGGGCCATGAGCGCCGCCGCCGCCGCCGCCGCGCTGGTTTCCCCCGCGCTGCCCCCGGGGCCGCCGCTGCCGCCCGCCGCTTCCACGCTGCCCCCGGGGGCCGGAGCCGCCGCGATCGCCGCCGCCGCCGCCGAGAGCTACGAGGATGAGGATCTGGACAGCCCCGCCGAGGAGGAGGACGGCGAGCGCAGCGGACGCGCGCGGGACTCCGACGAGGGTGAGCCCGGCTGGTCTGGCGCCCGACTCCAACTCCCATCACTCCCTGCCGGCTGTAGGGGCTAGAGGGGGTAATCCCGTCACTTCCGTCTGGGTGGCTGCTGGACTACCCTACCCATTGCTCTGGTTGTAGTGAGAGCAGGGGCCTGACTCCAACACCCATCGTGCTCTGCCGACAATGGAGACGGCCTGGGGTGAGCCCCAACGCCCATAACTTTCTCTCTTGGAGGTTGAACCCCACTAACCCTCCCTTTGGCTGTAGTGGGCGGGTGCTCGGCCCCAACACCCATCGTCCTCTGCCGGCAGGGGATGAGTCGCAACACCAATCACTTCTTACCTGTGGTGGCTGGACTACAGTACCCATCACTGGCTGTACTGTGTTTGGGACCACAGTACCCATCGCTGTGCCCTAGCTAAAGTGAGTGCAAGTGCTGGACCACAACACCCATCATTCTTTGCAGGCAGTGGAGATTGTAGGGGCTAGAGCATAACCTCCTGTCTCTTGTGGCTTGACCACAATACCCATCGCTGGCTTGTGGTCCTCACTACCTATCATTCTCTGCCAACATTGGAGACTGCATGGGATGAACCACAGCACCCATCACTTCCTGTCTGGTGACTACAATACCCATCACTGGGTGTAATGATTGCAGGTGCCCAACCACAGCACCCATTGTTCTGCCCCAACTAGAGGGATTGCAAGTGCTGGACCACAACACCCATCACTCTCCGCCAATAGTGGAGACTGTAGGGCAGGGGCTGAGGAATTCTGGGAGTTGAAGTCCACAAGTCTTAAAGTTGCCAAGGTTGAGGACCCCTGCTGTAGGGGCTCAACGCAACACCCATCACTTCCTATCTCTGGTGTCTGGACCACAACACCCATTACTTTCTCCCAAGAATGGAGACTCTGGGTGGGGGACCACAATGCCCATCTCTGCCACTTTTCAAACTCACCCCTGCTGAGGGCCAACATTTCTAGAGCTTTAAAAAAAAGCCAATGAGCAGCTTTGGCCCTGCAGGGTCACCTGGAGGAAATGCTTGAGCCAAAAGGATCTTATTTGATGTTTTCTGACATGATGCTGATCCTGTTGCTTAGATACGGAAGATGCCAGCGAAACTGATCTGGCGAAACACGATGAGGAAGATTATGTAGAAATGAAGGAACAGTGAGTATTACCACAGCTTTGCACCATAGAGTATCAACCTTGTTAACTCTCAAGACTCTTTTTTTCCACTGGATATTCAAAATGGACTGTGATTAATATACCTATGTGTCTATGTGTGTGTGTGTGTATAAATATACGTATAAATATATATGTACACACACATACATATGCTGATGGGTGGATGGATAGATATGTATGCATAGACAGACAGACAGACACAGATAGATAGATAGATGGATAGATGGTTAGATGGATAGATGGATAGATGGATGAATAGATGATTGAGGGACAGATAGAAACAGATAAGAGATTGGGAAATAGATATAATAGAGAGAGAATTAGATAGATAGATAGATAGATAGATAGATAGATAGATAGATAGATAGATAGATAGATAGATAGATAATAGGGAAATGAGGAAAGAGATGGAGATAAATAGGTAGACATAGGTAGTTATAGATAAGAATGACAGAAAGAGATATAGTATTTGTAAATTGTGCATGTATGTTTATGGTTATATACCTATTTTTTCTTTTGAGAACAGGCATCAGAATTTCATTTTTTAATATGTGCCTGTGTGTTCATAGAAAAAGTGACAATACAGGTAGTCCCGACTTTTAACAAGTTTCTTTAGTGACCATTTGAAGCTCCTGAAAAAAGTGACTTATGATCCTTTTTCACACTTAGAATTTCTCACTTGGCAACCTAAATTGTGAGCTCAATTGTGGTTGTAAGTTGAGGACTACCGGTACATGTAATGCTTCAGTTGTTTTGGGATTGCACCCAAAGCATCTGTCGCTGGATACTACCTTTTCTTTCTTTTGTCACAGTCATTCTATTTCTATTTGCTGTTGTTCGTATTTTGTTATCTTCTCCAGTTCTTCCTCACCTCTTCTCCTATTTTTATTATTATTATTATTGTTATTGTTATTATTATTTATTACATTTGCTTGTCGCCCATCCAAACTGCCAGGTGACTCTGGGCAGCTTATATAACAGTGATGGCGAACCTTTTAGAGACTGAGTGCCCAAACTGTAACCCAAAACCCACTTATGCATCGTCGAGTGCCGGGTGGGCGTGGCCCATTGGCTGGGCGTGGCCCATTGGCTGGGTGTGGCTGCGGTGGTAATGGCAGACTGGGTGGGACTAAAAAAGTTCAATCAATCAATTCCAACTTTGCAAGATCTTTTTTTTTCCCGCGAGAAGTTGAAATTGACTGATTGAACCTTTTTTTTTTTGCACACGGCGGCGGAGGCCTAAAGCGAAAAGGTTTTATAAAACCCAGCTGAAGGCCTAGGACTGGGGCGACGGCACGCGTGCCCACAGAGAGGGCTCTGAGTGCCGCTTCTGGCACCCGTGCCATAGGTTCGCCACCACTGTTATATAACATTAAAGCCTCTTCTCTTTTCAGGATGTACCAGGATAAACTGGCATCTCTAAAGAGACAGCTCCAGCAACTACAGGAAGGTAAGGCTTCTAAATTGCCAACTACGATGCCATTTAGTTTTGTGAGCTTGCCTACACGGGACTCTTCAGTTCTCGGATCTGGTCTCTTGCAAGATCTTCAGGGGAAAAAGAAACCATGCTTACAAGAAGGTAAGTTAGTCCTAACAAAGCCTATATTTGATCTTGCGCGTCACAACGGCGGCAAGAATTATATTTGCGCAATATTGGAAAAATGAAGGGACTCCATCAGATGAAGAAATAATAATAAAAAAAAATATTAGAATGTGCAGAGATGGACAAATTGACCATGAGACTGAAAGAAAAAGAAGAGACAGAATATTATCAAACTTGGGACTTATTTTATCGATGGCTAGGGGAAAGAATAAAGGATTAGGAATTAAATATGTATTAGCGAAGGTAAACTCAGACAGCACGCTGGTTGAAAAATTATTATTGTATGGATGGAAAAAAATTAATAAAAACTTTTACCCCTAAAAAAGGTTTGTTAATCCTGAATAGTTGATTCTGCAACTATTCAACTCATTCCTACCGATGCCTGCTGACCTTCTTCATTTATCAGCTGGAAGGCTCAAATCCAGGAATCCCCCCACTAGCACGTGCACAACACCTGCCCAACAACTTTGACATCGAATTCCCAGTGGAAAGCCAAATGAGCCGCTGAACGCTCGGAACTAGGAAGACATACGACAAGGGGTGACCTGATAGCAGGGTTCCAATATTTGCCACAAAAAAGAGGGGGGGTCAGCCTATTCTCCAAAGCACCTGAAGGCAGGACAAGAAAGAATGGAAACTAAGAAGAGCATCAGCCTAGAACAGGGGTGTCAAACTGGCGGCCCATGGGCCGGATGCGTCACGCCCACCCCGCCTCCACAAAGGCAAAGAACATCGCGATATATCACGTGACAAGATTTGACACCCGTGACCTGGAATGAAGGAGAAACAATTAGCAGGGAGAACAATTAACCAGTGGAACGGCTTGCCTCCAGAAGTTGTGGGTGCTCCATCACTGGAGGCTTTGAAGAAGAGACTAAACAGCCACTTGTCCGGAATAATAGAGGGTCTCCTGCTTGAGCAGGGGGTTGGACTAGAAGACCGCCAAGGTCCCTCCCAACTCTGTTGTTCTGTTAATTTCAGTACCTGTTATCCCCAGCTAACCTGACCAGTGTCAAGGGATAGAGGTGGGGGATTTTAATTCAGAACTCTCAGAATGCAAAACGTTTTTGATAAACTATCAATATCATTCCTTTCCTGAATGAACTGATGGTAGTATTTCAAATCTGGCAATGATTACCAGGTAACTGCTTCTATAGCAAAAAAAAAAAAATTGAGACAGGGGAGAAGATTTATTTTTAGAGCCGCACGGGTGCAGTGTCTCATGCTGTGACTTCTTATTCCATAGGTACCTTACAAGAATATCAGAAGAGGATGAAAAAGCTGGATCAGCAATACAAAGAGAGGATTCGCAATGCAGGTAACAACAACAACAATAATTATAATAATAATAATAATATAAAAAGTTGGAAGGGATCTTGGAGGTCATCTAATCCAACCCACTGCTCAGGCAGGAAACCCTATACCATTTCAGGCAAATGGCTATCCAGTCTCTTCTTAAAAACTTCCAGTGTTGGAGCCTTCACCGCTTCTGGAGGCAGGTTGTTCCACTGGTTAATTGTTCTAACTGTCAGGAAGTTTCTCCTTAGTTCCAGGTTGCTTCTCTCCTTGATTAGTTTCCATCCGTTGCTTCTTGTCCTGCCTTCAGGCGCTTTGGAGGATAGCTTGACTCCCTCTTCTTTGGGGCAGCCCCTCAGATACTGGAAGACTGCTATCATGTCCCCCCTCGTCCTTCTCTTCATTAAACTAGACATACCCAATTCCACCAACCGCTTAGAATGGTTGGAGACCTTGGAGGTCTTCTAGTCCAACCCCCTGCGCAGCTGTCATGAATGCATGCCCCTAAATTCTGATCACATGACCATGGGGATGTTGCAACGGCTGTAAGTCTGAGGACCTATCTCAGAACAACTCCAGTATTCTACTAAAATTAAATACGCTTGTCTCTTCCCTCTAATAATTGTCATGTCTTTTTCCTTCCAGAGCTTTTTCTTCAGTTGGAAGTAAGTATATCTTACAAAAACTTATTTTATGTTAGGACTTCAGGATTATTTATGTTTGCTGCATTGGATTCCAGCTGAAATAGATTTGGAGCAAATTCACCCAAATTTAAACAAAGTTGCTGTGACTCTTATGAGCATGATTGTGGATCCAGCCTATCAGAAGCCTATCCAAGACTGGGTCAGGCAGCCGATTAGGGAATTAACTAACTTAAGAGCAAGCTAGCTTTCGCCTTCCTTGAAAATCCTGTCCCTTTTCTTTTTGGGCGTGGATTAGACAGAGCAGGTGGAACGAAACTACATCAAAGAGAAGAAAGCAGCAGTGAAGGAGTTTGAGGATAAAAAAATCGAGCTGAAGGAGAGCTTGATCGCGGAATTGGAAGAGAAGAAAAAGATGATTGAGAGTGAGAAGCTCACCATGGAACTGACAGGAGGTAAAGCAGAAACTAAAACTTTTCCAAGCCATTTGAGACAAATTGCTGTGGATGCTCCTGACTCAATGCCCAGATTCATTCAATAGAATCTTTACAAAAGTCGACCTGGTTTTTGGAGATTCAGTGAAACTGAATCCCAGAAAAACACGAGTTGGAAGGGACCTTGGAGGCCTTCTAGTCCAACCCCCTGCTCAAGCAGGAGACCCTATCCCATTTCAGACTAATGATTGTCCAATCTTTTCCTAAAAACCTCCAGTGTTGGGAGGCTCCCACATTTCTGGAGGCAAGTCGTTCCACTGATTAATTGTTCTGTCAGAAAATTCATCCTTAATTCTAGGTTGATTCTCTCCTTGATTAGTTTCCATCCACTGTTTCTTGTTTTGCCTTCGGGTGCTTTGGAAAAATAGCCTGACTCTCTTCAAATATTGGAACACAGCTATCATGTCCCCATTAGTCCTTCTTTTCATTAGACTAGACACACCCAATGAAATTTCATTTTAATGTGTGCTGATTGGTGTACATTTAAAGTGACAAAAGTTATTCTATCTATTTATCTATTTCAATCATCCATTAGCTATCATATATATTTCTCTCTCTGCTATCATTTATTTTATCATCTATCTATCTCAATCATCCCTTAGCTATCATATATATTTCTCTGCTATCTATCTATCTATCTATCTATCTATCTATCTATCTATCATCTATCTATCTATCTATCTATCTATCTATCTATCTATCTATCTATCTATCTATCTATCTATCTATCTATCTATCTATCTATCTATCTATCTATCTATCTATCTATCTATCATCTATTCATCTCTGTCTGTCTGTCTATCCCAGGGGTAGGCAACCTTGCCTCTTTTATGACACGTGGACTTCAACTCCCAGAATTCCTGAGCCAGCATGGCTCAGCTTGGAAACCTCTCCCTTTCCCCTCAACATGGCTGACTCAGGAATTCTGGGAGTTGAAATCCACGAGTCATAAAAGAGCCAAGGTTGCCTACCCCTGGTCTATCCCTTTGACTCTGTGTTCTATAGATGTGAAAAATGTATCTGGGGGTGGGAATGAGGGAGTAAAAAAATAGTTTTTATTATGTCTCAGTGCTAAGGTGTTGTTGTTTTTCTGTGCCTTTAAAGAAATTTTTGTGGCCCCTACAATCCAGCTGGTTTGTTAATCCTCTTCAGATTCCATGGAAGTGAAGCCGATCATGACAAGGAAACTGCGGAGGAGGCCGAACGATCCTGTCCCCATTCCTGACAAAAGGAGAAAACCAGCTCCAGATATCCTTTGTGCAACGGGACCTTGCCCTAAGGCCAAGGCTGGCCAGTAGCGGTAGTCCTCCTCGCTTTACGACCGTTCATTGAGCGGCTGTTCGGAGTCGCAACGGCATGGCCAACGGTGACTCGTGCTCATTCGCTTCGCCAAAACCTTTTTGTTTAGCCGTGGAAATTGTGGCCGTAAGTCAAGGAGAAGCTGGGTTCTTCAGGCTAGGAGTAGCTTCTCCCCATCCTGGATGGCAGGCCCCAGGAACCCTTCTGGAGAAGTGGCCGAACCTCTGGGCCAGGGAGAGAGTCCGAGGCGTGTTTGGAAGCGCTTGAGGTCCCGTTTTGCATTCTGGTTAATTTTTTTTTCTTGTGGCCTTCGCCGAAAAAAACCCGCCCGTCTTAAAAGTTGACTCTTTTGCTTCCAGATGTCAGCACCGCCGTTTGGTGTGTAGGGCAGTCTTAAAGATCACGTCCCCACTTCCTTTCCCCTCCCTGGAAAAAAAAAACAACCACCAGCATGTTCATTAATATTCAATCAACAATGGCTAAAAAAACCAGACTACAGCACGGCCCTCTCAGTACGGCCTGGAAAAATGAGATGGCACCGTTGGGCTGTTTTGGCAAGGCCAAAGCAGTTAACGTGACTGTTCTGGATTGATTATCATTATGGAGAATGCCCTTAATGTGTATCACCTCAGCTCAATTATCTCCTAACAGATGAACAGATAATGGAAGATTTGAGGACCCTGAATAAGGTAAGTGCGAGTAGGAGAAGAGGCAGGGGAGAAAAAAAAACCCCTTTGTTTTCTGTCTAACCACCCCGGTTTTATTTTCTCTTGAATTTGAGCGATTATCCTGTTTTTCTTAGGAAGAACTGGTTTTATGTGTGTCTTCTGAATGCAGATGTTGATGTGAAAGGGAGACCCTCCTTATTTTCTATATTCCTCGGCACCACAGCTATCGCATCCAAACACGGCAAAAAGTTAAAACAGTAGCACTGATCCTGTTAGCTAGTTGGGTAATGAAACGTCTGCAAGGAAAGCATCTAGCTCAGAGAGCACCAAGGGCCCCACAATTCTCCTCTTCTTCCTAATCCCCCTCCTTCTCCTCCTCTCTTCACTCTCTTCACAAACTTCACTCCCTTACTAGCACTGATGATGTTACCCAGTTGGGTAATGAAACGTCTGCAAGAAAACAACCAAGCTCAGAGAGCACCAAGGATCCCACAGTCCTCCCTCTCCTCCTCCTCCTCCACTCCACAAACCCACTCCCTTCTAAGCACTGATGATGTTACCTAGTTGGGTAATGAAACGTCTGCAACAAAACTACCAAGCTCAGGGAGCACCAAGGCCCTCACAGTTCAATGCCGGGTTACAAATATTCTGTTGTCCTAAAGGTGCTTTTTCCCAAAGGCAAATGGGCTTTCTTGTTTTTTTCCCTCTTTGAAAACATTTCGCTTCTCATCCAATAAACTTCTTCAGTTCTAGCAGTTAGAACTGAAGAAGCTTCTTAGATGCGAAACTAAATTTAAAAAAACAAAACAAAAAAAACCCGAAATCCATTTGCCTTTTGGAAAAAGCATCTTTGGGCCAATCCTGATGGTGGTGATTGAGAATTTCCCTAGATATTCTCTTCTATCCTAAACGTGTAAGAAAAAAGGACGGATTCATATCCAGCAAAAGTTCTTTATCCGGTAGACAGGCGTGGTCTCCAACAGAATTGTTGAGGACTAGACGCTTTTGACACATGTTGAAAAGCTGTTAATAGGCCCTCATTTCCATATAGCGGAAACCTTAACAACTAAAAATGAATTTCTCTTTTGCTGAATCCATTTTCTGGGTAGTATTTTGTGACTCTCCCTTCAACACTTCTCCTCTCCTTTCTTTTATAGCTTAAGTCACCTAAAAGACCAGGTGAGTAGTACCACTACAGGCATTGTTTTCACTTTTCATTTTTAGCTAGATAATTAAAACAAAATCTTTCGTTTACTTCTTTTGCTTGAGTTCGTGGCCGTGTTTTAAACCGCTGCCCATCGCAAAGTCCTCTTTTCTGTTCCAGCGTCTCCTTCCTCGCCCGAGCACCTTCCGACGACGCCCGCAGAATCCCCAGCCCAACGGTTTGAGGCACGGATAGAAGACGGGAAGCTGTACTACGATAAACGATGGTAAGGGGTCCCGGCTAAAACGAGGGTCTTTTCAAGAGCATGTTTTAATAAGAACAAAAGTCAGCAAAAGTCATGCTTCTTGGTAAACGTCATGGAAAGTCTGCTGGGACAGAAGCTAAGCATGGAGAGTATTAATGGCTGTTTGAGCTCAGAGGGACTGTCCTGGCAGGGGGATTATGGGAATCGTAGTCCCAAAGTCTCCCCCGTTGAGCCAAATGCAGGGGAAAATGGAAATCCAGGAAATCAAGGCTGTAATGAACGTTTTATACCACAAGGTGGCAGGAGAGGATCAGAAGGGGGTCTGCTCTCTTTTGTCTTAAGAGAATGGCTGGCTTTGGGTTTTTTTCCCCATTCCTGCCATATCTTTAAAAAGATCCCATCTACCGTCCTCGCTTAATGACCGGTCACTTAAGGACTGTTCGGAGTTCATGATGGACATCCTCCCCCTCCAAAAAAAAACCCCCACCTGTTTTAAGTTAAAAGGTTTTAACTGAAAACTTGTGACCTGGTGTTAGTAAGGCTTGATGGACGCAATTGCATTATTAACAGTTTTTAATGTTTGCGTAGGTTAGGCTGGAAAGGGGGTTGCTCCTCTGCCCCCTCCTCCCTCTCCATAAATCTCACTCCGTTCTAGCACTGATGATGTTACCTAGCTTGGGTAATGAAACATCTATAAGAAAACAATCAAGCTCAGAGAGCACCAAGGATCCCACATCCTCCTCCTCTTCCTCCTCCTCTTCACAAACCTCTCTTCCTTCTAGCATTGATGATGTTACCTAGCTGGGTAATGAAACATCTATAAGAAAACAACCCAGATCAGAGAGCACTAAGGTTTCTTCCCTGTCATTAACTATCTGTCTACCGTCCTTCCTTCCTTCCTTCCCTTCCTTCCTTCCTTCTCTTCTCCGCAAACCCCATTCTCTTCTAGCACTGGAGTTCCCTGGTTAGGGGTTTTCTGCATATAATAAAATGTTTCTTCTATTAGGCTAAATGTTTTCTTTAATTTCAGAATGTTCCCAGTTATTTTTGTTCTCCTTTCACAGATTTTCCTAGGCTCAGCATAGCTATTCCCCCCCCCCCCGTACTGTTAGAAATGCGTATTGTAATTTTTTTTATTTTTTTTTAAATTACAATAGTTTGTCGGAAAGTCGATACTTTTAAAATAGCTTCCCTGTGTAGGAGGACAATTTTGACATGCAAATTAAAATTCCCCAGCTATCATGTTTTTTTTTTTTTTAAAAAAATGAATCTGCTGGCTGCTGGAAAAATATAGTCCTTCTTCCCTTTGTCTTGATAGGCAACATGTAAAAGGATCATTATCTCGCAAGAACAAATGATTATGGCTAGGAATGGAATATCTAAAGCTCCTTAATGGTATTTAAGATTAAAAAAAAAAAAGCGGGTTTTTCAGGCTGGAACTCAGAATCTGGGCAAAGAGCGGAATAAGACCATCCTAATAAGCACAAGCTGATTCCCAAGCCCTCAGATTTGATGCTGCGACGGTTGTAAATACGAGGAACGTGTTTTCAGTGTTGTAACTTGGAATAGTCACTAAGCAAATGGTTGTAAGTCGAGGACTACCTGTGTGCTCAAGGGAGCCGGAGTGCTAATGCTTTAATACCACGAGGGAGGAATCCACACTCCGGAAATCAAAGCTGCTTGATTTGACACACACGTACACTCAACCTGTGCCTAATATTTTAGATTATATCAGAAAGCAAAAAAAAAAAAAGGGGGGGGTTCTTTCTTTTCTTTTTTTTTAAAACCGAAATAGGATACGAATGTGCCCTACGATAGATCAACCAATATTTTATTTCCAGGTATCACAAGAGCCAGGCTATTTACCTGGAATCGAAAGAGAACACCAAAATCAGCTGTGTGATCAGCTCGGTGGGAGCCAACGAGGTAAGACAATGTCTCCCTTTTGTTGGAGGGGGGGGATTCTGGAGTTGTGAATCTCAGGAGCAGCCTTCCCCGTAACTTTGGTGTGCTTTGATAAGCCGCATGGTTTGCAGGCTTCGTTCTTGCTTAGTTGCATGGCAACCGTCCGCTGGAGGGCTTCGGGGAAGGATCCTTCAGAGGAGGAAGGGAGATTTTCATCAAGCAATTATTTCTTTGGATAACGTTTCTGATCTTACCACGGCTCTTCTTTTGAAACTTAATCAGAACTCTTGTCTAGCTCTTCTGGCGGTGGGTCAGACACAGAAATCTTGACTGCTGGCTGCTTTTAAATCCATGCGGTTCCCGTGATGACGTCATCTCTTTCTTGCTCTTAGTTGTGTTGCTCAAATGGAGAAATAAGCCCTTGGTTGATTTCTAGCTGGATTATGAAAGTTTCTTCAGTGGAAGGCTACAATCTTTCCTGCTTCTGTAGGAGAAGAGCAGCAGAGATGGCGGGCGGAGTTAAGCGGGTCATTAGCTTAGAGTCCTTGCGTTGCCACAAACGTTCGAAGTCCAATCCCTCTTGAATTCTGTTGGCTCTTATTTAGCTCCTGTTTAATATTGAACTTTAGCTGACTAGATTCTTGTGCACGCAATACACCTTCTGAACTGCAACTTAATACGTGATCGCAATCTTCCTGTACTTGTGGGGCTGTCACAGAGAAGAGGGGATTGGTTTGTTCTCCCAACCACCTGAAGGCACAGGTAGAAGTAACAGGTAGAAGATCATTAGAGAGAGATTCAACCTGGAACTAAGGAGACATTTCCAGACAGTGAGAACTATTAATCATTGGAACGGCTTTGCCTCCAGAAGTTGTGGGTGCTCCATCACCAGAGGTTTTCAAGAAGAGGCTGGACAGCCATTTGTCCAGAATGATATAGGGTCTCTTACTTGGGTTGGACTAGAAGACCTCCAAGGTCTCTTCCAACCCTATTATTATATGTAATAGTTTAACCAAGGAGGGTGGAATTGCAGGCAGAATCCAAGTGGACTTCCGGCTGGCATACGTCATATTGAGCCAGTCCAGTTCTGAAACAGCTCCGTACAGAGACAGCTCTGGCCAGGATCACCATTTTTCTTCTTCTCTTTCTCTCTCTCCCTCTCTCTCTTCCCCAACCCTTGACAGATCTGGGTGAGGAAAACCAGCGACAGCACAAAAATGAGGATCTACCTTGGACAGCTTCAGCGGGGCGCTTTCGTGATCCGCCGCCGATCTGCAGCTTGACTGTCTTTTCCCCCCAGAGGACTCTCGTATTAAGGACAATCGGTCACCTGCGAGATGTGTGCTCGCGCTCTCTAGGTGCAATTGGCCCCCCCAAAATTATTTCTTCCCTTCTTTGGAAGCGTGTCTCCACCGGCTGCATTCTTCCGGTGTTTCTCTCGTGAACGTCCCGCAACCCGGACCGACGATTTTGCTTCCGCCATCGCGTCGCCTCCAAAGACCCGTTCAGAAGGACACCCACGTTTTTCGTCTGTCCATGATTTCGTTCCACTGTAAACTGGTTTGGCCGAGGGGGGGCACCTGGAGGAAGCTCAGCCAAACGTCCGTCACAGCGGAGCGACGCCAAACGTCATGGGGTTGAAATTGACAGCGTTGAAACGAGTAAAAAGGACGGCCTTGACATGCCGGGAAGCAGTTGGGAACTGCCGGAACCAATCTCGGCGTCCTGAATTTCGAGTTATTTATACGAATAGGAGTTAACACGATTTTTTTTTTTCCTCGATTAAGCCAAAGCTACGTTCAGAGCTTGGCGTGGTTTTTCTGTTCTTGGTTTTGCAGGCAAAGATGGACAAATGCAGAGGGTCCCTTCTTTCTGGTTTTTTTTTTCCCCCCATGATCCCCCTTCCTCAAGAGTTTCCTGCTCAAAGCAGCACGGAGATCACCAGGAAGACCCTTCGGCTGAGGGATGCGGCCGAATGTGTCCGGAAAGGGAACCCCTTTGCCGGGGTACCTTCCCCTTCTTCAGACTGGCCTTCTCCAAAAACGGAAAAACTTTGATCACCTCGTTTGAGGGAGACCTTGACTTTGTGCATGCAAGTTTATTCCCTTTCCTCTGCCCCCACAATGTAAATAGTAAGAGAGTAGATCCAGACCGAAAGCACAGGCTGAACTTTCCCAGCATTGTACTGTTTTTATGACACGTTGCTCCCCAAATATTTTTTAATCTCTCCGGTCTTATGTGTGGTGTTGGCTTTATTTCTCCCGGCTTCACAATTCTGCGCAGGCTGTGTGGGCTTCTCTTACTGGGTCCACCCTGACCAGTGAAGGTCTCTTCCCTATTCCAGATTGCTCTGTTATCACGGGTGGGACGAATCGAGAAATTGGTTTGAAAACAAACCACATCTACCATGGCTAAACCAAGATTAGGCATCACACAGCCATATACACCAAGATTAAATGTTCCAGACATGCAGTAAAGAAGGGTAATAGTTATGCCAGCCTGTGTCCTCAAGGTTGGCTGAAACATCTTGAGTTTTCATGGACATCCCACCGATTGGCCCCAAATCCCCCAACTGATTTTCATTCCTAGGAACTTAGGACTAGAATTCACAGTCTCCTGGTGATTGGCCAAAGTCACCCAGTTAGCTTTCATGCCTCAGGCAGGATTAGGCCCAGAATCACCTGTAGGCCCCGAAGCCATGTAGGTTCCAAAGATGCTTTTCCAAAAGGCAACTGGACGTTCTTGGTTCCCCCCCCCCTTTGGAAATGTTTCACTTCTCATTTCAGAATTGAAGAAACGTCTTGGATGAGAAACGAAATGCTTTTCAAGGAAAAAAAAATCAGTTGCCTTTTGGAAAAGCTCCTTGGAGACAACCATGATCTGGATGATCTCCATAGACATTACGTCTTGTAGGTCGTGTTTTTTTTTTTTTTAAAGATGCATTTTGATTTTGATTTTTTTTAAGTTCCAGGTTTATCTACTGCCTTCAAAAACTGTAGCAAACCTTGAATATTTGATCAAATCTCATCGGCCTCCTTGAAGATGGGGGTGATTTTTCTCCTCCCTCCCTCCCCATCACTTTCCCTTTGAGTTCCATTTCTTTAAGACTGTAAACTAAAGGCAGGGTTGGTTCCACTTACTCACCCTTGTAACCTGCTTTGGGATCCTTACTATTTTTCCCCCTGGCTGAATCCCCAAGAGTAAGAATTGCAAGCCAACCTCGCTCACTAGATCTAATCAGAGGTTAATCTGTTCACGTTACTCTCTAATTAAAAAGTTACTTTAGCGTAACCTCGTCAGGATAGCGGAGGTAGGCGAGAGCTGGGAGCCTCATGCTTTACCTAGGTGATTGACAAGGGCTCCCTTTTGTGTGAGTTCATTTGGAGAGCCTTTGCTTCCAGATGTGCAACGAAGGAGAAACAGGCTGGGTGTTTGCACAAGACGCTGAGCCAGACCAAAAGCCAGGCAAATGGGATGGGCAGAAAGAAAGAATTAAAATAGCCGTGGAGTTGTCGCGCGCGCCGGGTTTCATCCCCTGACTTTCAAGAAGCTTAAAAGGGGAGGTTGCTAGCCCGTCCTATCGTTAGGATAAATGCTAGCTTGTTTAGAGGCTGCTTGGTGGCGGGGGATATATCGGATTCCCGCTTGTTTTTCACTTATAGGGGCACGCCAGGAGCCAAATTGGATTAAAAGGAAGAAATGGGTCAAACCGAGGGAAAAATGAAATTTGATTTCGTGTAACTGGATGGGATTCAATTAGCTTCCCACAAGGCTGCAGCTGTTGAAGGGAAGTTGCTTGATGTGAAAGGCAGAACTTTGATCCATGCAGCCTGTAAGCGAAATCCGCTTCTGCTTAGGCTGTTTGCCAAATATTCCATTCCATTCTCCTATTCTATTCTATTCTATTCTATTCTATTCTATTCTATTCTATTCTATTCTATTCTATTCTATTCTATTCTATTCTATTCTATTCTATTCTATTATTTTATCCGATTCTATTCTATTCTATTCTATTCTATTCTATTCTATTCTATTCTATTCTATTCTATTCTATTCTATTATTATTTTATCCGATTCTATTATTATTTTATCCGATTCTATTCTATTCTATTCTATTCTATTCTATTCTATTCTATTCTATTCTATTCTATTCTATTCTATTCTATTCTATTCTATTCTATTCTATTCTATTCTATTCTATTCTATTCTATTCTATTCTATTCCAATTATTCAGCCTGGGGTTGGTTTTCCACTCTGCCTTGTCTCAGCGGTCCCATTGAATTCCCAAGGAAAACTTCGGAGAGGATTTTTTTTCCCATAGGGAAAGAGTTCTTCCAGATCAGGAAGTACAAGGACAGGATTTATCTGGTGTTCTCCATGGTCCTGATTCTCTTCCCTTACCCAGGGGGGTTATTTTGTGATTGCGTGCTGCAGTTTGGATTCCATTCATCCAAGGGTACTTAAGACACCAGGCAGCATTTCTCTGCGACTCTTTAAAGCAGCCGTGTCTTTATCCAGGACTATCTGATTGCTACGGTGGGCAGCTTCCCAAGTCCAAAACAAAACAAGATGCAGCTGCTTTAAAGAACTGCAGAGGGGTGCACCGAAGCACTTTTGGGGCACTGAACCTGAAGCACCACACAGCCCTTTTGTCTTTTGCACAATTCGCTAATCGTGGCAAGTTAATTTCACCTCAACTATTTTACTTGGAGTCATGGAGTGCACTAAGCTAACAATACTGGCTGGGTTGGCATAATGCTGGTTGAAACACATTTTAACCTGGTGGCGTGTGTGACTTCGATTGACGGTGGAGCTCTTAAACTTTTTGTGCTTAAACTCAAATGGTCCACCCTGACATTTCCTGGGCCTAGTTCAGATAGCAGACAAATTTTGCCGACATTCTGCGCTGCAACTTTTAGATCTATCTCTATTTCTGCAGGCAGTCTTCTTAACTTCGAGAAGATCTCATTATTTTCTTTCCTACTAAACCGGCTTTGATTCAAGTTACAGTTTAAAGAAACCAGTGGGCTGATATCTCGGACAGAGATAGGAATCTCCCTATCAAGCTGAGCGTAATAAAATACAGATATACCGAAAGAGTTGATTCCCTTATCACTACTTTACACCCAGGAGGAGTTTTCTGTTGAATAAAAGCAGAAAGCAACTTCTCCCTTCTCCAGAATGGTCTCTGCTCTTCTGAATGAGAAAAGACAAATGTGGCCATCAAAAAGCAGACTTGCAACTTTCTTTCTCTCCTGAAAGGTTTGGAAATTGTGAGAAAAATTACACAAATCAGTGGAACGGCTTGCCTCTAGAAGGTGTGAGTGCTCCAACCCTGGAGGTTTTGAAGAAGAGATTGTACAGCCATTGGTCTGAAATGGTAGAGGGGTTCCCTGCCTGAGCAGGGGGTTGGACTAGATGACCTCCAAGCTCCCTTGCAGCCCAGCGATTCTATGCTTCCTCCTGCTTCTATCCCACTCTTAGGTTCAGATCCTTTCTTTGGCGCTTCTAAAAATTTGATTTCTGCACCTCAAACCCGATGATGCGCTGTGCGGCCTTTCAGGAATCAAATCTGGAGCGTGTCCAAGCAGGAGAAGCCATTGTTTTTTTTCACGGGCAACATTTTGTCGTGCTCTCCCCTGTGTTCAGGAAGGACCATCTGCCTGGCTGATTAATGGCCTTTCTCTGCCAATGCAACAGAGACAAATTTCATCTGGTCTTCTACAAAGAAACAAAGGGGGGAAAAAATAAGGGGGCTAATTTTTTGCCGTTATTCCAAAGCCCGGCCCACATTTCCCCCCCCCCAGCATCAATGTAGTGATTATTTCAAAAACTAATTAATCTTCATTCAGCCAGCTTGGAGGAGGCCTGTATTTAGATAATTAACAGCCTGTGGTTTGTGAAAGAAAAGGGCGATACATTCAATCCAGAAGTTTTTCCCCCCCCTTTTTCCTTTGCAGAACTAAACATTAGCGTGCAGCTGTGTTTCATTAGGCCAGGCTTTCCCTGACAATTAAAAAGAAATAATTAGTTATGACGAATATTCCTTGCTTCTGAGAGGTTTGTGAACCTTTTTTGCTCTTGCTGCCCCAAACCGTTCGCCATCTGTGCCCATTTTTCAGGTCTTGGGAACTCACGACAGCGACACAGGTGACTTCCCCCCCCCCAAAAAAAAAAAACCAGCACAAAAGCTCTTGGTACAGTTCTTTTAGAAACAACAAAACTTCTCCCAGTTTAATCTTCATTGTTAGTTATAGACCATCATAAGAGGCATGGAATACAAAACAATAATTTTAAAAGCTAAGATAGGTGATAGATGGATAGATAGATAGATAGATAGATAGATAGATAGATAGATAGATAGATAGATAGATAGATAGATAGATAGATAGATAGATAGATAATAAAGTTGGAAGGGACCTTGGAGGTCATCGAGTCCAACCCCCTGCTCAGGCAGGAAACCCTATACCATTTTGGACAAATGGCTATCCAGTCTCTTCTTAAAAACTTCCAGTGTTGGAGCATTCACCGCTTCTGGAGGCAGTTGTTCCACTGGTTAATTGTTCTAACTGTCAGGAAGTTTCTCCTCAGTTCCAGGTTGTTTCTCTCCTTGACTAGTTTCCATCCATTACTTCTTGTCCTGCCCTCAGGCGCCTTGGAGAATAGCTTGACTCCCTCTTCTTTGGGGCAGCCCCTGAGATATTGGAATACTGCTATCATGTCCCCCCTCGTCCTTCTTTTCATTAAACTAGACATACCCAATTCCAGCAAACGTTCCTGATATGATAGATAGATAGATAGATAGATAGATAGATAGATAGATAGATAGATAGATAGATAGATAGATAGATAGATAGATAGATAGATAGATAGATAGAAGAGAGAGATGAAAGGAGGCATGGATGGATGATAGATAGATAGATAGATAGATAGATAGATAGATAGATAGATAGATAGATAGATAGATAGATAGATAGATAGATAGATAGATAGAGGCAGGCAGGCAGACGACAAGCAAACTACTAGGCAGAATGCAGTAAAGCAGCTGGGATTTTTCTTTTAGCCAATTCCACCTTGCCAAGTGAAATAAAGAATTCCTGCCCATGACATTCGACTAAAGAACTGCAGGACAAGCACGGGCGTGGAAGATGGATGAGGACAGGGATACAGAGAGCCTTAAGGATGCTGACAGACCCCAGCAAGTCATAATTTCTGGCCTTCTCAGGGTGGACAGGAAAGGGTTTTATTGCACGAAAGACCCGGGTGTTGCACACTCTTGTGCACAATGAGATCTCCAAGGGCACACTTAAGTGCCAGATGCTCCCAACCCCAAGGCTTGCAGAAGAACTAATCAATGGCAACAGCGGTCCCTTCCTGGGCTCTCTTTTCGAGCTGGCTTCGTAATTCTAGAAATGTTGGAAACGCTCTTATTTGTTTAGTGACTGTTCAAAGTCACCAACGCACCGGCAAGGGTATTGGAAGGGAAGGGGAAGGGAAGGCAGAGAGAGGAGGCGCAGGAGAAGGAGCAGAAAATGCCACGATAATTGAAAATAAATGGTGCATTATATGAAATCAATGTTCCTGGTGGAGCTCACTTGCTGGGTGTTCTCTATTTATTTGCTGGATGGTTAACATATTGCAGAGATGGGACGCTGCAGCCCAGGAGAAATGAGATGTGGAATAACCGAATGACAAACAGGCAATGCTCCAAAGATTAAGTTGTCGTGATTCGAGGTGTCTCCTCCCGAGATTTTTCTCCCCCGAAGCGATGAGCAGAGAGACAATTTGGATTAAAGGCAAATATTTCCAAGTCCTCCTCCACCGACACAAATGTTATCGCAGCAAAACAAGAGAGGCCACCTTTGTCCTGGGGGCTGAAGATAGAAGCTAGAATAACAGGGCTGGAAGGGACCTTGGAGGTCTTCTAGTCCAACCCCCTGCTCATGCAGGAAGCCTTCAACCATTCCCAGACAAAGGGCTGTCTAATCTCATCTTAAAAACCTCCAGTGATGGAGCACCCATAACTTCCAGAGGCAAAATGTTCCACTGATTAAATTGTGTAAGTCTCTCCTTAGTTCCAGGTTGCTTCTCTCCTTGAATAATTTCCGTCTGTTGCTTCTTGTCCTGCCTTCAGGTGCTTTGGAGAAGAGGTGGACCCCCATCTTCTCTGTCATAGCCCCTCAAGTATTGCTATCATGTCACCCCGAGCCCTTCTCTTCGTTAGACTAGACCAGGGGTAGGCAACCTCGGCTCTTTTATGACTCATGGACTTCAATTCCCAGAATTCCTGAGCCAGCCTTGCTGAGGGAAAAGGGAGAGGTTTCCAAGCTGAGCCATGCTGGCTCAGGAATTCTGGGAGTTGAAGTCCACGAGTCATGAAGGGGCCAAGGTTGCCTACCCCTGGACTAGACATACAGTACCTAGTTCCCTCAACCATTCGTCGTACGATTTAGTCTGCAGGCCCTTTATCAACTTTATTGCTCTTCTCTGTACTCGTCAGAGGTTTGAAGTTCCTTGCTTCAATAGCTATTGATGGCCGATATCTACTCTTGACTGAATCAGCCCATAGGCACGAACTGGGGCCCTTAAAAGAGGCCATTTTCTTCTCTAGAAAGAAGAACTACAGTAGACGTTCTGAGTTCCTGCAACCGTTCATTGTACAGATTTAGCCTCCGGACCCCTGATCATCTCTGTTGCTCTTTACCGAAGTAAACCTGAAGGATGAATTCCCGAATCTTGGGTACTTACTTACTCTAGTGTTTTGTTAACAGTTCCAACCCCCGTCCTGGCCCAGCTCAGCTCCTGTGACCAGAAAACCCCGGATTTCAGCCCCGTAGCTCTGATCCCAAGAGCCACCGCCTCCTCTCCTGAACGGATTTTTATCTCCCGAGATTTCCTTTGGCCTAATTGTCCTGAAGAGCAAGCTGAGTTTCACGGATGAAAACAGCACCTCATCTGTTCAGATTAGTTCTGCTTGCTGGAGCCATTGACACATCAAACTCCATCGGTGGTTAAAATGCATTGTTGTATAAGGCACTTGCAAGATAGGGAAAAGTGGGGTGAAGGATCTGAATACAGAACAACAGAGTTGGAAGGGATCTTGGAGTCCAGCTCCCTGTTCAGGCAAAGTAAAAGAAGCAGAGTAAAAAAAAAAACTAGGAAGAAGGGGAAATGAGATTCATATAAGATTAATTCAATTTCAATGTATTATTCAATCTCGTTCATGGAGAAACCTCTTCCGTCTTCTAATTTTTAAAATGCACAGATGCTTTGAAGCTTGATACCCAAGTTGATACTCTTGAATCTGTTCCTTAACATCAGGATAACACAGTCCTTCTCACCTTAGGTAACTATTACAATCTTGTGCCCATTTTATGTCTTGATTTTCGATGTTCCCTTCCAGCTTCCCACAAGCAAAATCAATGGGGAAGCCAGCAGGAAGTCAAAGGTCACTCCCATTTCCTATTGCTTCTTTTTGGTCCATCCGTAGTCATTCTGTTTATCTGTTTAGACAAGTAAAAAAATCTCTAAAAGAATGGCTCAGTGCTGTTTATTCTTTTCTAATCAGTTTCACAATACACTTTAGAAAAATGACCGGCTTGAATCCTCCTACATCTGGTACCCAAACTGAATCCGAGTGATACAACCGACTGCATGAAAAGTTAAAAGTTAAAAAGTTTTGGTTTAAAATTCATAAATGGTTAGAAAAGATGATTAAAACACAAACAGAATATAAACCAGAATTATTTTTGCTAGGAATATTAGGATCTAACTATGGTAAAGAGAATGAATATTTAATATTACATGTATTGACAGCAGCGAGAATTGCATTTGCTCAATTTTGGAAAAATGAAAATTTACCACACGATCAGATTATAATTATGAAAATTTTAGAATGGGCAGAAATGGGCAGATTGACGTTGGAGATTAAGGAGAAAGAGGATTCAGTGTATTTTAGGACATGGGAAATTTTTTACCAATGGTTAGCATTACGCTAGAGCTAAAATATACTTAATTAGTAAGCTTTAACTTTATGACTACTTTCAGTATTAATGATTATAATTGTTTAGTATTGTATTAACTACTGTTATTCAATACGTGTACCCGGACGAGAGTCTGCTTGTGTAAGCGTTGGGTTTTTTATGTGGGGGTAACCCCACTACTGTACCTATCCCTACCCCTATCCCTACCCCTATCCCTACCCCTATCCCAACTTCACTCCCTAACCCCATCCTTTACCCATATTATTCCTATCCTTCCCATACCCATATAAAATTTAATAAAATATATTAAAAAAAAAAAAAAGTTAACGGTTGAGAAGATCCATCGTAAAAGCAGGTGAGAAATTGTTTTCTTTCTTTCTTTTTTTTTAAAAAAGGGGGGGAGAATTTCTGTGTAGAGGACAAATTGATGCATATTTGTTCCCAGGGGAGCTGTTTTGTCACCCGGTGATGTAAAACACCACCTTGTAACGAACTGAAGTGTCTTGCAGAATCCTTTTATGGATTCCGCAATTTCTCATTCTCTCCCTCACCTTGTAGTGCTGAGATGATAGGGTTTTGTTTTTTTCCTTGTAAATAAGAGTTGGCGTGATACCAGAATCAGGGGTGATGGTGCTCATTATTAGACAACCGGAGTGACAAAGAGCTCTCACAATTGCAGGACAATAGAAGAGGCACAGATATTATTTTAATAGACTCCCTGCTTTTGTTATGGCAACCTCCATCTGTTCCTCCTGTTTAATTACAAAATGCAAAATCGTACAGGACCCTCAGCAGCATCATAACAAGGGGGAAATTGTGATTTAAATGGCTACATCTTTTCTTGATCCATAGAATCACTGATATGCTTGACGTTCTCCACACTGGGGCATCGGAAGGCGTAGAATCAAAGGACTGGAAGAGATCTTGGAGATCTTCTAGTCCAACCCCTTGTAAGGGATGGTGTAAGGAGAGCTTACACCATCCCAGACAAACGGTTGCCCAATCTTTTCTTGAAAACCTCCCCTCAAATTGTTCCATTGATTGAAAATGTGTTTGCATGTGTCCCATTGATTAATTGTTGTCAATTAACCAGTAGAACAACTTGCCTCCAGAAGTTCTGAGTGTGTGTTCCATCACTGGAAGTTTTCAAGAAGAGATGGGACAGCTGTTTGTCCAGAATGGTACAGGGTCTCCTGCTTGTGTGTAGAGGGTTGGACTAGTAGACCTCCAAGGTCTCTTCCATTTCTGTTATTGTGTTATTCTCTCTGTCGGGAAATTTCTCCTTAGCTCTAGGTTGAATTTAGGCAAAGTGGCTGTCTGGAGTTTCTTTCTGAATGTAGCAATGGGCAGGTGGCTTTCCTCTCCACTCCCGTCTTTCCTTTTTTTTGGTCTGGAATTTATCACCCACAAATGTTGTTAATATAATACGATGGGCGAGGGAAAGCTGCTTTGACAACTTGAATGAAAATCAATGCAGCTTATTTCTGGGGTGTGCAGACACAGAGAACACAAGAGAGGCAGAGAAACCGACTCAACAATGTCCTTTTTTTAAACCTTGGGCCCAGGTGCTAATGTTGAGGGCAAGAAATTGTCCCGCACCTCTAAAACAATTGACTGGAAAATATTTTGATTTCCCCCCAAACCCATTTGCTGTTCCAAACCTAATTGTGTTCCCACGTTCTCTTTTCCTTCGTCTGACTCCATCTCTCCTTTCGTCACATCCCTTCTTTGAGAAGCAACAAGGGAGCTGAGCTGTCAAATTTTGATAGGGCTGGAAAACAACTTTGCCTCTGAACATACAGCTAAAAAGAACTCCGGTGCTGCTATTCAGTCCTGATGGCACAAACTAGAAGTCTGAAGGATGATAAACACTTCATCTTTTCCCTATGCAGGTAGTCCTTGACTTATGACCGTAATTAAGCCCAGAATCACAGTTAAGTGAGTCAGCATGTGGCCGCACCTCATTTTATGACCTTTTTTGCAGTGGTTGTTAAGCAAATCTATTTTCTTCAATGGGTGTTTTTTTTGCTGGAAACCAGGAATAAATGCCAGAAGCCATTCGACTTCCTGCTGGCTTCCCCATTGAGTTTCCTTGTGAGAATCTGGCAGGAAGTATTGGAAAACTTTTCCTTTCCTTTCCTTCCCTTCCCTTCCCCCTCTCTTCCTCCTCCTTCTCTTCCTCCTCTGCTCCTCCTCTCCCTTCTCTTCCTCCTCTGCTCTTCCTCCCCCTTCTCTTCCTCCTCTGCTCCTTCCACACTTCTAGACTCTCACTATGCGCACCCTCCCCCCCTTCCACAACTACCTCCTATTGTCTCATACCACCTTCATCTTCCTCCTCGCTCTTCCTCCCCCTTCTCTTCCTCCTCTGCGTCCCCTCCCACTTAGCACTCTCACGTCCTCTGCTCCTACTCAACTTCTCTTTTCCTCCTCTGCTCCTCCTCCCCTCTCTCTCCCCTCTCTGCACTCCATCACTCACCCTTATCTCTTCCTCCTCTGCTCACTCCTATCCACTTCTCTGCAGCCTCCTGAGCATCATCACCTTTTTTGCATCCTCTGCTCCTCCTCCCCCTTTCTCTTTCCTCCTGTGCTCCTCCTCCCCCTTCTCTTCTCCTCTGCTCCTCCTCACCCTCACTTACTCCCTGCTCCTCCTACCCCGTATCTTCCTCCTCGATGCCTACTCCCCCTTCTCTTCAGCCTACTGCTACTACTCACCTCTCTTCTCCTCTGGATCCTCCTTCCCCATTCTATTCCTCCTACTGCTCTTCCTCCACTTCTCTTCATACCCTCGTGAATCCTCCCACCCTCCTCCACCTACACATATGCTATATCCTCCCCTTCTTTCCTCCTCCTATGCTCCTCCACCCCTTCATCTTCCTCTCTGCTGCTTCCTCCCCTTCTCTTCCGCATCTGCTCCTCCTCCCTTCACTCCTACTCCTGCTTCGCCTCCCACTTATCTTCCCCATACTGCCTCCTCACTACCTTCTCTTCCTCCTCTGCTCCTCCTCCCCCTTCTCTTCCTCCTCTGCTCCTCCTCCCCCTTCTCTTCCTCCTCTGCTCCTCCTCCCCTTCTCTTCCTCCTCTGCTCCTCCTCCCCTTCTCTTCCTCCTCGTTGAGTCCTCCTCCTTTTTCTTGCCTCTGCCTTCCATTTCTCCTCCTCCTCCTCGCCTCCCCCTCTTCCTTCTCCTTCTTCTTGCCTCTTCTTCCTCCTTTCCCTTTTCTTTCCCCTTCTCTTTCTCACTGCTTCCTCCTCCTCCTCCTCCTTCCATTTCAGAGGGAGATAACGTAAAAAAAAGGGGGGGGGAAGAGTATAACAGAAAATCAGCTGCCGCCAGCTTCCCTCAGTCCCCACCCTTCCCTTCAATCCCACGTAAAAAATATCCGGAGAGTAATCCGAGGCACAGGAGCGGGTGGGAAAATCCCTCTCCGATCTGAGCAGCTGGAGAGGATTCGGAGAATGATGGAAAGATAACGGAGCAGAAATGAAAAGAAAAGAAAAGAAAAAAACACCCGGCAAGTATCCGCTGTAGCTGCCTCACGCCACCTCCAGCAATCACATGCGCCGCAAAGTAGCAGGCACCCTGCAAAGAAAGATTTTGAAAAAACAAAAACCCCTGATTTTGGGGGGGGGAAAAAAGAAAAATCCACAAGGGGAAGAAATCACTGGATGAAAATTGTAAGGCAGATTTCAGGGACGGGATGTAAAACAACCCTCTCGCACCGCGAGTGACGAATCCCCACGCGACGGCTAATCGTGTTTGTCAAGGATTTGCAGCCAGGGGAATCGCCTTTGGCGACTCCAGCGGTGCCAGGCGCTTGTAATCTCCGCCCCGCTGGCGAAGATTAAGGAGTAGATTTGTCGGGGCTCCATCAAATGTGAAGCAATAGTAAGAGGGCCTCGGTGTTTTGCGGCTACCTGAGGCGGCTGTGTCGTTGTGCGGCTGCCCTCTGGCACTCTTTGTGGAGCTGCACTCAAATCCTGGGGGGAACAAGCTGTGTTTCCAAGATGGTTATCGGTCGATTATGAGCAAAGAGGAGCCGTGATGAAGGGAGGGTAGGAGGAGAGAAGAGAGTAAGACTCTCTCATACTCCCACAGCATCCAGAGGGTGCTCACCCCAAAGCGCATAGCTAAGTGTCGATGGAGGTTCTCCGTCGTCCAGGTCATGGCTGTCCCAAAGGTGCTTTTTCAGGAGGCAACCGGACTTCCTTGCTGTTCTTTGAAGACTTTTCGCTTCTCATCCAAGAAGCTTCTTCCTCTCTGCCTGGGCTAACTCTCTGCAAGGAGTATAAATCCTTCCATTCTCCCCACCATCCAGTCAGAGCTGAAGAAGCTTCTTGGATGAGAAGCGAAACGTCTTCAAAGAAAAACAAGGAAGTCCAGTTGCCTCTTTAAAAAAGCACCTTTGGGACAACCGTGACCTAGACCAGGGCTTTTCAACCTGTGGTACACGTACCACTTGTGGTACATTAATGAGTGGCAGGTGGTACGCAGCCCTGCCTAGCCAAGTGTAGTGGGGGAGGGAAAGAGCCAGCGCAGGCAAAGACTTACCGTGAGAAAGTCCTCTGGAGCTGCAGATTTTACTTATGAATGGAGCCATTTGGGGAGGCTGTCTTAGCCTGCAGCCAGTACTTACATTTTTTTTTCTTCCTTAAGTGCCGGCTGGGCTCCTTACTTTCCTTTCTAGCCAGTAGCTAATTCTTAAAGGGGAAGTGCCTTTTTAAGCTAGTTCACTCAGCAGCTTGTCTTTTCTGTCTCTGGGGGCCTTTCCTTGTTTGATCAATATATGGAAGAGGGAAAATAT